>CANJKZ010000030.1:1352500-1815000 GCA_947471745.1 Closterium sp. Naga37s-1
GCTGCCCCCACCGTCGCTGAGGCGCCTCCGAAAGAGGCGCCTCTTCTGTGGCTTCACACTGACACTGACACTCCTCCCCCGAGCCATCCGAGGCACCACAACCATGGTGCTCCGCCCCCCACCGCTACGTGCCAATCGCGGAGCCTTCCCGGCGCGGGCGGCTTTGAGGAGGAAGGCGAAGGCCTGGGAGGGCGAGCCGCCCTGGCAGTCGGCGCGCATGGAGGAGCGCAGCTGCAGCGCTGACAGCTGCGGCGCCACCGAGAGGTTCGCCATTATGCTGTAGGCCGCCTCTATGCTGCCCACCACCGCATACGCCCAGCAGTCGCCTGGGGGTGATTGGAGAGACCCAGAGAGAGAGAGGGGTAGGGTTAGACATCCTCCACACGCTGGAGGGTTAGAGGGGTACTAAGGGGGGGGGGGGGGGAGGGTCAGAGGGATGGGTTGATGGGTCGGAAGGTATAAGGGAACCACGAGTCAAATTGCATGTCTGTACCCCCTGCTGAATTAACACAAAGGACCATTTGAGAGGGGTAGGCGGGAGAAAGGGAGAGATGGAGAGAGGCAGGAGGGAAGAGAAAGAGGGGGACAGGCAGAGAGGCAGGCGCATGCAGAGCAAGAGGGGACGCGACAGATCAGTTAGTATGAATGGCAAGTGAAGAGAACAGAGGGCCGGAACAAGGAAGCGATAAGCACAGTTAGCCTGCAAGAACCACCCACACTCACAAATCCATGCGAGTCTGCCTACCAGACCAAAAAAGCGACGGCGAAAATAAAAACGAAGAGCGGGACTGGGTCCTCTTGTGTGATAAGTCGAGTTTTGAGTCCTCTTGACACACTCAAAACTCGACTTATCACACGGAGCGTGTCTGGGTCCTCTTTCTACAGAAACAAGAACCCTCAAAAGCTCAAGCACTCGGAGACGGGCGCACTGCAGGCATTCTGGGTCTTGGCTTATGGCGGGCGCGAGCCCGTCCTTCTCAAGACTTGAACCCGGTGGGGTTTTGCGTCCTGAGGCGCCTCAAAAGGCGCTTCAGAAGAGAACTCGGAACACGCACCGCAGGCAGTCTGCGTCTTGACGGGCCAGAAGAGGTCCTTGAGGAGCCACGTGGACGTGAGGCGCACGTTGTACTGGTTCCTGCTGTCGCCCACCTCCCGTGGCAGGATGCCAGAGCTGGCGTAGCGGAAGAGCATGTTCATGCCTGATGTTGCCGGGCTGACGGTCGCCTCGCTCACCCGCAGCCCCAGCGACGCTGCTGCAATGCGTTGGTGGTTGAGGGTGCAGGGAGGGAGGGAGGGAGGGAGGGAGGGAGGGAGGGAGGGAGGGAGGGAGGGAGGGAGGGAGGGAGGGAGGGAAGGGCAGGAGAAAGCAGGCAGGGGGGAGCAGGAGGAGGAGAAGCAGGCGGGGACAAGGCAGGCCAGGGTGTGGGACGTAAGGGGGAGGGGAGAATGTTGTCAATGGTTGTTTCTTTCTCCGTTCCTGTAGTAGGTTTTTAAAAGCGAGAGAAAGCGAGGAACACAGACGCTACTGGGTTTGCGAAAGGCAAGGAAGGTTGCATGTGTGCGTGTGCATGCAGGGAAGGAAACTTACCACCACGCTTGGCAGGTGCTTGTGGGAAACCTGCAAGGCATCGGAGGGGTGGGGGAGGGAGGAAAAGGGGTGGGCGGGATCGACTTTGACAAAGAAAGGGTATGAGACGAGGAGAGATGCATGGCGAACAATACCAAAGAAGCAGGGAGCAATGTCAGCTACAGATTACTGAAACAGAAGGGGCAGTGCAGGACCAATGACGGATGGAGAAGGAAGGGAGAAAAGTAGCATGAGATAAGGCGCAGGGGAGCATGCGTAGCAGATACTTGAACCAATCGACGACAGCCACACTCACACAAGTGGTACTGGATAAGCTTTTGAGCCCAGCCGTACAAACTGTTGCAGAATGGCGACGTAGAATCACCATTTGAAGAGGTGCCTCAAAAGACATGCCCGGCTGGCATGCCTGTGCGCAAGTGACATTGACACACTCACGCGTGGTAAAGTTCCACGATGAGATGGCGTGCCTCTGCGCCTGGCTGCCCGATGCCGCAGTGAAGCCCACCGCAAATGTGCTCTCCAAGCGGGTGGGCTGGAGAACGTCACACAGGGAGATGCGTGCTGACAGCACGGGCTTGGACGGGCGTGGGGAGCGGGTGGAGGAGAGGAAGACGCGCAGGGTGCCTGCAGCTGCAGCAGTAGCTGTAGCTGCAGGAGCAGCGGCATCAGGAGGAGCGGAGGGGTCGTAGTCGATCCAGGCGTACTTTGAAGTGCCGTCGTTGAGCGGCGTGGGGGCAGCAGCTGTGGCTATGGACACAACACTGCCGTTCACATTCACTCCCACGTGGTTCCCGCCCGGTTCGCCGCTGCTGCTGCCGCTGCTGTTTTTGCTTCTGCTTGTCCCGCCGGGGCTGCCGCCATCCTGCCACGTGTCAAACTCCACTGCCACGCTGCGCGCAGCCATCCCAGCGTACCCCATGCCACCTGCCACCGCCTCTGCTGGTGGGGAGGAGTCAAACGCTATCACAAAGGCAAACCCTTCGGAGCCGGCCGCGGCCGTACGGGTGAGAGTGAAGGAGAAAGACGAGGAGAAGGCGAGCTCGCGGCCGCACCCGTCAGCAATGAGCTGGTAGGAGAAGAGCGGCACCTTTTCCGACAGGAACACTGCTCCAGTCGTGCCCGCCTGCAGGGGCGTGAGAGTGAAGGACTTTGCCACCCCATCCACGCTCGCACTCCCAGTCGCAGTCAGCGCAGCCGGCACTGCCACGGGTTGCATGGCAACGAGCGCCGACCCACCCACCACAGGCACGCAGCTGCCCCTATACTCCCCGATCTGGAACCCCTCGTAGCACTGGCACACCGGAACCTTGTTCGGGCCCTCCAGGAAGCATTCTCCGTGGCCGTTGCACGGGGGGTCTGTGGCGGTTAGGCCACAGAAGGACGAGCAGACCTCTGGAAGCCTCTGCTTGTCTCCCGGGCAGGTGAGCCCAGGATCGGTCTGGCTGACGCAGTTGCCGCGGACGGAGACAACGGCACAGTTGGGCGGGGAGGAGAAGCCCTGAGTGAAGAAGTTCTTGTCGAGCTGGTACTGCACGATGTTGGGTGGCGGGTTGGGCAGAGGGCCTGTGAGCTGGTTGTCCCGCAGGTTGCTGGTGGCAGGGCGGGGAAATTGGCCGCAAGGGGAATTAGAGCAAAGAAGGATTGAAGAAAAAAAAAGGATTGGAGAAAAGGGGGATTGGAGAGGAAGGTTATTGGAGAGGAGCGGGGCGTTAAGGAGGGAATGAGGGGAAGAGAAGAGGGGGAGAAGATCGGTGGAGAGCAGATGAGTGGAACAATCGGGAGAGCATGGTAGGGCATGAGACGCAAGGGTTGCGTTGCGGGTGGAAGAGGGGGGAGGCTATGAGAGGAAGGAAGAGTGGGAGAAGATCGAAAGGGAGAATGACAAAGATGTTCATGCAGGATGCAGAAGGGGAGGGGAGGAGGTGCAGTGCAGACAGTGTGCGGTAACGAACAAGTATTAGAAGAGCAGAGCGAAGCGAGTATGTGAGGGAGGCTGGGATGGGATGGCTTGTTTACAGGACTGTGAGCTTGACAAGGCCTGTGAAGTCCTCGGGAATCTCTCCGCTAAGGCTGTTGCCACTCAGGTCCCTGACACAAAGCAGCAGCAGGAGCGGCAGCAGCGGCAAATAGGGACGAGTGACAATGGGAAGAACAAATTAGTGAGTGCAATGAAGGAGGCCGGGGAGAAGAACGAGAGGAGAGGAAAGAAAGGGAGTTCTTGTGAGGTGGATTGGAGATAGAGGGGAGGAGAGAATTGAAAGAGAGCGGAAGGAGAGACGAGGAGTGGAAAACGGGAGGGGGGACAGCAATAGTTACAGGAGTGGAAGAGGGGAAGGGGGGTCAGCAATGGTTACAGGTGCTCGAGCAGCAGGAGACCGCCAATGGATTCTGGAATGGTGCCTGTGAAGTTGTTGTCTGCTAGACGACTGCGAGGATGGGACAGCAGGGAAGAGACGGCATGGTACAGCATGGCATGGCAGCACGAAGAGGCACATGGAATCCGCACACGAGGGGGAGGAAAAGGAAGAGGGAATGACTGCGGAGGTGGGGAACCGTGGGTGGGTGGGAGAATGATTTGAGAATCACAATAAGGAGGATGGACAAGGGTGAGTGTAAACAAGAAAGCAAGGCAGCGAGAGGCAGTGAGCGAGGCATGCCTCACAAGGTGCCTGGGGAAGGCAGGAGTGAGTGAGCATGAGCACGTGCATGCATGCATGAACAAGGAGACGCACAGATTTGTGAGGGAGTTTAAAGGGTCAACGTTGGGGATGGTCCCAGATAGTTGGTTGTTCTGCAGCTGACTGTTCAATCGGCAACGGCAGGACACGGGTAAAAAGAGCGAGATGAGTCACGATTTTGAGAATTGTAAAAAATGACGGGGAATGAGTCTTGTGGTGGGGAGCGAGATGCAGTAGCAGCAGCTGCCGCCACCGCCGCCGCTGCGGCCGCCGCAAAAACAGAAAGGTGGAGAGGGAGTGCAGTGAGTGGTGGGATGAAGAGCAGCAGGTTCATGCATGGAATGAAAAGCGGACAAGGTGCGGCATGCGTGACACAGAACGTGATGCATGAATGGAATGCAACAGGCGACGTTTAGAAGAGGAATGGCACATGCCATTTGCTGCGTAAACCTCGAAATATGCTGTGCAATGCATGTGATGCATGTGATGCAATTAGCATACATGTCGTTTAGGCGGTTGAAATTCATGAGTGATGGAGGAATCGAGCCGGCCAGGAAGTTGTCGCTAAGGCACCTGACAATGGAGCATCAGAAAAGGCACAAGAGAAAATGCTTGAGCAAGGGCACACTATACCCATCAGCAAAGAAGCATCTACTTCTGAGGCGCCTGAACAACAGAAACAACAGGGAGAAGTTGCTGGTGTACGGGATAGAAGCATCTGTTGCATACACAACATATCAGTGCGGCGGCATGCCATCATGTGCACTATCTTAAATGCCGGGGTAACGGAGAGTCAAGGTGGGTGGAGAGGAGAGTGAGAGTGGGTGGGAGGAGGGAGAGTGAGGGTGGAGAGAAGGAGTGATGATGGAGAGAAGGAGAGTGAAGGGGAGAGAAGGAGAGTGAAGGGGGAGAGAAGTAGAGTAAAGGGGGAGAGGAGGAGTGTGATGTGAAGGAGCTACAGCGGAGTTGAAAAATGCCAACCGCAGCAAGCCGAAGGTCTCCTTGAGACTTTCGGCTAGAAGTCATGGGCAGGTTGTTGTAGAGACCAGGAGGAAAGTAAAGAACAAGATCCGATAAGTCTCGTGGCAAAAGAAATATTCGCGAACACGTTTCGGCTGAGCCTTCATCGGCGGCGTTGTTAGACATTCTCACGAACCCAAGGTGCTGCACGGTAATTTTGAGAATTCTCAAAAATACCCATCGGTATTGTTAGAACTTCTAACTTCACAGCATCGCCATTCTCGCGAACCCAAGGAGCCCGCTACTGTTGTTCTCTTACGAGAGAGCATTCCATGAGAGGTGAGAGCCAAGGGCAGATGAGATGAGATGAGAGGGAGGGAGAGCACACACATCAACCCCGACCATGAGAAACACACACACAGACAGAGCCAGACACACAATGGCAGCATTTGAATGTCGTCTTTCCACCTGCCTGCTGCCCCACCAGCCAGCTCACTTACAGGCTCTCCAGCTTTGGCGGAGCATCATCGACCGACGGATGAGCCACAGCAGCAGCCTTGGACACACGGGTTGCAGAGCGGGTGATCATCCTGTCTGCGGCCTGGAGCACACTGCTCGCAATCTCTCCCGTCAGCAGGTTCCTACCCAGGTTCCTGTGCAGCAAAGCGCGGCGCAGAGAAGGCGGGGAAGCAGAGGGGAAACTTGTGGCATTTCTCAGAGGGGATTATTGAGTTATTGCACAACACTGAAGATTCATGCAAGCAAGAAGAAGAGAGTACTGCAAAGGCGAATCTCTTTCCGTCCGCACGTTCCTCGGCAGGTTTCTGCACTGCGCAGTGCACACAAGTGTGGGGGGGGCGGGAGGAGGGGGGGGGGGGGGGGGGGGGGTTCGTGGAGATGTTAGCTTATGTGGTGCGTGTTAGCCCTTGCACTTACAGCACCCGAAGCTGGGTCATGATGACGAGGAGGGGGGGGATGGTCCCGGACAGTTGATTGTTGTTGAGCCACCTGAGACGATGCACGATGTGATAAGTATGGGAGCAAGGCAGAGAGGGGCGGGGTTGACAACTCGGCAGCACTGTCAGCCAACCAGTATGCGAGGCTGATTGAATCTGGTTATGAGAGTAGAACATGAACTGTCAAACTGGGTCATGCAGCACCGCACAGCACAGCTAAGCACAGCACAGCACAGCACAGCATGCACACCGCATGTAGAGTGCACGCATCGTGCATGGGAAGAAAGGCTTACAGGGTGTCAAGATTGACAAGAACAGAAAACGTCATAGGGATAGTGCCTGGTATGACGTTGCCATTCAAGTACCTGCACACATGCATGCATGTAATGTAGGGCACCACAGCACACAGTGGAGGCGAGAGCACAGAGGAGAACACAGATGGGAACACAGATGGGAACACAGATGGGAACACAGATGGGAACACAGTTGGGAACACAGATGGGAACACAGATGGGAACACAGATGGGAACACAGATGGGAACACAGATGGGAACACAGATGGGAACACAGATGGGAACACAGATGGGAACACAGATGGGAACACAGACGGGAACACAGATGGGAACACAGATGGGAACACAGATGGGAACACAGATGGGAACACAGATGGGAACACAGATGGGAACACAGATGGGAACACAGATGGGAACACAGATGGGAACACAGATGGGAACACAGATGGGAACACAGATGGGAACACAGATGGGAACACAGATGGGAACACAGATGGGAACACAGATGGGAACACAGATGGGAACACAGATGGGAACACAGATGGGAACACAGATGGGAACACAGATGGGAACACAGATGGGAACACAGATGGGAACACAGATGAGAACACAGATGGGAACACAGATGGGAACACATATGGGAACACAGGTGAGAACACAGCCAAAGGCACGGCGCAGCCTTCACTCGTCATGTGGTGTCGGATTCACGCGCCAATACGTGCAACACTAAATGGCTGAAAGGAACAAGCATGTCGTCACGAGCTGCCCCGTGGTGCATTGCATTGCATCGCATGCATGGGCTTGCTGCGTGTGCAGTGCAGAGCAGAGCAATGCAACGCTGACGAGAGGGTGCATTTTTTTGAGTCGTCTAGAAGGTAAGCAGGAAGACGGGAGTACAATGGTGGTGGTGGGCGGGTTGACTGACAGTTGCTGGAGGGTGGTGAGGGAGAAGAGTGAGTCTGCAATGGCTGCCAGCCTGTTGTAGCCCAGGTCACTGCGAGCGACAGCACAGAATGGAGCCATGCCATGATACCACGGCCATGCACGCAGCATGTGCACACGCACGCACGCACGCACCCACCCAGCCACCAACCCACCCACCCACCCAGACACACACACACACACACACACACACACACACACACACACACACCCACCCACCCACCCACCCACCCACCCACCCACCCACCCACACACACACCCACCCACCCACCCACGCACACACCCACACACCCGCACACACACACACACCCACACACACACTTGGAAAATTTTAGAAGCGATCACGGGGCGCAAGGGAGGAGCGAAGAGCGGGAAGAGAGGCCGAGGGACAGGAGAGCTCGGGGAAGGAGGGTGCGGGAAGGGGAGAGTTGGGGAGAAGCAAGAAAGGGATCAGTCACATCCGCCCAGGAAAAAACTTTTGAGGCGCCTCAGAAGGGGATCAGCTACGTCAGCCCAGAAGAAAATCGCTATCACGTGGCAAAGAATATGTGGAGAAGACGGATGGGTTGGCTGGTATCGTATTGATGTTATCCGATTTGATTCTTAAGTGGGGGGTAAAAGGCACTGACAGGATCTCGAGGGACGGCGCAGTGATGGGCCCAGGGGGAGTGATGCCCGTAAGAGCGTTGCTACGGAGGATCCTACAAGTGAGTGAGGCGGGAGTGAGGCGGGAGTGAGGCGGGAGTGAGGCAGGGGTGAGGAAGGAGTGAGGCAGGGGTGAGGAAGGAGTGAGGCATGAGTCAGGCATGAGTGGGGAAGAATACGCGTCTGGGGCCACAGCATGCGGTGCACTTCATCAAACGAGGAACCACGGCAGCAAGACTGCGAGCAAGTTGTCCTGGACATGCGGCAAAGCAAGGGAGGACGGACGGCACACAAGGACCAAGAAAGAGAGCAGCAGGCTCCATCCAATCCAAAAATATTATGATGAAATGAAACCACGTGGTCGTGATTCGTTCTGAGGCCACCATGTGCAAACGATGGAGCACAAGGGCATTGGATATCAAGGGCCACAAGGGAAAAGAAGGCGGGCTCCACACCACACTGCACTGATACGGTACTTCCAGGAGAAGCAGAGCAGAGGGCACAAGCACAGCGCACGATGCCTCAAGCAGGGAGGACGCAAGCACACGAGCAGCTTCTTTTGCAGTGCACATACATTGTCTTGATCACGGGCAGCGTGAGGAGCTTCCCCGGAATGTCGCCTTGAAGCCTGTTGTTCTCTAGGCTCCTGTTGTTCCCCATGGACATGGTGGGGTGGGTGGGGTCATCCAAAGAGTAGAAAGAAGCAGAGAGGCAGTGGGATTAAAAGAGAGATGCACTTGGACTTCAGAAAGTGGTGAGTTGAAGCAACTTACAAAGCAACTCCAACAATTGGATGCAGTACTGATTCATTGGTATGCACCCAACACACCAGCAGCCACACCCACATGGTTTGCACTCGCCCAACACCCACCCTCCCGCCCACCCTCTCGTTTGCCCTCCTCCCACCCGCCCGCACGCACGCACACAGCATCCTCTGGCACTTTAATCTCCATGTAGTCTGTTCCTTCAAAGACACCTCAACAGGCGTGCACAGCTTACAGTGCTGAGAGATTGACCAGAGAGGATAGCTTATCCGGTATGCTGCCAGTTATGTAGTTGTTCGACAGGTTGCTGAGGGCAGTGGGCAAAGGAAGAGGGGGGGAGGGAGAGGAGGATGGAGAGGGAGGAAAAAAGGTCTGGGAAAGAGCAGATGGAGGAAAGAGGGATGTGCAGGGAGGAGAGACGAGTGGATGAGGATGAGAGTGCAACGAAGAGGGAAACAGAGATTTGAGACTGCTCCAAAGGGACAGCCAGAGGAAAGTGGAGTGAGGAGTGACCGAAGGAGAGTGAGAGAGTGCGGGAGAATAGGAGAGAGGTTAAAGCAGACAGAGATGAATGATGGACAGTTGCAGAGATGAAGATTCCCAGTGCACTGATGGTAGGGCGCAGATGGCACACGGCACAGCACAGCACAGCACACAGCATAGCACACGGCACACGGCACGGCACAGCTGTATGGGAAATGCAACAGGAAAGCGACGTGCAACAGGAAAGCGCAGCCTGCCTGCAATGAACAAAAAGGGAGAAAGCAGAGCAGATTGGTGGAGAAACAAGCAAAAAATATTCCCCCAAAACAACACAAGACTAACAGGTAAACGAGGCCAGGGAAGTTGACGATGTAAGGCGGAAAGGGGCCGGTGAGACCAATGCCAGAGGCGTTCCTGCAGGGGTATAAGGCAAGGGAGACGAGACGTTGCGGTGCGGAGAGTGAGAGAGAAGAGCGGGGCTTGTGAGTCGACTCGTGAGCAGGACTCAGAGCGTGAAGAGAAGAAAGATGTTTTGAGTCGACTCAGGAGAGATGCTACGGTGCGGTGAAAGCAATGGGGCTCTTAGCGAATTCTCACATAAGCTGTGGTGGGGGAGGAAGGGAAGGGAAGGGAAGAGGAAGGATGGGGTGGAGAAGGAGAAGAAGAGAACGTGAGAAGGAAGGCCTTGGACTTGATTGTACAATGATGCTGGTGGTGGGAGCTGGTTCACATGCATGCGGTGTGAGTGCACGTGTGAGTGAGTGTTGGTGTAGCTGCTGCTCTCCCTACACTGGACTGGAGCGTATGAGTATTGACGCAGAGATGAGGAACAGAAGAGGACGCTATGAGAAAAAGAGAGCGAGCAGCATGGTGACGAAAGAGAGGGGAGAGAAGAGGAGGACGTGAGGGGAGAGCGGAGGTGAAGAGTGGGGAGGGGATAAGGGGAGAGCAGAGGAGAGGAGTAGAGAAGAGAGGAATTAGAGTGGAACGAGGAAGGGGTTCGGGTGCCAGGCAGGGAAGGAGTGTGTACAGTGATGTGAGGCCAGTGAGTAGGCTGAGTTGATTGGGCAGCGATGTGATGCCGGAGCCACCCAGCGACCTGGAGGGGAAACGAGAAAATGCAATGGGATGCGACTCGATGCAATGCGATGCGGGCGCAAGGCACGGCGGAACGGTGTGTGCACACGCGTCCATGCATGTGCGTGTGCGTACGCGTGCGCGTGCGCGTGCGTGCGCGTGCGCGTGCGCGTGCGTGTGCGTGTGCGTGTGTGTGTGTGTGTGTGTGTGTGTGTGTGTGTGTGTGGCGACTGCATAAGTACAGTGGTGAGGAAGTCGGTTTCCAGTGGATGAATGGTGAATAAGTAGCACGAGTGCAGCCTGGATCGAGGTGCAGCATTGCATGGCATGGCATGGCGTTGTATGGGGTGTTGTGAGGTATGGGACGGCACGGCATGGCACAGGATGGCATTGTATGGGGAGGCATGGCATGGCATGATATGTATGCACTGTATGAGATTCCTTTTTGAGGCATGCAACAACATGGCGTTGCATGGCATGCCTTGGCATGGCATGATATGGCTCTGTATGTGGCATGCCAGTGTGGTATGGCACCCAGGCACGGCGTGACATGACACATTGTATTGTGTTGTATGGCATGGCATGGCATGGCATGGACTGACAAGTGCTTGAGGTCGGTGAAGGAGACGAGGAGAGGAATGTCCTGAAGTGTGCTGTTGCTCAGTCCTCTGGGAGAGGGATGAACGGCAGGGCACGGCAGCAACAGGATAGGGCATAATACAGTGAGGCGGGGTGACATGGTACGGACATCGTAGGGGTTGGCATGGCATGGTATGGTATGGAACGACATGGTATAGTAGGGTTGACATGGTATGGGTTGTCATGCTATGGTATGGAATGACATGGTACGCTGATGTCTCACAAGCAAGGCCGCTCCTGAGACACGACTAAAGAAGGAAGGGGTCGATTTGAGCGTGCAGCAATGGGCAGACCGAATTATGTAAGCAATGAGTTAGAGTGAGTGAGTTGAGCATTGGCGGTGGAAGAAGCAGCACTGACAGTGTGAGGGGGGATGCTAAGAGTGTGGGGGGGGATGCTGAGAGTGTGAGGGGGGATGCTGAGCGTGTGAGGCTCGATGCTGAGAGTGTGAGGGGCAATGCTGAGTGTGTCCGGTTTGGTGAGGGGGGCGATACTGACAGGAAGGTGAGTGAGCTCAGTTTTGAGATGGTGGGAGGTAGGGGCACCAGAATGACGTTGCCTCTGAGGTCACTGCAAGGAGGGAGGATTGTGGGAAGGGAGAGAGAGCGCAAGAGAGAGAGGATTAATCTGCATGTTTGTACCCTACCTGAATCAATAAGAAGGACCGTTCGAGAGAGGAGAAGAGAGCCAGGGAGCGGGCTTGACAGGCTGCTTGATTGAGAGTGCTGAGGGTTCCCCAGCTGAGGCTGGGGCTGCGTGAGACCAGATGGGATGGGATGGGATGGGATGGGATGGGATGGGATGGGATGGGATGGGATGGGATGGGATGGGATGGGATGGGATGGGATGGGATGGGATGGGATGGGATGGGATGGGATGGGTTGTGATGTGACTGGATGGGATGCTAAAGCTAAACACAGAAAGAGAGCAGTAGAGGCGAGGTGCATTAAGAGCGTCACGCACCAAGACACCTTAAATAAAAGGTGTGTGCAAGTGCCCATGAAAGAAAGAAAGAAATCACACAAACAACTGCAACATACACTCACAGATGCTCTAAACGTTTCAGGAGTGTGACATCTCCAGGCAGATCACATTCGTACTTGTTGTACGAGATGTCCCTGGACAGGGGGAAAAAGGAGGTGATTGTGGGATGGAGATGCACCAGGGAGAGAAAGAGAGAAAGTGAGGAGAGATAATGCCATGTGATGGGTATGATAGAAGCACATGCGACACCTGGACATGGATGGTGGGTTCCGTCGAATGGGATGGGATGGGATGGGATGGGATGGGATGGGATGGGACTTGGGTGGGTAATGATGGCATGGAAATGCATCGGGAGAAACGTAGGCAGTGAAGTGCGGTGGATGCATGAATTACATGTATGAGTGTGTGTGCGTGAGTGTGCGTGTGTGTGCATGCGTGCGTGTGCGTGCGTGCATGTGCGTGCGTGTGCGTGCGTGTGCGTGCGTGCGTGTGTGTGAGTGTGTGTGCAGGTAAGTGTGAGCCTAGTAGTCGTCCATCATCTACGGTAAGTAGGCTGCACGACTACGGTAAGTAGGCTGCACGATGGTTGTGCAGCCTAGTAGTCGTCCATCATCTACGGTAAGTAGGCTCACAGGTATTTAAGAGAATTGGCACTGTAAGTTGTCAACATTTCCAAATTCCCATCAAACTGGTTGTGAGATAGGTCCCTGTTGCACTCGTATGGCGTGCCATGGCGCCGTGCAGGTACGGAGGGAGGAGGGAAAGAAGTGAAAGAGCAAGCGAGGTAGGGCGAGTGAGAAGTAATTATAAGGCAAGTCTAAAATGGAGGAGGGGATACGATACAAATGATAAGGGTTTCCATTGGATGGGATGGGACGGGATGGGATGGGATAAGCCAGAGCACAGCAGCATTTGCAAAGGCGGGGGGGATAGTCAAACCAGAGGCGAGAAACGAATGAATAGGGTTGCCGCCAGGCAAGGCAACACGAGCGCACAAACCGTAACCAGAACACAACAACCCTACACAAACCAAACTGCAGAACGAGCAAAGGAACACCCCTTCGGGTTAACAGAAATTTCCGGCCTTACATCCAAGCTACAGCATGGGGGGTGAAAATACAAGAGGTGGTATTTGAGGAGAGGAATGGGGGTTAGCGAGATTGATTCCAAGGGCAGGGACTTACAGCAGTTGAAGAGAAGTGGCAAAGGAGAGCTTCTCTGACAATGGTCCAGAGAGCTGGTTGTGGCTCACATTGCTGGAGATGGGCACGACAGCAGCGGCGGCGGCAGCAGCGGCAGCAGCAGCAGCACCGGCGGCAGCAGCGGCAGCAGCAGCAGCGGCGGCGGCAGCAGCGGCGGCAGCAGCGGCGGCAGCGGCGGCGGCAGCAGCAGCACCAGAGGCCGCGGCGGCAGCAGCAGTAGGCGGCAGCAAAAGCAGCAGCAGCAGCAGCAGCAGCAGCAGCAGCAGCAGCAGCAGCAGCAGCAGCAGTAGACAAGATGATTGCGGTCGAAGCAGGAGGGCGATAATCAGGGTTCCAGGACATCAGTCAGTTAAGAAAGAAGTGAAAGCCGGGCAAAGGGCAAGAGAGAACGCTAGAGAACGCCAGAGGAGGAGACAAACTAAAAAGGCAGCTTACGCATAAGTGAGGAGAGGAAAACTGCCCAGGAAACTTGGGAAACCGTCAATAAAGAGGTTGTTGCTGAGGGACCTGCAGCAGAGCAGAGGGACCAGCACGGCACGTAAACAGGACAGAGGTATCAGCTCACGGACCGCATCAGCCCCCACTGCTGCTCCACTGGCACCTGCATAGCTTGACTTGGCTTGACTTGACAAGGACATGCACGACCAAGGAGAGCAGGAAGGGTGGCCGAATATGTCTGTAGAAGGTTCTTGAAGAACATCAGCTGACTAGTAGCAGATAAGCACACACGCGCCACAGGTGCACTGGCGAGCTCATGGACTGGACATTTGAATGGATATGGATGGATCTCATGGACACATGGACCCATCAAGACATGCACAGCACACACCCACACACATGGACATGTGGACATGTGAACGCATGAACATGCAGGCATGTGACATGTCTAGTCTAGTCAACAAGGAGCAGGAAGGAACGGGAAGGCGCCGAGAGGGAGAGAGAGAGGAAGGTGGAGGTGGTGGTGCTGACAGGGTGCGAAGGCTCGTGAGAACTGTGAATTGTGTTGGCAGAGCACCCGGAAAAGCATTGTCGTTGAGGCGACTGATGGGTGACGGGGGGGTTGGGACGGGATGAGATGGGACGGGATGGGTTGGGATGGTTTGGGATGGGATGGGATGGGATGGGATGGGATGGGATGGGATGGGATGGGATGGGATGGGATGGGATGGGATGGGATGGGATGGGATGGGATGGGATGGGATGGGATGGTAAGGGAAACGATGCAATTTGATGTGAGGCAATGGGATGAGATACGATGCGCGCAACACCAAGGAGAGTAGTAGGACCGAGAGCACCACAATCAACAATGCAAGCTGCTCACTGCCCAGCGCACCGCACATGCAAAATGCATGTTAGGCGCCTTCAGTACAGAACCGCCTCACTCATTCTTCATGTTGGCGCCTCATATGCCAAGCCAAGCAACCCCTGCTGCTCTGCTCTCTCAAATATGTGCAAGGTTGACCATGCCCTCCACCTCAAACGTCAGAAGACTGCTCTTGAGGCGCCTAAGAAACAAAGCGCTTTTGTGAGTGAGGCGCCTCAAATGCAAGCCCTGCCCTGCTGCTGTGCTCACTCACATGTGTGCAAGGTTGGCCATGCCCTCCACCTCAAACGTCAGAAGACCGCCATCCAGCCTGTTGTACGACAGGTCACTGTGCCGCCCAGCCCACATGGAAACGAGCAAAGCGGGTTGAAATCACTTATGAGAATTCTCAAGAGTGATTCCATCCAGCCTGTTGTACAACAAATCGCTGTGCCGCCCAGCCCACATGGAAGCGTGCAGAGCACAGGTGCAAAGGAAGACGTTGTGCAGGTGCGGCGGTGCAGGAGGGTGGAAAGGGCGGGGGAAGGGAGAGGGAGGTGGGGAGGGAGCCGAGAGATGTGTGAGCGGAGAAGAGGTTGGGGAGATGGGGGGCACAGGAAGGAAGGAACGGCCGGCTGAACTGTTAGAATATGGTATAGGGTGCTAGAGGGTATAAGGGTATACACTATGCTTCACATCTAGCAGTTCACAGGGTTTAGGGAATGGCTGCACTGCCACCCCACCCACCACTGCCGCCACTGCCACTGCCGGGAGCCACTGCTGCTGCTACCCGTGTATGCAATTCACTTGCTATTCTTACAGAGCAGTGAGGCTGGTGATGAGAGTCCATAACAGCGGAATGGTGCCAAGCAGATCATTGCGAGAGAGGTTCCTGTGGCGAGGCGAGGCGAGGCAGGCAGGCAGGCAAGGTGGCAAGAATGGAGGCAAAGCAGAGATGGAGTGGGATGTTGGAATCATGCAACAGAAAGGGGGCATACGGTACGAAGGCGAATGGTCCGAGCTCAAAGGCCGGGCTCAAAGGCCGGGCTCAGTACAACACGAGCAATACGAGCAATACACAGGATTGCTCGTATTGGGCCAGCGTGGCAGGAGTAGTGGGCTAACAAGGTTTTGATGCTGCTGAGTTGGCTCCATGTCTCGGGCAGGGCTCCTGAGAACAAGCAGTTGCTCATATCCCTGCCATGACATGTGGCACAGGAAGATGCAGAGGAAGAGGCAGAGGAAGAGGCAGCAGCACAGGCACAAGAAAATGATAAGTCGCGAGAGCATTCAGTATGGGACCATCCTCTGATAACAACAGATGCAAGAACTGTGATGTGCACGTGGAAATACATAGATATTCAGACAGAAAGACATAGCAGTCCAAGCAAAGACAACAAAGTAAGGGGGGGTTGTAACCATTTTGCAATATTGTGCTAACGCCCAAGATCGCAGGCTGTTTTGTCAAAATCTATGTGACGCAGCATGCACGCGTCTCACATTGCATTGCATCGCAATCGTCCGAACCGTCCATCGCACGCACGCACGGCGTGCATACTTTAGCGACTTTAGGGGGGTCCCTAATCCAGGAAGAGTGCTAGCTAAAGTTTAGTTCGATGACGATTTGGTCTGCTCCCACGAAACAGGCCATAGCCAAGTGGCATATTATCTAGTAAACTCATAGTGCCATGAACAGGGCTACAGGGCTCATCTCATGTTCAGCCAAGATTGAGCGTGCATTGAGGTGATTTTTGAGTCGCCTCAAAGAACAGGGTTACAGGGCTAGCTTTTGTTGAGCAAAGGTGTAGCTTGGAAGGCGAGGTTCACGCACAGCACAGCTGCTCCACGCCGGTGGTGAACACGCCGTAGTCCAGTGGTAGATTATATACGCGAATTCATGCATGGGAGTGTTAAGCTAAGGTGTAGTTTAGGCGGAGAGGAGAGGTCCACGCACAGGTGCTCCAGGCCTGTAAACACGCCGTAGTCCAGTGGTAGAGACCCTTGAATGCGGTTGCCCGAGATTGCACTGCCGCATGGCGAGGGAAAAGAGAGTGAGTGGTGATGCGGAATGGAGGAGAGGAGAGGAAACGAGATTGAGTTGAGCTGGGTAGGTCGGTCGGACAAGCATTCCCAAACAAAGACAGATTGACATGACAGCCAATGTGGCTGAGCCAGCAGCAACATGCACACACGCACGCACTCATGCAGGCACGCACCCATGCAGGCACGCACGCATGCACGAACGCACGCATGCACGCACGCATGCACTAACGCATGCACACTCGCACACACTATATTGAGGACACACGCATGCACACACACGAACACAGAACATGCAAATGTGCGAACGCAAGCATGCGATCACGCATGCCGCGTGCCCACCCACCCACACGCACGCACGCACCAGCAAAGGCCCTCTCACAATGACTTGAGGACTGTAAAGTCAGTGAAGCCCCCGCTCAGCTATCCAACAGACTGCTTTTGAGTCGACTCACAATTTTTGCGTCAATTCAAAACACGACACTCGTTTCACGTGGCCCTCTCACAGTGACTTGAGGACTGAGAAGTCAGTGAGGCTCCCGCTCAGCTGCCCCTCCAACAGATTGCTCTGCAGATTGCTGGCAAAAAAGAGTGAGGAGAAAACGAGGGAAAAGGAGAGAAGGGGAGCAGAGAATCATACCAAACACCAGGAGTGAGGGCAGGCAGGAGGTGCCAGTTAATTTGAAGCCCCATTTTAGAGAGATACGGAACTGCCCGTCAGGAGTCTCCAGTACAGCGAGCAAACGAGCAAACTATGAGGGCAGGAGCATTAAGGGCGTGTGATCAGGACCATCCAAGCGGCGCATCAAGCAAGCACCGTTAGAAGCAGTGGTGGTGGGGCATGAGAGCCGTCAACACAGCAGCACCGTACATACATCTCCTGCAGGTTGCTGACACTGCCCATAGTCGTCAACACTGGCCCAAAGAAGCTGTTGTAACCCAGATTGCTGCACGCATGCAAAGGCAACGGCAAAGACAAAGAGGAAGGGCATAGTGCTGCTTCTCAGTAGACAAGCTCGTACTAGATAGGCATGACCCTAGGCTAGGCAAGCTCGTGACGGGACAGGAGGACAGCCTGCCTGTTGTGAGGCTGGATGGGTGGGACAGGTATCTCACGGGTTGACTTGACCTGACCCTGACCCAGCCAGAGTCATTTAATTTCTGAGATTACTATATATGTGCTTGCTTGATTTTTTTTCAGAGTCAAGCAGCAATCGAAATATGTCAGATCTTACAAACTGAAGACAAGCATGTGCGACCTGCTTGCTCTCTTCGTATTCATGCACATGCACACCACCAACCAGGCCGCACAAAGTGCTAAGTTACATCCACAACATTGCACTTGTTGTTAATGTTGTTGATGAAGTTTTTCTAACTAAAAACTGCCCCAGGCAGGCAGGCCCTTCACCATGCTTGGTTGATAGATAGTACAGCAGTGGAAAGAGCAAGAGTGAGGGAGGAACGGGGAAAGCGAGAGCGTCAAGAGGAGTGGGAGCGGGTCTGGCAGTAGGCAGGCAGTACGTGAAGAGGGTAGATAATGGGGATGACCAGCGCGGAGAGCAGGGAACATGGCATGGCTCACATGGTTGTCAAGAGGGTGAGAGTAGTGAGCACCGGTAGCATTCCCGTGAAGTTGTTGTGAGAAACATCTCTGCGAAATAGACAGCGAGACAGAGACAGGCAGGCAGGCAGGCAGGCAGGCAGGCAGGCAGGCAGGCAGGCAGGCAGGCAGGCAGGCAGACAGACAGCACAACGGAGGTGATTGAGAGAGATTGCCCAGCAGTTCTTCACAGGATTCGGCTCACTCCACCACTCTCGCCAACATTGAGTAGCTATCTATCCGCCAATGCTATATTGCAACAACGAACCAACCAACCAAACAGCCAGCCAGCCTGCCAGCCAAGCGCGCAGTCGGCCAGCAAGCTACTGAGCCATCTAGACTGCTGCCCTGGTTGGGATCGGAACGGGAACGGGAACAAGGTCCGCTGACATCCGAGGCTGCAGCGCAACAGAGGGGCAGCAGGGGAGAGCATGGCGTAGCAGGGCATGATGAATGGGAGGGAGGAGCGGGAGGAAGGAAGGGGGGGGCAGGGGAGGGAGGGAGGAGGAGGAGGAGGAGGAGGAGGAGGAGGAGGAGGAGGAGGAGGAGGAGGAGGAGGAGGAGGAGGAGGAGGAGGAGGAGGAGGAGGAGGAGGAGGAGGAGTAGGAGGACGAGGAGGACGAGGACGAGGACGAGGACGAGGACGAGGACGAGGACGAGGACGAGGACGAGGAGGAGGAGGAGGAGGAGGAGGAGGAGGAGGAGGAGGAGGAGGAGGAGGAGGAGGAGGAGGAGGAGGAGGAGGAGGAGGAGGAGGAGGACTGACAGGTGCTGGAGCGATGTCAGGGCTATGTAGGCTGGAGGGAAGGAGCCCAAGAGGCCGTTGCGGCTCAGGTCCCTGTGATGGGGGAGGAAACGTGGCAGCAGTTCGGGAGGGTGGGTGGGTGGGTAGGCGGGTGGGTAGGTGGTCTTGTCAAATTTGGTGCTTGAGTTGAGAATGGCCAATTATGTTTTGAGTTGAGACATCTCGAAACTTGAGAGTGGCCAAAGATCTCATGCAATGATGTGACTAGGTGTGTGCTGGCGCGCAGACAGCACTGGACTTTCACTAGGTGTGTGCGGCCAAAAATAGACACAGTAGGCAGGCAGAGAGAACAGGTAGATTGTTGGGAGAATGGCCTGACCATGGCTGAATGCGGACTGGCATAAACCGTGAAGAATGCAGGGCACGGCATGGCGTGTCCGACACGACACGCTAACAACAAGTGCACGCCACAATTTAGGATTCGAGCAGCCCCTTTGAAATGAGAAAACTCCAGTATTGCAATGCAACGACGGTGTCCGTGACTCCAACTCCAACTGCCCACTGCTTCTGGACTGGAGCCTGCAGGATGAGGAGAGAGGTCTTACAAGTGCCGCAAGACTGTGAGTGAGGTGACAATGTCAGGGGGAGAGGTGATGCTGTTGCCACTCACATCCCTGCCAAGCCACGCACACACACACGCACGCACGCACGCACGGGCCACAATGCCATGTGCATGCGGATACATGGACACATGGAAGCGGCATGCGAGCAACAGCACACGTCCACGCACGCACACACACATCCATGCATACAAACACTCATGCACACACACATAAATGCACATACACATCCATGCGCACGTGCACACATGAAGATGAGCCGGCGAAGGCAGCTTGCAGTAGACAGAGAAGATCAATGCAGGTGTGTGTGCAGTGCAGTGCATCGCATGAATAAGAGTCTTGTAAGGATGTACGCACACTTGTGCTTGCGCATGTGCATGTATGGATCCACAGGAAACACACTTACAGGTATTGCAAGGAAGGGGCGAAGAAGGAAAGGATGGGTGGAACCCCTGTGAGCTTGTTGTTGCCCAAGTTGCTGTGTGCAGTGAAGTGAAGACGAGGCAATAATGTGGTGTAAGCGACATTGATCAATGAGAGCATGACGGGATGGGTAAGCGCTGTGAATGAGATGCATGCCTGTGATTATGATGCACACATGTCAACATCATCCATGAAATGTAATTAAAATGCATGCACGTGAATATGATGCATGCACGTGAATATGATGCATGCACATGAATATGATGCATGCACGTCAATATGATGCATGCACGTGAATATGATGCATGCACGTGAATATGACGCATGCACGTGAAAGTGATGCTTGCATGTAAATGTGATGCTTGCATGAGAATATGCTGTTTGCGTGTGAATGGAGGCATGGTCAACACCTGGAAAAAGACATGGGTAATAAAAAAAGAGAGGAAGAAACATGGAGGGAGGAAACATAAAGACATTCAAGAAATATTATCTATCTATAACCACTGCAAGCATTTCACTCACAGAGTCTTGAGCTTGCCCGCATTCGCAGTGGATGCAATGGCTTGTGAAGTGACACCGACAATTCCGTTGCCATTCAGGTTGCTGGCAGGGAGAGAGACAGGCAGGGGGAGAAAGGCATGTGGTACATTTCTAGAGATTCATGAACATGACTCCAAGCAACAGCGGCAGCGCTATGCTATGAATGAAACACAGATTACTAGGCAGAGACAGGATGGACTGCTGCTCATACAGAGTCACAGTCAGTAGTAGCATGGAATGGATGAAAGAATATGCATGCTGATGAGAGGGATTGGGAGCATGGTGATGGGAGATATGGTGATGAGAGAGAGAGAGAGAGAGAGAGAGAGAGAGAGAGAGAGAGAGAGAGAGAGAGAGAGAGAGAGAGAGAGAGAGAGAGAGAGAGAGAGAGAAGGCCTTAGCATTCAGCCCTCTCCCTCTTCCCTCTGCCCTCTCCCTCTGAGCCTATTTAAGGGGCCCTCTGTGCCTTCCCTGCCTCATTATTTCGTGGGTGTTTCATTTTCGTCGGTTGAGAGAGAGCGAGAGAGAGAAGGCCTTAGCATTCAGCCCTCTCCCTCTTCCCTCTGCCCTCTCCCTCTGAGCCTATTTAAGGGGCCCTCTGTGCCTTCCCTGCCTCAATATTTCGTGGGTGTTTCATTTTCGTCGGCTCGCGCCGGCGGCCTTCGGCCGCGCGTTCCTGGTGGCAAGACACAAAACTTGGATTCGGCTTATAAGGGGCACACACACACACTAAAGCAAAGGAGCAGGGCAACAGCAAGAGGCGCGGCATGCAATTATACACGCGGCGGAAGCCTACATCGTGTACGGCTCCGCCCCCTCCATCTCCAGCATCGAGCGCATGCACGCCGACATTGCAAGAAGGAGATGCGCCGACGAATGAAGTGTGCCCACGGGGGTCCCAACTCGAGCAGCCTCTACAAGATCCCCCACGTGGCGGGGGAAGGTACGCGCTAAGGGAGCTACCCCGGCGGGCGCTTCCGACACGGGTGCCAACGGCGACTCGAGCGATTCTGCCAAAGTCACGCAGGATCCTCGGGACCCTGGACCGTAACTGCTCGGAAAGTTCCGCGTGGCCGCACACACCGCCAGCTGCAAGTTCGCCACCACCTCGCACGCCTCCGCCACATTCAGAATCCTGCACATGGTCAGCATGGGGTCTCTCCCCGCGTGACTGGGGGGATGTGCAGTCGGCGCTTCGCGAGGAAACGCCGTCGGCCAGCCAGGAGTCCGGCCAACAGAGAGGCGCTGCGCGGAGAAGCCCGGGACTTGACGAGGGGTGCGGAACTGAGCCCGCACCTCCCGCGCGGGCTGATATTCGCGCAACGTCGGCGCGCGCAGAGGAGCCACCTGGCCAGGGTCCGCGGCGAAGGGAGAGCCGTTGGTCACCTCAATGTGTACGTGAGTCGGCTCTCCACTCGCCCGCGCCTGACGCACAACCTCCGCAAACGCACTCGTGGCCTGATCCAGAGCAGGATCCTGCCCGCGACCGTTTCCGCCACGCCCACCGCCATTCCGCCGGCCCCGTCGGCCTCCGGAACCAGCCGAATGCGGACGCGGAGGGGACTGCTCGCGACGACCCGAATCCCAGCGACGCCCAGGTGACCCCCTCCCCCGCATCGCCGGAGATCGCCGCGGAGAGCGTTGCGCGGGGGATCGCGCTCGGGGTGAGCGCTGGCCTGCCCGACCACGAGGAGATGGGCGGCGAGGTGAACGAGGACGTGCAGGGGACCGCTGATCGCCCTCCCTGCGCTGATGAGTCTCGCGATGCTCAGGAGAAGGTCGGCGAGGAGAGGGCTGCCGCGGAGGCTGACGCGGAGGCGAGCGCCCGCGCTCCTGCCGCGGCTGTCCGTCCGGGCGGTTCGACGCAACACGTGCAGGGGCCCACGAATACTCCGGCGAGGTGGGGCGCGCAGCAGGCCGATGGGGAAGAGTTAGCACCCGATCGAAGCGGCGGACGGGCTCGCTTGCGGAGGGGTGCGCAGGGACACGCGGGCGAAGCCCGGCAGGCGCAGGCTCCGGCAGCGCGCTCTCCGCGGAACCCTCAAGCTCCGGATCCCGTCTCGCGGATGGATCCATCACCCCCGACAGCACCGCAGCCGACGCCAGCGCGCCGACCAATTGAGGACGCGGCGGACGAGGCGCCCCAGACAGGGCACGCGGGAGCTGCGGGTGGAAGAGGAACGCGGGGAATACGCGTGGGACGCGGCAGCAACCGCCGCGGACGCAGTGGGAACGGGAGAGGACGAAGGGGTGGAGGAGCACGAGGCTCAAATCGGCGCCGCACCGGCGCAAGCGGATACGCGAGAACTGCAGAAAGGCTAATGCGTGAAGGCGCGGAAGGCGGCGAGGAGGTGCCCAGAGAGGAGGCAGAGGACGATGTCGAGAATGAAGAAAGCGAGGGGGGTGACCCTGCTTTTAACCCAGAAAGAGAGGGGATGTTAGAAGCAGAGGCTGAGGAGGACGAGGAAGAGTTGGAGCTGCTGCGGGAAGCGGAGTTCCCAAACCAGCAGGCCAGAGGCGAACCTGCAAACCGAACCTCAGGTCGAAATCGAACCGCGGGGGGAATTCAAGCAAGGGGGGGAAATCGAGCCGCGACAGAAGATAGAATTGACTCTGCAACAGCCAATGAAAATTCTGCAGCCCCGATTCCAACCCCCCCGATGCTCAAACCTGACGACCTGGCGAAAAATTCTGAGCTATTCGCTCAGGTTGCAGTCTGGGACCTTGACCCGCTGCGCGACAGTCGCCAACCCCCTCTCGCTCGCCACCCCCCCAAAGACCTTCGCGACTCCTTCGCAATCTGCATGTTGACACCGTTACTCCACCTGGCGGCCAATCCCGAGTCTCCGCCAGGGTGGAAATTACTGACCTTTCTCCCGCGCATACTCCTCCGGACCTCATCAGCCCGTAAACCTGACTGGAGCGCGATGATGAATCGGCTCCTGCGATTTCGCCAAGGGCTCTGGGCGGACCTATACGAAGAAGCTGTCCAGGCGATCTCCCTGCCACCGCAGCCTCGCCACGCACCCGACACAACTGGAATACTGGCAAGGGCGGAAGGACTGGCAAAACGGGGTAACCTGTCAAAATCACTTCAATCCCTCCAGGCCACCCCTGTGTCACCTGCCTCACCTGAAGTGTTGGAAGCCCTCGCGGCGAGACATCCATCTGCCAGCCAACTACTCCCTGACTGGCTCCACACCGCCACGGCGGAAGACCCACCCACTATCGAAGCCCGCGACTTCAGGCGCCTCCTCGCCAAGCTCCCCAACGGAGTCGGGGCCGGCCCCTCAGGAACCACTTTCGAGCACATCCGCGACGCAGCCCTAGGAAATGCCGAAGTACTCACCCACCTCCTCGCCCTCTCCAACACGGCTCTAGCAGGAAAACTCCCAACAGTCGCGGGGGATCTACTCACGGCCTCCCGCCTGCTAGCCTACGAAACCCCAAGGAGGGACGCGGCCGATAGCGGTGGGGGAGTGTCTCCTCCGGATTATAGCAAAGGCCACCCTCTTCCTGACCGCGCCGGCCGCTCCACTTTGCTCCCCTTCAGTTCGGAGTAGCAGTAGCAGGGGGGATCGAAGCGGCTATCCACACCGCTCGCACGTACCTGGAAGTGCACCCTGCTGCAGTGGCCCTGCAGATCGACCTCGCGAACGCATTCAACGCGGTCGAAAGGAGAGCGGTGTTCGAGGGACTGAGAAACGAGGCGCTGAAGGAGCTGATCCCCCTCGTCCGCCTATCCTATGGGGCTCCCTCCTCGCTTTACCTCGACCACGACTTCGGCGCAGCCCCGCTGCAGAGCGCCAGAGGAGTTCGCCAAGGGGACCCGCTCGGCCCCCTCCTGTTCGCGGCAAGCATCCACCCGTGCCTCGTTGACACGGCGGCGGCACACCCTCAGGTGGTCCTGCTGGCGTACGCCGAAGACATCACGCTGCTCGGCGACGCCACGGCCTGCACAGCAGCTTTCGACCACCTCACATCTGCACTTGCCGCCCTCGGCCTGGTACACAACCCGGCCAAGTGCGCGGCGTGGTCCGCCGCACCAATCGACTCCTCTGCAGTTCCCCCGGGAATTACTATCTCTGATGAAGGTTTGCAGATTCTCGGCAGCCCGGTTGGCACACCCCGGGGCTGCGCGGGCGCTGTGAGAGAGAGATTGGCAGTAGCAGCATCCCCACTCCCCCTGCTGGCCCAGATGGACCCCCAGCTTAGTCTCCTCCTCCTCACCCGCTGTGTCAGCCGCCGGGCTTCCTTTCTGGCCAGAACCACCCCCCTGGAAGCTCTCCCTGAAGCGGAATGGTCTGCTTGGGGGGAGCAGCTTCTACACACCTTCCTGGACTCGGCCCATATCATGAGGCCGAGGAGTGCCCGGGAGAGGCGGAGGATTTGGCGGCAGGCGGCCCTGCCAGTGACTCTGGGAGGTCTGGGCATCACTGACCCCGCCGTTGAAGGCAGCTACGCTTACCTCGCTTCAGTGATCAGCGCCGCCCACCTACTACACTCTCTGGAGGACTCATTGCACCCTGCTGTCGCCACGCTCCTCCCCCTACTGGACCCTACCCACGGCTCCCCGCACGCGCTGCCTGCACGCCTCGCTGCGGCTGAGGCAGCTCTCCCACCCGAGGCTCTCGAGGTGCTCCAGGCCGGGAAGGCGGACCCCAAGGGACTGAAGCTGCAGCAGAGCCTAGCGCTGGCGGTTCACTCCCGCCGCTTCTTGAGAGTCATGACGAGGCAAGGCGGATGCGCCCCAACCCCCTTTCTGGCCACGCGCAACGGATGCAGTCGGTGCTAGGCCCAGGCGCGGGGGATTGGCTGCTGGCGATCCCGCTCATCCCCTCGCTCCGGATGGGCCCTTCCCAGCTCTCAACTGCAGCTGCCTTCCGCCTAGGCCTCCCCCTCCCAGTGCCTAGACGCTGTGACTGCCGCTACCGCACCACCTTCCCCGACGACCGCCTCCCCAACCACCTCATGCGCTGCGAGAAGGGGAAAGGGAGGACCGCAACCCATCACGCTCTGCGGGATGAGATAGCGAACATTGGGGCTGAGGCGGAATTTACGGTCCACAAGGAGACGTATGTCTACTCACTGGTTGAAAACCTAAAGGCGGATGTCACCATCCGTCATTCCCTGACCGGTGAGGTTTGGATGTGCGACGTGACCGTGACGGACCCGGTGTCATACCAGGACGAGAACTGCAACCGAGCTCCTGGTTGGGCGGCTAGGGCGGCAGCAGCAAAAAAGGAGGAGAAGTACGCGCGGCGGAACGCGTGGGTGGGGTTCCACGCGCTTGCAGTGGAAACTTACGGCTACCCCTCGCCGGGGGTGTTGGCTTACCTGCGGCAATGCGCGGAGCTGGCGGCAAAGCTGCGGTTTAACGCAGCTCCTACCTCCTACGAAGCAGCGAAGCTTCTGACGGAGTACCGCCAGCGCTGGAGCGTGTGCCTCCAGCGGGCGCAGGCCAACGCCCTCCGCACCAAGACCAATGAGGCCTTGGCGGCGGACGAGCTCGGCTTTAGAGGACCCATCATCCCTCTCAGTGAGGGACAGCTGCACCAGTTGATTGAGGCCCCGTTCGACCAGTAGGGTCGGACAGGGGGGGGGGCTGAGTAGGTAGGGGACTTGAGATAGTTTGGATGCCGGTTTGGATGTTTGTTGTGCTTGTGTGTTTGCATCTTCCGTTGTACCACCCCTCAAAGAAATGCAAGGACCATTCGAGAGAGAGAGAGATGAAAGAATATGCATGCTTCTTATAACCTTGTGCATGTCTGTACCTTGCTCGGATATAATACAAGGACCGCTTGAGAGATGAGAGGTAGGCAAGCATGCAGAGAGGCAAGAAGCGTACAGTTCTTGCAGCGACGGAATTGAGAGAATGGTTCCGGGAAGGCTTCCTGTCAAGTCTTTTGAGGCGCCTCAAAAGTCAGGCAGGCTCACACGGCGGCACGGCACATACAGTTGTTGCAGGGAAGGCATTGAGAGTATGGCGGCGGGAAGACTCCCTTTGAAGCTGTTGTCGGCCAGGTTCCTGACATGGGGGATTGGACGGGAGGGATATTGCAATACGATGAAATCAGATGAGATGAGATGAGATGAGATGAGATGAGATGAGATGAGATGAGATGAGATGAGATGAGATGAGATGAGATGAGATGAGATGAGATGAGATGAGATGAGATGAGATGAGATGAGATGAGATGGGATGGGATGAGATGAGATGAGATGAGATGAGATGGGATGAGATGAGATGAGATGAGATGAGATGGGATGAGATGAGATGGGATGAGATGAGATGAGATGGGATGTTAGGAGATGAGATGAGAGAACAAGGAGGCAGAGAGCAGCGGCAGGGCTGCTTCCAGACCGGTGTCGCTTGTGAAACGGCAGGACAGAAATGATAAACATTTCTAACAGACAGGCGGTAAAAGCGCGAATGAAAGAGAGGGAAGTGCTTGCCAGCCACATGTGGTGTGGTGTGGCAGACATGAGGCATGGCATCCTGCAGCATGGATGGGAGGGGGGTGGTGAATGGAGATTGAGACACCAATCGTGGTAGGGACCAGGTAGTAGTATTCAGTCAGTCAGTCAGCCAGCCCAACCCACAGCGTGGTCAGTGCAGTCAATTTCGTCAGCTGGCTGGGGAGCACGGGGCCAAGACGGTTGCCACAAAGATTCCTGAATGGCAGGAATGGAAATTGGTGGAAAGGAAGGTAGGGGAAGGAGGGAGGAAAAGGAGAGCAAGGAGGGGAGAGGAGAGGAGAGGGAGAAGAGAGAGCGAGGAGGAGGAGATACTTGATTAAGGGAGATAAGGGAAACAGGGAACGCCGGTGCATTTTGAGGCGCCTCAAAATGCACCTCACTAAGGGAGATAAGGGAGACAGAGAACGCCGGTGAGCAAGTCGCACTGTATCGCCTGGTTGGGGGTTGAGTCTAGTCACTAAGACAGATGCATGAATGTACTCTCTGTGCGTTCCTGCAACCCAGGAAATTAAAATCTTACTGTGCTTTGAGAGCTCACAAGAATGAGCCCAGCAGGAGGAAGAAAGGACGGAGGTACCGGAGGTGGGAGGGCAGGGGAAGGGGGGGGACAGCAGGAACAACTTACAGGTCCACAAGTCTGGTAAAGGCAGAAATAGGGGCCGTGGGGAAGGCACCAGCCATTTTGGTGTTGCACGCATGCCTGACCCGAGGACAGATGGGCACATGGGCAGATGGGCAGATGGGGAGATAGGCAGATGGGAGGGAGGAAGGGAAGAAGTGAAGGAGGGAGGAAGGAGGAAGGGCGGGCAATGGGAATGGAAATTTAGCATGCCTGGACAGCTCATGAGCTTTAGCAGAAGCACCAGCACCAGCACCAGCAGCACCGCCATGAGCAACAAGAGAAGCAATGTGTAGTTGTCAAGAAAAGCAGGGGCGAGAGGAGGAGAAGAGGGGGAAAGAAGGGAGAAAAGAGGGAAGAGGGGAGAGACGAGTGTGTACAGTGCGGTGAGGGCCGTGAGTGGGCTGAGCTGGTTAGGTATCGTTGTGATGGGGTTGCCACTCAATGACCTGCCGGGGAAACGAGGGGATGCAATGCAATCATAATCAAGTGCAGCACTGGGGTGGAAGGGAGCAATGAGACGCAAGGGAACAAGTGCAGCAGCGGGCTCGCAATTCCAAAAGTATGCCAACGGAGTTACGGAGGTATGCGAAGGGGCGCGTGCAGAAGGAACTGATGAGGAGCGTATGAAGCACAGTGGGCCTATGCAGGTGGTGGAGTGCTCTCACAGGTGGTTGAGTGAGGTGATGGCGGAGAGGAGCAGCACGCCGCTGTCACTGAAAGAGCAGTTGTCCAATGCTCTGCGAGGGGGCGTGCACAGCAATGGGATGCAGTGGAGTTTAATGGGATGGGATGGGATGGAAACAGGATGGGATGGGATGGGATGGGATGGGAATGGGATGCTACGGAAACAGGACGAGTGTAAAATATACATCCACCTTACAGATGGGATAAGCGGGGGAGTTGAAGTTCAACTGTTGAACCCATACCCTCTGACTGGAAGGCAGATAAACAACCTCTAACCTATATTAGCCTTGAAACAAAGGTACATATGCATATGATTGCATAGGACAGCTTGTCATGAAATGTAAACTGAGAGAAGATTACGACAGGGAAACAAGCGCAGGCAGGCAGGACCCCACCAGATGCAGCATTTTGCTCTTTAAACACCCTTCCTCCGTCTCCCACCGAACTCCCCCTCCAACTCCTCTTTTGAGGCGCCTCAAAAGGCAGGAACCCACCAGATGCAGCACGTTGCTCTTTATAAAATCCTTCCTCCGTCTCCCACCGAACTCCCCCTCCCGTTCCTCCTCCCACCATCACCTCCCATCCAACACCAACGAAGCAAGGGACTTTCAAAGGGATACGGAGCTCTCACAGGCATGGGGAGCTCACAGGAAGGAGAGTCTCTTTATAGTGGCGATGGAGCTGGGTAGAATGTTCAACATCATGTTGCCGCTTAAGTCCCTGCAATGCACGCACGGTGTTAAGCCAGCACAGTGAGTGCACGAGAACGAGCAGTGGGGCGAGAGAGAGAGAGAGAGGGAGAGAGAGGGAAAGCAGTGGGGCGAGAGAGGGAGAGAGAGGGAAAGCAGTGGGGCGAGAGAGTGGGAGAGAGAATGGCAGGTGCAGTTGTGAGCAGGCTCTTATTTCAAGCCTGGTGTGAGAGGTGTGTCAGAGAAACGAGGGTCTTACAGGTGTTGCAGTGTCTGAGGTAATCCAG
The DNA here is from genome assembly GCA_947471745.1 of Closterium sp. Naga37s-1. Taxonomy (NCBI): domain Eukaryota; kingdom Viridiplantae; phylum Streptophyta; class Zygnematophyceae; order Desmidiales; family Closteriaceae; genus Closterium; species Closterium sp. Naga37s-1. The sequence goes on from CANJKZ010000030.1 coordinate 1,381,745, forward strand.
GAACATTTCCAATCAGATTATTTCCTGAAATGTCACTGGAAGAGTAAGAAAAAGTGCCAAAAAAGGGGAGAAAGAAATGCAACACACAACCCGCCAGGAGGATTGCAAGCCAATTCTACTCACACACGGCAGAATTGTGGAATCTGAATTGCTATCCCTGAGAAAGCCACAGCAGATTCGACTGCTGGATTGTGGATCCGGCTGCTATGCAGACACACACACACTATGGCACTGGGCTAACCAACACACAAACACAAACAGAGAGAGCTCCCCCGTCCCCTCCTTTGACATTCTTTTCTCCCCAGCGAAAGCATAAAGAACAAAAAAACAAGACAAAAAAAAAAACTAAACTGATCTCCTTTGCTTTCTCTTTTACAGGTGCAGCGAGTGTTACTACAGTCAGCGAGTGCTCCTGCAGCGGGTGGTAGATAGCAGGGCCAGCTGAGATGAACCAACCAGACTAGCTAGTAGGCAGAAACCTTCCTCTTTTTTTCAACACCTCTCAAATCGCCACATCACCTTCTCCACTTCCTGCCTGGAGCCTCCTCTTGCACTGCCCTAGCCTAAGGAAGTGGGGGGGTAGCTAGCTTGCTAGCTGGGACTGTGGAGCTGCAGGTTGACTTGTTAGCATGCATGTTCCTGCCCACCCTATCTTGAGAAGCCTCGAACGTGTTCCTGCCTACCTACCCTCTCTGCGTGAATGCTGGTTGATGTTGCTGCTCCGTGAATGCTGGTTGATGTTGCTGCTCAGTGCTCGTTGACATGAAGGGCCAAGTGAGAAACGCCACGAGAGAACGAGGGACTTACAGGTAGAGCAGTGATGGCGGTAATAAAGGGAAGACAGTACTCATCCCGTTCCCTGACATGTCTCTGGCAGAGCAGAGAGAGAGAGAGAGAGAGAGAGAGAGAGAGAGAGAGAGAGAGAGAGAGAGAGAGAGAGAGAGAGAGAGAGAGAGGGAGGTGGAACGAGTTTCGGTGCCAGAGTTTGATACTGTCTCACCGCTGCTGTCACGGCAGGTTGCACTGCGCAAAACCTCCACTCCAGCAGAATTTGGATCTGAAGATAATACCTCACCTCACCTCACTAGCTGTGAAACTTAACATGAGATACTAGGAAGAGCAATAAACACAACCGTTCAGAAGATGGGCAGCTGATTGTGTGTGAGAGTGACAATCGCCCTTAACAAGCCTCAGCACAGGATGAAAAGGGTGCAAGCGCAGATGCATGCACAGAGAAGCACACAAGAGTGAGTGGCACTAGAATGAACCTCCTAGAGAGTGGGAGCTTCTCTCAACACCAGTCTCTCTCCAACCACACCCGGTGAATTTTTAGTCGACTAAAAAAAGTCTAAGAAATGGGAGCTTTAAACCAACCCTGGTTTCCAACCACACCTGGTGCCACAACGGGGAGGGGGGCACGAGAAGGAGAGCAGGGCACGAGAAGGAGAGCAGGGCACGAGAAGGAGAGCAGGGCACGAGAAGGAGAGCAGGGCACGAGAAGGAGAGCAGGGCACGAGAAGGAGAGCAGGGGGCACGAGAAGGAGAGCAGGGCACGAGAAGGAGAGCAGGGGGCACGAGAAGGAGAGCAGGGGGCACGAGAAGGAGAGCAGGGTGCACGAGAAGGAGAGCAGGGGGCACGAGAAGGAGAGCAGGGGGCACGAGAAGGAGAGCAGGGGGCACGAGAAGGAGAGCAGGGGGCACGAGAAGCAGAGCAGGGCACGAGAAGGAGAGCAGGGCACGAGAAGGAGAGCAGGGCACGAGAAGGAGAGCAGGGCACGAGAAGGAGAGCGGGCCACGTACAGCACTCTGAGTGAGGCGAATCCAGTTAGAGGTGGGATCTCAGAGTCTGGCATTTTGGTGTAACTGATGTTGCTGTTATGCATGCAAGCAAGCAAGCAGGGAAAGGCGGTGCAGGGATGGAGCAACAGGAAAAAGGGTTGTTTTGATTGAAGTCCCAATGGAGGTGTAGGAATACGTGCTTGTACTTGAAATTTATCGATACAAAGGGACTGTTCGAGAGAGGCAAAGAAACACAGAGAGGGGAGGGGAGACAAAAGGCAGCAGATCTGTTGCGGATGAGACCAAACCAATGAGCGAGAGCCAGCGAGCCGGTTCACTTCAAACGAGCGAGCGGGGCCCCGTTACAGAGTTGTTGACTTCACTTCACTTCACAGTGTTGCAGTCTTCTGTGTTTCCATGCTTACGCACGTGCAGCGCCCAACAGCCCACGGGGATTCGACTCGACACACCTTCCCTTCCCTTCCCCGCATCAAATCACAAGCCCACACTTGCTTGCCATCATGTTGTGCCATTGTTTCCTTGTATACCGTCTGCTACCACTACACAATACTACAAACCCCCATACTACACTACATACACAGACTAAAACGCAGCGAGCTATCCGCACAACCTTCCTATTTCAACAAGCGCCATAGAACGCAAAGGTGCAGTGAAAGAACAGGGGCGAAGCCAAGGAATGCGAATACCCCCCACCCACAGGTGCGCAAGGGTGGAAGGGCTGGCAACTTCTGAGCCGCCTCGGCCCAAGGCAAGGCGAGGCAAGGCAAGGCAAGGCAAGGCAAGGCGAGGCGAGGCAAGGCAAGGCGAGGCGAGGCAAGGCGAGGCGAGGCGAGGCGAGGCGAGGCGAGGCGAGTCGAGGCAAGGCAAGGCAAGGCAAGGCCAGGCGAGGCAAGGCAAGGCAAGGCAAGGCGAGGCAAGGAAAGGCAAGGCAAGGCGAGGCAAGGCAAGGCAAGGCCAGGCCAGGCGAGGCGAGGCGAGGCAAGGCAAGGCAAGGAAAGGCAAGGCAAGGCAAGGCAAGGCAAGGCGAGGCGAGGCAAGGCAAGGCAAGGCAAGGCAAGGCGAGGCGAGGCGAGGCAAGGCAAGGCAAGGCGAGGCAAGGCAAGGCGAGGCAAGGCAAGGCAAGGCGAGGCGAGGCAAGGCAAGGCAAGGCAAGGCAAGGCGAGGCAAGGCTGTTAGAATTAGGCTGTCAACATTTTGTACTATATTTTATATCGCATAGGTTATTTGCGGGTTGGGTGTAGTTTGTAATCCCAACCCTATCTGGTTGGGATTCCCTCGTAATCCTGCAAATCTGCCAACTCACCAATTGGAGATTTGCTAGGATTCCCATCCCATCCTTTCCCTAGCCTTTCCCAACCCAACCTCGTTGTACTTCAGGCCTAGTGCCTTCTTTACTAATCTATCAGTTGAGCTTCGTTTCTATCATGGTATCGAGCTAGTAAACTCCGCTCATGCGGAATCCGATCCTTGGCGTCGCGATCGTTTCTCTTCCTCTCGGCTATGGCGTTTTCGGTTCCCGCCTTCTCTGCTTAGCGTTTTTCGCCTTCACATCTTCGCGCTGGTCAAAAGCGCTTTTCCGCTCCGTCTCCGGGCATTTCCGATTTCAACGGCGGCACATTCTCCGACAATTTCCTTCATCGTAGGATCTGGAATTTCAGATTTCCGTGGCAAATTTCTCACATTCATAACTTCGAACAGGTTTTCAGCGGCGCAGCAGAGCAGGTTCAGCGGCGCAGCAGAGCAGGTTCAGCGGCGCAGCAGAGCAGGTTCAGCGGCGCAGCAGAGCAGGTTCAGCGGCGCAGCAGAGCAGGTTCAGCGGCGCAGCAGAGCAGGTTCAGCGGCGCAACAGAACAGGTCAGCGGCGCAGCAGAACAGGTCAGCGGCGCAGCAGAACAGGTCATCGGCGCAGCAGAACAGGTCATCGGCGCAGCACAAAAGGGGTCATCGGCGAAGCAGAGCAGCAGGACAGGAATCGCAATCTTTTTACCGAAATCGCACATTTTCGCGTTTCGGACTTCATCAATTTTCAAAATCGCTCCGCTACGTATCGGAGACTTTAGCGCTGCGCTCCGCGCAAAATGGCTACTTCAACTCCCACCCTCGTCGGAAACCTCATCGTTCTCAATCTCGCTCCCAACGGCACGAGCACCAACTTTGGGGAATGGTGCTATGGGGTGGAGAAGCACCTCCTTAGCACGGAGCTGAAGGGGATTTGCCTCAAGGACATCCTCCTCAACCGTGGCAAGGGAAAAATGCCTCTCCCTCCCGATCCCCTTGGCGAAGGCGCCACTGCCGCAGAGAAGGCCGCTTTTGAGGAAGACCACCAAGTACGAGACTGATTTCAGTGTGTGGGAGCAGGCAGACGCAGCAGTCATTAGGGTTTTCATCACCACTACTCCGGTCGAGCTTGTCAAATCCTACCGCACTTTCCGCTCCGCTCATGCCATTTGGAAGTACCTCCAGGACCGTTTTCATGACAAGACAGCAGTGGGTGTTGCCATCCTCATTCCTTGAATGTTTCAGGTCCGCCTTGAGGAATGCCCTGGCATGGCAGATTACATCTCTGAAATCCGCAACATCCATGAGGAACTCAAGGACATTGGGATCATTTTCCCCGAACAGGCACCTGCAGTTGGACTACTTGCAGGACTGACCCCGGCCTACAATGTTACCAGCTCCATGCTCAAGCAACTTCCCACCAAGGAACTCACCTTCGAAAAAGTCGCATCGGCTCTCCTTTCCGCCGAAAAGGACCTTGCAGCCCAAGCATCCGTCAATGCTGTGCGCTACACCCCTGGAATCCCATTCCGCTCCCAGCAAGGACCAAGGCGCAACTCCTTTCCCCCATGCCCCTACATCATTAGGAAGGGTCCACGTGCGGGGCAGAAATGCGGAGGCACCAACCACCCTGAGGCCACTTGCTTCAAGAAGCGAGATGATGAGTGGTACGACGTCCATGGTGTCTCCTCCAACAAGCGCCCTCCCAACTGGGCCCCACCCCGTCGTGTGAACCAGGTCGAGGCAGTGGAGGAACCTAGTCCCTCAGTTGATAGCACCCCATCTGATGTTCGCCTCAACCTGTTGTTCTCTGGTGCTGGTATTATTAATGAGAAGGGGTCGCAGTACATCGGTGTTTCAAACACACAAGGGATTGAGTTCATACTAGACAGTGGTGCCACCCACACAGTGCTCAAAGACCAAACCGCATTCGCTCCTTACCAGGCTCCCATCCCACTCCTCGGAGCCGACTCTAATTTTTCCATCCAATGCCATGGGTCCTCCACAGTTCCTTGTCCAGCCTTTCCATCGGGCACAGTTACTGGCATTTGTGCCCCAACCCTCCGCCACAACCTCCTGGCACAGAGTGAAATCCAACAGGCAGGAGTGATCACCATCTTTCCCAATGATGTCGACTACTGTGACCTCTTTGATGCCAAAACCGGCATTCATCTAGCCCGTTTTACCCTCAACGCCAACCTATACACGCTCGTAGTCTCTCCCATTCAAACGTGCTCACTCACAAACCTTCCGCTCCCTTCCACAGACTCCTCCACCTGTCACTGCCGTCTCCTTTCCGACAAAACCATGCTTTTTCATCAACGCCTTGGCCACATCAACTTCCGCGCGCTTTCGGACCTTGCCATCAAACAACTCCTCCACGGGCTTCCAACCTCACTTCCCTCTCCTACCTCCACCCTCGGACCGCCTTGCCTTGACTGTGCACAGAGCAAGCTTCGTGAACAGCCTCATCCCCCCACTGAGTCCATCTCGGCTGCACCTCTCGATCGCGTGCACATGGACCTTTGGGGCCCAGCTCCTGTTCGTTCTCGCGGCGGACACTTCTACTTCCTTGTCATCATTGATGACTATTCCCGCTATGTGTCTGTCCACCTTCTCTCCTCCAAATCCGAAGCCCCAGGCGTCATCATTGAATGGGCCAAGCAGGCTCATAAACACTTCAACACCACCATCAAGGTCCTTCACTCTGACAATGGCGGTGAATTCCGCAACAACACTCTCAAAGCTTTCTGCTCTACTGAGGGTATCCGTCAGACCTTCACTCTCCCGGACAGTCCCCAACAGAACGGTGTTGCCGAGAGCCGGAACCGTACATTGGTGCAGATTGCTCGCTGCCTCCTCACGCACGCCTCCGCCCCTCCCTCTCTCTGGGGGTACGCCATGCTTCATGCTGCCGCCCTCCACAATCTCCATCCCCATCCTCATCACACCCACACCACCCCCGCTGAGCTGTGGACGGGTCAAAAGCCATCCGTCTGCCCTCTTCATGTATGGGGGTGCACTTCCTATGTCCTCCTCAACTCTCAAGCCCGTCGTGCGGCTGGCGGCAAACTTGCTCCCAAAACCATCACGTGCGTGTACCTCGGGCACAACTTAGATTCACCAGACTACCTCTTCCTCCATCCTTCCACCAACAAGCTCTATCGCAGCCAGGACGTTTACTTCGATGAATCCCACCCATTCTACCCCTCCTCCAAGGCTTCCCCCTCTCCTCCGCCTCCCTCTCTTACTTGGGCTGACTTTGACAGTCTCCCTCTTCCCGACACCCCATCTCCTCCTCTTCCCGCTCCCTCCACCATTTCTGATCCCCCTTCACCCTCTTCCCCCTCCAGTACCACACAGTCTCCCTCGCTCCTTCCCTCCTCCACTCCCCCTCCTCCCTCTCCTCTCGCACCTCCTCCCGCTCTCGCTCCCCCTCCTCCCACCGAGCCCGTTCCTCTCAAGACCTACCACCGCCGCCGCCCAGCTCCTCCTCCCCCTCCTCCTCCTCCTCCTGCTCCTACCCCTGATCCCGCTCCTGTTTCCTCTCTCCCTCCTGCTCCCACCTCACCTACCGCTACGCCTCCTCCAACCCCGCCTCCCTGCCCCATCGCTTCTCGCACCCGCTCTCGCAAACCTCCACAACCGCTCTCCCTTTCCGTTCGCGTCTCTCTCAATCCTCCTCCTGTCGGGGGTGATTATTCTCTCATGCCCTCCCTCCTTGAAGACAGACATGAGGAGTTGATTGATATCGACTCAGCCATCCACGCGCTCTGCTTCCTCTTTCCCGACATCGCAGACTCTCCCACCCTCAATTTCTCCGACAACCCCTCCATCCCCACACCTCTCACCTATGCTGAAGTAGTCTCTGGTCCTCACGCCGCTCAGTGGTTGGGGGCCATTGTCGCAGAATGTGAGGCCTTCATTCACACAGGAACCTTCACAGATGTCTCTCCTCCCTCCGACGTCAACAATGTGAAGGGAAAATGGGTTTTTCGGGTGAAACAACTTCCAGGCGAATTTCCTGTCTTCAAAGCCCGGTACTGTGCCAAGGGATTTACCCAAAAGCATGGACTGGATTTCTATGAGACATTCTCTCCCACCACCAAACCTCCCACCCTGCGCACCCTTCTCGACGTCGCTGCTCAAGATGACATGGAGGTTGACTGCATGGATGTATCTTCTGCGTTCCTGCAAGGGATCCTTCGAGAGGAAATCTACATGGAGCGGCCCGAAGGATTTCCAGCTCCTTTTCCACCTGGCACTGTATGGAAGCTGAATCGGCCAGTGTATGGCCTCAAGCAAGCTCCCTGGGAATGGCACAACAAGCTAAAGAGCACCTTAGGGTCCCTCGACTTTCACCCATCCACCTCTGACCCCAGCCTCTTCATCCGAGCAACACCATCCCGCTTCTTCATCCTGGTTTATGTCGATGGCATGATCCTTGTCACCAAGGATCAAACTGAGCTGGCAGCAGTCAAAACCGCACTTGGTGAGAAGCTGGCCATGAAGGACCTCGGGAAGCTGACGAACTATCTGGGAATGGAAATCACACGTGATCGCACAGCCCGCACCATCACCCTCTCGCAGAAGTTTTACATCAACGACGTTCTGACGAGGTTCAAGATGGAGGAAGCAGCACCAATGCCTACCCCACTCTCTCTGCAGCACCAACTCACTGCACCCTCTGTTCCCTCACCTGAGCCCTGTGACGAGCCTTACCCCGAGCTCGTGGGATCCCTCATGTACGCGATGATGTGCACTCGACCGGACTTAGCCTATCCAGTCAGTGTACTGTCTTGCTACGTTGCACCTGGTCGCTTCACTCGCCACCACTGGTCTGCCGCCAAGCGGGTTCTTCGCTATCTCAAAGGCACACAGGATTATGTGCTCACACTTGGCGGCCCTTCCCCTGTTCGCCTTGAGGGGTACAGTGACTCATCCTATGCTGATGACCAGAGTGATCGGCGCTCTTCCCAAGGGTATTGCTTCACCCTTGGCAGTGGAGTTGTCAGTTGGCGCTCCACTAGGTCGTCCTCCGCCTCACTGTCGACCTGTGAGGCAGAGCTGTAGGCCGGGACCATGGCTGCTCAGGAGGCTCGTTGGCTCTCCTTCCTGCTGACAGAACTAGGGTATCCTCAACCAACCCCAACGCTTTGGTGTGACAACGAGAGCACCATTCATCTCACCAAGGACCCGGTTTTCCACGGCCGCACCAAGCACATTGAAGTCCGTCGCTACTTCCTTCGTGAGCTGGTGCAGCGCGGGCAGCTGAAGGCTGAACACATTGCCTCCGACTATAACCTTGCTGACTTGTTTACCAAGTCGCTTGTTCGCGAGGACCATTACCGCCTCCTCTCGGCCATGGGTGTTGGGCCTCCTTGTGGCTGATGTGTTGCAGACTAGGGGGTGTGTTAGAATTAGGCTGTCAACATTTTGTACTATATTTTATATCGCATAGGTTATTTGCGGGTTGGGTGTAGTTTGTAATCCCAACCCTATCTGGTTGGGATTCCCTCGTAATCCTGCAAATCTGCCAACTCACCAATTGGAGATTTGCTAGGATTCCCATCCCATCCTTTCCCTAGCCTTTCCCAACCCAACCTCGTTGTACTTAAGGCCTAGTGCCTTCTTTACTAATCAATCAGTTGAGCTTCGTTTCTATCAAAGGCAAGGCAAGGCAAGGCAAGGCAAGGCGAGGCAAGGCAAGGCAAGGCAAGGCAAGGCGAGGCGAGGCAAGGCAAGGCAAGGCAGGGCGAGGCAAGGCAAGGCGAGGCAAGGCAAGGCAAGGCGAGGCAAGGCAAGGCAAGGCAAGGGGAGGCGAGGCAAGGCAAGGCAAGGCAAGGCAAGGCGAGGCAAGGCAAGGCAAGGCAAGGCAAGGCGAGGCAAGGCAAGACAAGGCAAGGCGAGGCAAGGCAAGGCGAGGAGAGGCGAGGCAAGGCAAGGCAAGGTAGGTGAGGCAGAGAACGCACAGGTTCTGGAGGCTGAAAAGGCTGGAATAGGATGCAGGAAAGCCGCCACCTATGAGGTTGTTCGCTAGGGATCTGCAAGATGTGGGGTTTCGTTGGGGTTTCGTTGGGGTTTCGTTGGGGTTTCGTTGGGGAATCGTTGGGGATTCGTTGGGAGGAGCAACAGGCTTGGACATTGCCTGAATATGACCTTGCTGTCTTGAATTTTCGACTTGACTTCTCGATACGAAGGGCCAGTTGGGCCAGAGAGGGGGCAATTCATGAGCAGGGTGGCGAGAAAGAGGGGATAATGCGAGAAAAGAGAGGGTCTTTGAAGGGAGGAGGAGGGGGGTTAATGGCACACAATGGGGGAATGTTGTGCGGAAAGAGACTGGGGAAGAGACAAAGATACACTATGGGACGATGGAATGGAGCATTGAAACAGCAGGGAGACTTGAGGGTGCTACAGCAAGTGTAAGACGAAGAATGGACGTAGGGCGAGAGACTGGGTGAAAAGGCTGACTGAGTGAGTGACTGCGTGAACGAGTGACTGATTGGGTAAGTGCGTGAGTCACTGAGTGAATGAGTGAATACTGAAGAGTGGCCAGGAGCATGTGTGACTGACATGGTGACAATCTTAGCCGCGTTGATTTCGGGGAAGTTTGCTGTGAACTGGTTGTCGTTCAGCAGACTGATGGTGCACACATGGCAGCACACACAGCTCAGCACCGCACAGCACCGCACAGCACAGCACAGCACAGCACAGCACAGCACAGCACAGCGCAGCACAGCACAGCACAGCACAGCACAGCACAGCACAGCACAGCGCAGCACAGCGCAAGCACAGCACAGCACAAGCACACCACAAGCACACCACAAGCACAGCACAGCACAAGCACACCACAAGCACACCACAAGCACACCACAAGCACAGCACAGCACAGCGAGCACAGGCACAGGTGGCAGAAGGTGGGAAAACAAGGAAAGAGAACAAGGGGCATGAGAATGTATTGCCTGCAAGAGGAAGTACAACGCAGCAGCAGATTATAAGGCAGCAGCAGAAGCATCAACAGAATCAGGAGCATAAGTATGAGCTGCAACAACAGCAGGTTAATGGTGCAGCAACAGCACTGCCAGCAGCAAGAGTGGAACAGCAACGCAAAAGGCAGCAGACGCTGTTGATTAGTAACAGACGCGTCAGACTAACAGTACAGCAGTGATTGATGACAGCAGAGTGATGACAGAAACAGCAGCGGCGGGTCCCGGTCACAGTGGCAGGAGGAGTGGCAGCAGCAGAGCATGAGATGGGGACAGGGAGCGACACAGATGCAGACACAGGGACACGGACAGAGACAGAGACAAGCACAGGGAGGGACCGAGATAGAGACAGGGAGAGGGACAGGGACAGGGACAGGGACAGGGAAAGCAGTTGGATCGGAAAACAGTGGGAGGAGCAGGAAGAGGGGTGAGAAGTGAGGGAGTTGACTCACAAATGTGTGAGCATCGAAGTAGATGGCACATCAGGGATGCTGCCAAACAGTGCGTTGTACGACAGGTCCCTGCAATGCACGCACACGCACGCAGGAGGGGCGAGGCGAGGCGAGCTTTCAAGTCTTGAGATGACTTTTGAGTCGACTCAAAAAACGAATCAGAGAAGTGATGCTGCCAAGCTGTGTGCTGTGTTGTTGTGGAACCGGTCCCTGGACAGAACCTAAAGCAGCAGCGCCACGTCAGCAGCATATTGGACCTAATGCAACGCCGACATAAAGCAGCGGTGGCGGCAGCGGCAGCAGAAGCAGCACTGCCACGTCAGCACATTGTGCCGAAATTCCACTGTCTGTCTGTCTGTCTGTCGGGTGTATTGTCTATCAAGGTCGTGGATGCGGGGAGGTGGCGTGACGGGAGGAGGAAGGAATGGCTTGAATTGAGGTGTGCACTTTCTTTCACCAATCATTATTGTGCCAGTGGGATTTTTCGGAATCCTCAAAGACCACCTGAATATTGCGAGTGGGGTGCGGTACGTACAGGATGCGCATAGCAACGAATCCCACCCACGAGATTGGGATAACGCCAGTCAGTTGGTTGCGCGACGCACGGCTGAGACAAGGAGAAGGGCATTGCACGAACGGTGCATACACGCCGGCATGCAAATGGGGCAGGGCAGGTGGGGGGAAGGAGAAAACGGGGGGAACAGGAAGAGGGGCCGTTGAAAAGATCAGACAAGGGAAGAGAGAATAAGGGGAATGGCAATAGATGGTTTGATGTTTTTTTTTTTTCTCTCAAGAAACATATTTGGACAGGGAAGCAAGCATGAAACAAGGGAAGGACTGTTTGAGCAAAAAGAACAGAACAAAAACAAAAAGACCCAGCTGCTGTTGCTCACAGTTCTTGAAGCACCGTGAGCTGAGTCCACGAGTCGGATAGAGGGCCTGAGAAGCGGTTGCTGTCAAGCGATCTGGACGACCAGCACCGCACCGCACCGCACCGCACACACATGACAGGAGGAGCAGTACAGTTCACCACAGACACATTCTTGACAGGTGAGTTGGTGGGAGGGCTGGTTGCAGCAGGCAGGCACAGAGGTGGTCCTAGAATAGAATCCTTTCTTTGCAGGGATGAGAGATCCGCTCTGATCCGATCTGATCCGAAACTGAGAGACGGATGGACCAAAAGATGCAAAGGACGAATGTGACGTTTTGAAAAGAAGGGGAGGCTAGTTGGGAGCTTAGCCGGAATCATTTGCCAACCAAGTTTGAGTGAGTATGTCTGCTCCAGCAGACTACGGGTATGCAAGTATTCCGACGGAGGGCTGCGAACGGCAAGCGGGAATGAATTAATGAATGAGCGATTGGTGTTGCAGGAGACGAGAGATTCTCTATTACTGAGTAAGTCTGCCGAACAAGAGGCGAGGTGACAGACAGACAGACAGACGAGACGAGACGAGACGAGACGAGACGAGACGAGACGAGACGAGACGAGACGAGACGAGACGAGAGGGTGTGCGTGTGCCAGGCAGTGAAGTGAGCATCAGCGGCCGGGCCGGACAACCACAAGACATGCTTCTGCGCCAGCCACCTCAACCACAGGAATGGCGGGCCACTCACAGGATCTGCAGGCTAGTCAGCAAGGCGTACTCCATAGGAAGTGAGCTGGACAGCAGGTTATTGGACACCGCGCTGGGGGTGGAGTGGGGTGGAGTGGGATGGAGTGGAGTGGGGTGGGATGAGGAGTGTGGTGCATGAAGGTAGTGGGAGTGCTAGCGAGGTGGAGTTGAAGAGAGGATGAGCAGGAGAGGGGAACGGAGTGGGCCATAGGAGGAGGAGAGCAAAGACATCACCAAACAACGACCCGACCAGGCTTTTGGGCCGGTCAGGTCACAGGTGCGGTGCGAAGACTCTGACCCAGGGTCTCGGGTAGGCCCGTAGGGCTCGGATCGGGTTCGGTCAATAGCAGACAGATGGGCTGCGGAGGCCCTACTTCCATCCATCAACTCGTGTTTTTCTTTCAAGGAAAACGAGACAAACCCCATGGGTCATACACAGGTGCGAAGACCCTGGCCCAGGGTCTCGGGTAGGCCCGTAGGGCTCGGACCAGGTTGAGCTGAGACCGGGATTTTTGTTTCTTGAGCGGCTAGGTCGTCGTGCCCCGTAGGGCTATTACCGACCCGTCGGGTCAGGTCGACCCGCGACCCGACTTGACCTGTCAAAGCCATATCCACACACACACACCACACACACACACACACACACACACACACACACACACACACACACACACACACCCCTTCACATGCACCCTTCACATGCAAGCAACCTTCACATGCACCGCACCGCACCCCACCCACACACGTGAATCAACTCTAAGGGCAGTGGCAAGGCAAGGCAGGGGGCACTGACAGCGAGGATAGCAAGACGAGCTCGCTGAGCCCCGCAGGCAAGCTGCCTGTCAGCCGGTTGCCCTGCAGCTGCCTGATGGGGGCGATGGGGGGTGATGGAGTGAGGATGTGAGGCGGTGAGGGAGTGAAGGTGTGTGTGAGGTGTCCGGGCGTGAAGGTGTGAGGGAGTGAGGGTGTGAGGGGGTGATGGGGCACGAGAATGTGAGGGGACAGAAATGTGAGGGGGAGGGTGCGAAAAACGCGAGGAGATGGTGTGTGGAATGGGAGGGGGTGAAAGTGGGAGTGAGTGAGGTGAGGGGCTTAGGTGAAGTGAGGTGGTCAGGTGAAGAGCATGTGTTGCTTCACCTGAGCCCCAAAGCGATGCAAGCAAGTGTTCTATGTGGTCAGGTGAAGAGCATGTGTGATTGCTGCGTTGCTGCACCTTCACATAGAACACTTGCTTGCGCCGCGTGAAATTAACTGAACATGCGCCATAATGCCATTAACTAGATTTCAATCCCACTAACTAAGCTATGGAGTGGATAATAAAAGCGAGGCAGCCACTTAAGGGGACAGGATAAGGGGGGAGGGTCGAAAAGGGGAGAAGGGGGAAGGGGGGGAAGAGGGGATGGGGGAAAAGAAGGGGCGAACGAGGGGGAGGGAGAAAGGAAGCGGGTGGTAGTAAACACCAGCTGCTGTCTGTGATGAGTGCAACTACTTGCTCCGTGATGACAACACGTGCCAGCGGCATGCTCATATGTATGTACCGCTTTGAGGAAACACGGATGGAGAGAATAGGGCGGTGTGGTGTGGTGTGGTGTGGTGCCTACAGGTCTTGAAGCGCAGTCAGGGCGGAGAACTCCGGAGGTAAGGGTCCAGCGAGCTGGTTGCCACTCATGTCCCTGCCATGAATAAAGCCACGGAGCCACCACCAAGTCACGGAGGCATCAAGGCAAGAGGGTAAGAAGGGTTTAGAAGGCACGAGCCAGACACGAGGAGGAGATACGTCACACACGTACGCATGCACACAGCGAATTCTGATTCCGTCTGGCTCCAGCTTGACAAACAACTGGGAAAAAATGGGAGCTCAGCTCATGCTCCGAGCACTGAGGTGGAGCGGGAAAGATACGACACCGATGTGATCTTTCCTGGACTCAGAATCGATGCAATGCAATGTGCTTCGTGTTGCAGGGTGAGAGATGGAGGCAAGGACGCAGCGAGAGGGTTCTCGTTGGAGCGTGTGACAATGAGAGAGGAGAGGACGGCGGGTGTGCATGAGGGGAGGAAGGGCGAGAGGGAAGGAGAGAGGGAGGGAAGGGGGAGAGAGAAACAGAGGGAGGGAAGGGGGAGAGAGAAACAGAGGGAGGGAAGGGGGAGAGAGGGACAGAGGGAGGGAGGGATAGGAAGGCACGAAGTGCTGGAGGAGTGCCGTGGCTCACAGGCTGGTAAGGCCAGTGAGTCTGCTCAAATCTGGTGGTATCCACCCATCTAATTCGTTGCCCCCGATATGCCTGCACAATATGGGATGGATGGGATGGATGGGACAGAGGTATACGAAACGAGACAGGCACAGTGCACATGGTCCGATGGGAATGCAGCGCATGGAAGGAGTGGTATGTCACCGATTCTCCATGGAGAGGCATGATATGGGATGGCATGGCATGGCATGGTGTGGCATGGCATGGCATGGTGTGGCATGGCGTGACGTGGCATGGCGTGGCGTGGCGTTGCCTGGAATAGCATCGCATGGCATGGTATGGCATCACATAGCATGACATTGAATGGCATGGCATTGCATGGCATGGCATTGTATGGCATGGCATGGTTGTTGAGCTTACAGCTTCTGTAGCCTGGTGAGAACGGACAGTGCAGGAGGTATGGCACCCTTTAACTCGTTGCTCCCTAGATCCCTGCGAGCAAGCGAGAGAAGCGAAGCGACAAGCACCGGAGGAGAAACAAACAGCGGGGTGAGCTTGAGGAGGGTAAAGGGCTCCAGGTAATTGGTGCTGATGATTGTGCGTGCGCGTTGGTGGCTTATAGGTTATGAATAGCCTTACGACCATCACCGGCAAGGATGGCTAGTGGAGAGACTCTGCTCGTGGAGATAATCAGATGCAGAGAGCAGAGAGTGGTGCAGAATAGGTACTGGTGGGAGCAAGAGAGGGGTGCTAAGGGGGTTGGGGAGAAGGGGAGAAGTGGAGAAGTGTAGAGGTGGGGAGGGAGGAACAAGTGGGGCAGGATTTGAGCGTACAATTCTGTGAGAGATCCGAGGGTGTTGAGGAAGAATGGCAAGTCACCGTTGAGCTGGTTGTCTCTGAGGGATCTGTTGAGACCACAGGATACACACACGCACGCACGCACACATGCACGCACACATGCACGCACACATGCACCCATACATGCACGCACAATCTCACGCACACAAGCATGCACGCACGCACACACACAGGCACGCATGCACGCACGCACGCAATCATACACGCACTCATGAACACATGCACGCACGCACATACACATGCACGCACGCACGCACATACACATGCACGCACGCACACATGCACACACGCACACACGCACACATGCACGCACACACACATATTCACACACACACACGCGCGCGCACACATGCACGCATGCACACGCACACACATGCACACACACAAATGCACACACACACACACACACATACACACACACACACACACATGCATGCACACGCACACACACACATGCACACAGATACGCACACTCGTGCACGCATGCACACTCAGGCACACACACATATAAACACACAAATGCACGCACGCACGCAAATGCACACAGATGCACGCACGCACACACACACAGAGAGGCATGCACAAGCATGTGAGAATCAATTTGCGACTGTACAATATGTTTTTGTACATGTTACATATTACCAGCACAGCACAGCACTACTATGCACAGCACAAACATCACCCGATGACGCACCAATCAGCATTCTCCGTCTCCTCCTCACCCCACCACACTACAGCACTCGCAGCACTGCCCAGCTGCTACTGGCACTCACAGCACTTTGAGGCCGATGAGCCCTGTGATGGCCCCTGGGATAAACCCTGTGAGGTTCTGCGAATCCAACACCCTGCAGCACCCACCCGCCACCGTGAAGACAAGGGATGAGCGACGTGGGAAGAGCGCGGGCGGACACATTAAGGCTGTCTCTGAGACATTTTTCAACAGAGGTTACGGAGACACTGGGACTGCGGGAAGAGTGAAAGGAAGATGAGCGAAAAAACGAGAAGCTGCAGGGAGGCGTTCCTAGGAGGCAGGCAGGCAGGCAGGAAGGGAGGCAGGGAGGCAGGCAGGCAAAAAGGAAGGCAGCGGGGGTAGAGAGGCAGGCAGGGAGAGAGGCAGGAGGAGAGGCAGGCAGAGGGGGAGGCAGGCAGGTAGGGCGAGAGGCAGAGAGGCAAGCAAGGAGGCAGGCAGGGAGGCAGGCAGGCAGGGGGGGAGGCAGGCAGGTAGGAAGGCAGCGGGGGAAGGCAGGCAGTTAGCTGACAGGCTCTGGATGAAGTCGTCGTGCTCGTCGCACAGCACGCCCACCAGCGCATCGCACGCCGCTCCTGACGTCCACGACGCTGCTGCTGGGAACGCGGACCCCCACTCCGCCTTCAGCTGCTGCAGCACTTGCGCTGGTGGGGTGTGGGAGAGGACGGTGGAGGGAGTACGGGGGGGGCGTGTGTCGGGGGAAGGTGGGGAAGGGGAGTGGAGAGGTGAGAGGAGACGTCGGGTCGGGAGAGGCAGGGACAGACGTCGGGCAGAAGTGGGGGACTGGAACCTAAAAGAGGGAGGTGAGAAGCACGGGGGGGTTGGGAAGGGGGGAGAGGGCAGAACGGTGGGGTATAGTGGGAGAGGTATGGACGTGGCTTGCAGGAGGAGAGGGGGCAACATTGGAGAGGAGCTGAGAGAGAGGAGGAGTGCTGCTGGGACAGGGAAAGCAATGCACTCGCAGGGGAAGAAGGGAATAGACTAGGCATGGGACGGAACGCCGTAGGTAGGGGGAGGACAAGGAGGAGGAGCAGGATGATGAGGATTTGAGTAGGAGTAGGGTGCTGGCACGTACTTTGACTATCCAAGGGGGCCTTGCTAGCCGCTGCAACCAAGGGGCGAAAGAGCACGCCACCGCTGCTGCTGCTGCTGAGAAGAGCAGCCACAGCAAACACAGCCGCCCACACATGCCACGAGAGCAGAGAGCAGTGCGCCAACCCCCTTGCTCGAACCCTCCCCCGCCATGCTCGTCCAGCCTGCAGCCGTCGTCCCCTGAACCGCTCACCACCCCTCTCCATCCCCCCAGAGTTGCTCTCCCCGGTCTCCTTATGGTGTGACTTGAACGCGGTCTGTGGCGCCTGCTGATGAGCCAACGCAGAGGACGAGCCACGCCTGCCGTTTCTTCTAAGGGGATGTGCGGGCTCTAGCGCTCGCTTGCTACGAGTTGCTTCGGTACTGCTGCAAACTATCAAAGAAGCAGCAGCAGCAGCAGCAGCAGCAGCAGC
Source organism: Closterium sp. Naga37s-1 (assembly GCA_947471745.1). Lineage (NCBI taxonomy): Eukaryota > Viridiplantae > Streptophyta > Zygnematophyceae > Desmidiales > Closteriaceae > Closterium > Closterium sp. Naga37s-1. The sequence continues at coordinate 1,399,174 of CANJKZ010000030.1, forward strand.
AGCAGCGGGGCTGTGTGCAGACATAGGCGCGATGGACGAAAGCGTGCCACCGTTGATGCTGCCACTGCTACCAACTGTGCTCCCACTGCTACTACTGCTACAAGCCTCGCTGCTTCCTCTACTAGCACATCCACTACCAGCACATTCACTACTAAAACACGTGCTCCTACACCTGCTCCTCCTAACGCGGCTGCTAATAACACGACGGCTACAGTTGCCGCCGCTGGAAACACTAGCACTGAGACCAGTGCTGCTGGTGCCCATACCGCCACCACTGCCACCAGGACACCCTAAACGCGCTCTCCCCTTTCTGCCGCCACCGCTTGCGACCTCTGCTCGCCCCTCTCCACCCATGCCGAGAATAGTCTCTGCTGCCTCTCCCTCTGTGCCCCGGCTTCCCACGCCCTGTCCCCCGAGGGAGAGTTCATGTGTGTAAGGGGACAGGGGAGGGGAGAAGTACAGGGGGGTCAGGGCAGAGCAGAGAGTGAGATGGAGGGGGGTGGGAGGCGGAGGGGGGCAGTGGGGGGAGAGGGGAGGGGGGAGAGAGGCGGTCGGGGAGTTAATGCGACTCCGCCAGATTGTGATTATTGAGTGTGGCCGATACGGCGTTACGGACACAACGTGCGGAGCTCTCAAGAATTCCGGATGAGAAAAAGGTGCGGGAATGAGTGAGGTGCGGTGTGGGTGAGGTGAGGGGATGGGTGAGGTGCGGAAATGGGTGAGAAGCGAATGTGGTGTGGGTGATGGAGAGACATGGAATGCCCACGAACCGCAAAGAACGGCGCGGCATGGCGGAAGCAGGCTGCTAACGCTGAGGCGGACAGAGACATTGAATTGTGTGCGAGGTGCCTACAACTGTACGCTTTTTGCGCGCGCATTTGCAATCGCAGCCGCATCCGCATTCGCAGTCGCAGTCGCAGTCGCAATCGCAATCGCAATCGCACTCGCACCCGCACTCGCACTCGCACTCGCATCCGCAGTTGCAGTCACAATAGCTGTCGCATTCGCTTCGCTGCCTTAGAAACCGTGGTAATTGAGGCGCTTTCGCGTCACTGCAGGACCAACTAAGCTACTAATGAATCCCCTAACTGCTACCGGCTGTAGCAAGAGTCGAATCAAGCGAATAGGGACAGTAGAGCATTCCGTCGCCACTCCCTGTCACGATAGAGCTTGTGCGTAACACCCCGCATTCTAGCTCTTTCCAACTCATCAAGGCAAAGAGGAGGGGATCAACCACGACTCGGCGCGGAGCTCAGTAACGTTAGTAACGTCCGTCCTCGCAAACGTTTAAAACGGTAGATCCAACGGTAGATCCTAATACAAAACGCGTGCTGCTACGGTGGCAGTGACTCACTCCTGCAGGCGGTGTCGGCGACAGCGACAGCGACAGCGTTGGCCGCGCTGGCGAGGGTGGTTCGAGCGGCGACGGTAGAAGTAACGGCGAGGTATGCTGACTGTGACGACCGGTGAACGGCAGCTCGCGAGGGGTTACGGGCGAAAGGCTGGTATTTCCCGGTTTCGACGCCATCGGTTGCAGCCGTGGGGGGGCCATGGCATTGCCACACATTCCGCTCGGACCACGACTACATGATGGGTGGTCTCCGAGGCTCGAGTGCTGATGCTTATCTCGGGTAAGAGGATCAGCTGCTTCCACCTTCGATTGCGTAATTGGCTACCGAGACGCCTCGGAACTGATTCAAGAGCCAAAAGACGCTTCGGGCTGCATAAGATGGCGACAGGCCTCGGAGGCTGTACTAACACCGTGGAACGAACGACGGGGGAAGCGTTCGCGAGATTCCGGGACTAGAGAAACGAAGTACTAGTGATACGGTATCTGGCAGGATATGTCCTTGGTCACCGAAAGACGGAAGGTGCTGTCACAAAGGACGCGCCGCGCTGACACGCTGACTGATCTTGTGAGCTGCAGCTGCTCAAGGTTGCTAGCCTGAAAGGCGAGAGGGAACAAGTTTCAACATCACATAGGCAAAGGTCTGCCTCTTCGTTTGAGTTCCCTGATTCATCTGCTTGTTGTGGTGGTGTGCTGCATCTTCTTGGTTTAGGCATGGTTCATTTTTTTTGTCTATAGCGACTTGAAAGGTTCATTATGGTGCACAATGATTGAAAGCGGTACACATTCTAAACCGTTCCCAAACGTGGGCGACCGTAATGAATCGCGTTAAACGAACCCTCGACGAAAAATCATGACCGCCTTTTTTTTCAAGCAAGGAAACCTGACGGTGTGTGTCTGGGTGCCGTCCGAGCCTGGTGCTGCGGACCTGCGGTGCGAGTCTCTGGAGGTGGCCTGGGAATAGGGTTTTGTGAGAGCTGGCTGGTAACAGAGCGTCAGCTTGGTCTGTCATGAGGTTTGGAAACAGTGTGGTGTGCTGTTGCTGTTGATCCCGTTCTTCGGTGAAGATGTGTACTGTACTGCACACTGTACAGTCGACTGTGGGTCTTCACCGACTCCACCAGTCAGTGAAGAATATCCACAGTCGACTCTCAGAGAATTCTGGAGCAGAACAGGCCAAGCATTTTAGGGCAAGTTCCGAGGGAAGTTCTTGCAAAGTACTGCAGGATGCCTCATTGACCCGCATTCAGACGAATTTGTGAGCATGTTTGACGGAGTGTTGACAGAATTACCGATGGGTGCAGAAGTGTGTGTTGCAGTGTGATGAGGTGCGATGATGAAGAGGGGGGGAAAGAGTTCTGGGAAATCAAGAAGGCCAGGGTGGGTGTAAGGAATTTCGCTAATTCCTTACTGAGGCATCTCTTACGCGTAAAATTCCAACTTTCGGAATTCAGGCTCGGTCCGACGACCTCGCCTTCCGAACGTCTCCCGCGTCGCCCTCGGATTTCCCAACCCCAAACCTGCACCCAACCTTCGCGCGACTCCGCGACCTCGGCCTAGCTAGCTGTGCTATATTATGCCTAGGCCTCGTTGTTTGCTGAGTAGTTGTAATCACTTCCGCGATATTGCATTCTGCGCACTCTTCTTTCATACAACTCATAACAGTGGGCATGTGTCAGATAAGTTCAGAGAGCTGCCGAGTGTCCACTTCGGGTTTTTCGAGCATGGGCATTATTACTGTACAGAGCCATGACAAGATATACAGGCACGTATCGAGAGAACATCTTCTGGCGATGTGATTTTGCATGTGCGAAATGAAACTTTTGAGAAAGTCCCCCCTGGGGTTGAAGTTTTAGAGGGGGTGGAAGCTAGAATATCAGGAGGACGAACCGCTTATAAATATTCTCACCACTATGCTCACAACCTTGGCAAACTCATTAGCAAGACCATCGTGGTACAGCGCATTCGTCATACTTGCACTAGTGAAGTAGAAGTCATAAGCGCGTGTTCCAATCGGATAAGGTTAACTCGCAGGAACGTATAATGATGGGCATCGGTCTGGCCTCGTGGCAATTCGTGCGAGGCCCGCGACCTCGCTGGCCTCGAGGCAGTGATGGTACATAGTGCCCTCGCCGCGAGAGCGTTCACTCAGCACCGCGCCGCCCACTGGCTCTCCACTGCCATACCGCTCCTCTCCCCGCTGTGCACTAGTCACCCGCGCCCAGCTCGGCGGGCCCTCCATCTCATGTGATTAGCAACCCCGCCTTCGCCGGTTGGGCTGGCCCGCCGATGCAGCTTTCGGTGGGACCCGCCGCTACCCTCCCACTCGGCGGGCCCTCCTTCCATGCGTTTCAAGAGGAGGAGAGGTTTATCTTCCACAGCCAATGCGCCGCGCCCGCGTTCACTCATCACCCCTCTCATAACACCGCGCCGCACCATAGCTCGTCGTGACCGGGGGACCACTCCCACTACCACTCTTCTCCCCTCTCACACGCTGTCACTCGCGTCCTCCGCGGGTGGCGGGCCCGCCTTCCCTTACATCTTTTTACCTTCAATTCCATCCTCTTTCCAACCTTTCGCTTCCATTCGCGTCCCTGCCTTTTGTTTCCCCCCTGCTAACCCTTATTTTCCCCCTTCTAGGCGCTTGCGTACCAAAAAACAACTTTTCGTTCCACCAGCTTATGCGGGTTGACGAGCTTACTTATGGATAAGGCACGTGTGGCTCTCGCTACAATGTATACTTTTGCTGGTTCTAAGGTTTTGAAGTCAGGGTGTCACTGAGGGGTGGGCCAGTCGTGAGGGGCGTTGGGGGTACATCGCCTGCGGATCTTAATTAGGTAATCAGCTTTTTAAATTCCCAAGGATTTATAACTCCCGTTTGCAACAGACCTCAACGCCAAGCACCTTGCCACACAACAAGATGCAACAAGCCAAACACAACAAGCCAAGTCAGTGGTTATTGCTGGACCCACGGTAACCCTACAACTCCTCCCTCATGACCGCTGTGGTCCGCACCGCTCTTCAGAACACTCTGGAAGTCACATCACACCCACTTCCACGGCCTGCCACTGCCTGTTTCCTTGGGCTCCACCTGCGTTTCCATCTCCACTTGCCAAAAGTACGTAGGAGCCAGATTGGGATTTTCTTAGGGAAACCCAACCTGGGAGATAGCTACATAATGTTGCCTGCTGCAGAAACAGCAGCCACCAAGATCTGCGGCTGTTCAGGGCGGGGTTGAGCTGCAGAAGCAACAGCAGCAGCAGGAGAAACCGCAGCCAAGGGAGAACGATGACCTTGACATTCGCCTGCGCCACACTCTTTTAGGGAACATACCCTCGCGCCTCTCTCAGCTCTTCCAAACCGGTCTCCTTCATTATATAAGGCATGGAGATATTTTTCAGCTTATTCCCCTGCTGGTGCAAGATGCACGCCTCCCCCCCCGAATTAACCTGTCGCACCAGCGCCTGCTCCCCTGTGCCGAGAATCGTGAAGTTGTCCCAGTTGAGTCCCCCCAGGTGCATGAACAGCGAGCTGTAGTGATCCAGTTTAATGAACGGCGCCGCCATCACCGCCGCCGCACCCCTGTGCCCGGCGCGCCTCGCCTCGTCCATGACGCGCTGCCTGGGCTTGGCGGGCAGGCGGTGGAACGGCGACATGGCGGAGTCGTACAGCATCGTGCGGTTGGTCCGCCACGCCGCTCTGCTCGCCGACTCCGCCGCCGCCGCCTGCGCGCGAACCGCCTCCTCCACGTCGCTCGGCGATTCCCACGCGGCGCGCACGGCGGCGGGGTCGGGGTTGGGCGCGCGCGGCATGTCGCGGAAGAGGTACTGCTGCGCGAGGAACGCGAGGATGAACCCGCGCTGGTCCTGCATGCAGTCGCGCACGTAGATCAGATCGATGATCTCCGCCAGCGCCCACGCGTACCCGCCATACGCTCCCGCGTTAGGAAACCGATTCACGGAGTGTCTTGGCCTGTTCGGGTTGGCTTCAAGAGGAAAGTAAGGCTTTAGCTTCGTCCCATCCGGCCAGTAGTAGATCTCCGCGCCAATAACCACCGGCGCGTTGAGCGCAAAGAATGCGTCGAGGAAGTTTTGCGGGCGGCATTTGGGGTGCGGCATGAGAAAGACGTCATCGGCGTCGGTGGTGATCACGACGCGATCGCGCGGCAGCCCCGCGACGAAGTCACGGATGGCGCGCAGGCGGCCGCCTTGGCCCGTCCACGGCTGGCGGCTTCCGATCACGGAGAAGCTAATGCCCGCCATGTGCGCGAAATCCGCGAGGCGCACCATGTTCACCCCGCATTCCGAGGAGTAGATTACCCACTCTAGCTTGCAACCCGACTGGGAGAACTTGTCGCTAGGCAGCGGATGGTTATCCCACGGATCCGCCCTCGCGTCGTACTTCACCGCGCACCCGTCAACCTGCTGCTCCGCCTCCCCGCGTTCGTGCAGGTCCCGCCCGCGCGCCATCAAAGCCTCCCCTTTGGCGACGGCGGCTTCGACCAGATTCGTGCACTTCTGCGAATGCAGGTCCGACAGCATGTTCAGCTTGAACAGGTGTCCCGCGCGCTGCGTCACGCACGAATCCCACGTGTCGCGGAACTCCTCCGCCTGCGGCGAGAGGTTGGTGGCAACCATGGTCCAGTAGCAGATGGACGTAAAGATTACGAGTGCAAATGTAGTGCATCCGAGAACGAGGCGGAGGACGATCGCGATCTTGGAGGAGCAGCACAGGCGGAAAACATCGGAGATTAAACTTGGAGTAGGCGCCATGGGAGAGGACCGCACGACTGCTGCTTGAGAAACTTGCTCTCGAAGGTAAAGGACCATGTTGACCCAATTTACCACAGGAAGCAGGCTCGATGCTACTTGCTCTAGTGAGGGGGCAGGTCTTGAAGGTATAGGCGTTGTTCTGCAGGCGTTTAGGGTTCCGCACCAATTTGACCGCGGTAGCCTTCCGTGCATTTTCTAGGCGCATTCATGCTGGTTGCGCTGCGCGGATGTTGCTGCCTCGCATAACTGTGCGGAGGCTGACGCTAGCTCCCGAGGTAGAATTAGCACCGCACTAGTTGTGCGACCATTTGCCCGGCGAAGCAACTGTCAGAACTAGCAGTAGAAAGTAAGAATGAAGAAAGGAGGAGGTTCACTAGCAAGCAGTTGCGTACATATAGGAAACCCTAGATTGGGCTGTACTCGCTATAGAGCACCCCACTGCAGGCTAGACAAATACAACATTCTGACACACCCCCATAGTCAAAGTGGGGTGTAATCAGCACAATGAGCAGGTATAGCAGGAGTTCACAATAAGAAGCAAAGCTAGAGGTAATCACAGCGGGCAAGTGAGGAGGAGGAGGGACTGTGAGAGGAGAGAAGATGAGAGACGGCGGCTGAAGCTGCAGACACACGGGCAACAGGAGCTGCTGGCACAGTGGCTACCGGGACAGTGCGCCCCGGACTACTGGAGTAACTGGCTCACGGGCTACGACGAGCTACAGGAGCAACGGACCCTCGGGCGACAGGCGCAGCAGACTCTCTGGGCTACCAGGACAGTGCGCCCCGGACTACAGGTGCTGCGGACGACAAGACAGCAGCCTCCGCTCAACCTCCTCCAACTGTCCCACACACCCCCCACACACCCACTGCTTCACTCCTAACTCCACTTGCACGTCACCCCCCTAGTACCACTCCTTCGGCTCCCACACACCCACCCCCCTCAGCGGCAGCTGCAGCACTGGGAGACGGAGGAGGAGGAGGAGCAGGGGACGACGCACAGAAACTGCACCCCCATACCCCCCACCCCCAAACCCTAATTCAGGAGAACGGGCAGCAGCAGGGGTGGGGCGCCGTCAGAAGCACGGGGCACAGCGGGCAGCGCAGGGGCAGAGAAAACAGGGCGCCCACGGGCCTGGCGCAGCCCGTACGAACCGCGTGCGGGCGGCCCGAGGCGCGCCCTGGCCTGGCGCAGTCCGTACGGGCCGCGCGCGGGCCTGGCGCTGCCCGTACGGGCCGCGCGCGGGCCTGGCGCAGCCCGTACGGGCCGCGCGCGGGCCTGGCGCAGCCCGTACGGGCCGCGCGCAGGCTGTACGGGCCGCGCGCGGGCCCTACGCAGGTCGCGCAGGCCGCGACGGGCGACGGGGGGCGACGCGCGGGTCCCCGTCGCCCGTCGCAGCGCCTCCCGGGAGCGACGCGCGGAGTGACGGGGCAGAAAGCCGCCGCGCGCCTCGGGGCGCACGGCGGGCAGAAAACCGCCGCGCGCCTCGGGGCGCACGGCGGGCAGAAAACCGCCGCACGCTCCGAGCGCGCGGCGGGATGAAAAATCCGTCGCACGCCACGGGGCGTGCAACACACAGAGTAGCAGTAGCAGCGGAAGCAGTGAGGTGGTGGGCCCACCCACAGGATCGACCCAAGGGGATCGACCTGCTCTGATACCATGTTAGAACTAGCAGTAGAAAGTAAGAATGAAGAAAGGAGGAGGTTCACTAGCAAGCAGTTGCGTACATATAGGAAACCCTAGATTGGGCTGTACTCGCTATAGAGCACCCCACTGCAGGCTAGACAAATACAACATTCTGACAGCAACAACTTCGAACCTGCAGACGGTTAAATTCGTGCGCCCCAAAAGTGGCGTTCTGCAGGCTGATGCGTTAAATTTGGCGCAAACAGGTTCGGCAGGACCTTTCTTATCACCAAACCTTGATAGTCAGAAGACCACTTATCAAAGAAGATTCTGCGGACCCAGTTTTTGGATATTTAACGCCTACAGAACAGCGCCATAAGGAATGGGTAGGAGCCCCCTTAGGTGTTATCCGCCATTTTTGCACTCCTCGGCCTCGCTGTATCGAGGTTGGGCATTTCCACCCCACTCTCAAGGTGAGCACGTGCGAACCTCCTTCTGATAGGCTGACAATGCTCGTTGACCCGGATGAGGTCTTGGAAAGCACGTCCAGCACATTGATTGGGCTGGGGAATCGCGATTCCGGGTGGTCCTCGCCCAGAATTACGAGGCGGAGTTACCCGGAAAGAGACTAGAAGGTGCTCGCATGCAAACTGTAAAGGCATCCGACAATTAAATTCGGGGAATGGGGGCTTCGGTGCATAATCGAGTCCTATCAGTCCACTGCAAGGCAGTTTTACTTAAGTGTCGTTACTGCAGCTCTTGAATGTCCACACACCACGCGCGGCAGACCTGTGGAAATGAAAACAGGGTGTTCGACTCAAACAAGCACCACACATGAGGATTTTGAGATGCCGTGACCTACACATGATGCCCGTTTGATCCACTCCCGGTTGCCTTGTGAAGGGGGCTTATAAGCTGTAATGCGCATTTCGCACAAGTTTCGTCGATTCGCAGCTAGCAAAAAAGGATTCGTCAGGTGCTTATAATTTTTCTATAAACTGTCTGTTGACATTTTGACTTCAGTCTCTTCAGTATGACTTCGGTCTGTTCTGCGCGACGTGCTTGTAACGTGCGTGCAACTGGCTGGGGAAAAAACCTCGGGTGCAGGGTTTCCATCCGATGCAGGGCAAATTCGCGTGCACGGGTTGGGCATCATGTGTACACTGGTCTATGGTTCCATGCACAGTTGTATGTACACGTGGGTATCAATTTTGGAGGGTGAAAGTCGGCGACCAATTGGAAGGCCCCAACCCGACCATGTTGGCGAATGTGTATCTGACGCATTATAGACTTTAGGTCGAAAATATGGCGAACTATTCCCACAAGTTTCTATTACATTACACATATATAGATATTTCTGATGTTAAACACATATCTATAGTGTCCTATGGATAGTCTCCAAGTCCTATATGTGCGAAATAGAGGAGCGCCACAACTCTGACATTCTGTGTGTATTATGCAGTCCCACAGTTATCAGCACAACAGCCACATGCTAGCCATGCAGAGTGTGCATAGCTATAGCACCCTCCTCTGCATCCTCTCTTCAGCCCACTTGAATTGAAGTCACACCCACTTCCACGGCTTCCCACTTCCTGCTTTCCTACACTTGCCGAACACCGCCATATGTAATAGCTACGCAATGTTGCAGCATAGTGCTGCAGAAACAGCAGCAGCAGAAATAGCAGCCGTCATTATTGGCAGCTGTTGAGCTGCAGAAGCAAAAGCAACATCAGGAGAAACCACAGCCAACAGAAAACGATGACGTTGACATTCACCTGCACCTCAATCATTTAGGAAACATACCCTCGCGCCTCTCTCAGCTCCTCCAAACCGGTCTCCTTCATTATATACGTCATGGAGATATTAGTGAGCTTATTCCCCTGCTGGTGCAAGATGCATGCCTCCCCCCCCGAATTCACCTGTCGCACCAGCGCCTGCTCCCCTGTACCCAGGATCGTGAAGTTACCCCACTTGAGCCCCCCCAGGTGCATGAACAGCGCGCTGTAGTGGTCCAGTTTAACGAATGGCGCCGCCATCACCGCTGCCGTTTCCCTGTGCCCGGCGCGCCTCGCTTCGTCCATGACGCGCTGCCTGGGCTTGGCGGGCAGGCGGTGGAACGACGACATGGCAGAGTCGAACTCCACCGTGCGGTTGTTCCGCCACGCCGCTCTGCTCGCCGACTCCGCCGCCTCCGCCTGCGCGAGAACGGCCTCCGCCACGTCGCTCGGCGATTCCCACGCGGCGCGCACGGCGGCGGGGTCGGAGTTGGGCGCGCGCGGCATGTCGCGGAAGAGGTACTGCTGCGCGAGGAACGCGAGGATGAACCCGCGCTGGTCCTGCATGCAGTCGCGCACGTAGATCAGATCGATGATCTCCGCCAGCGCCCACGCGTACCCGCCATACGCCCCCGCGTTAAGAAACCGATTCACAGACGAATTTCTTTTATGAGGAAAGAACGGCTCTAGCTTCTTCCAATCCGGCCAGCAGAAAATCTCCGCGCCGAAAACAACGGGCGCGTTGAGAGCAAAGAATGCGTCGAGGAAGTTTTGCGGGTGGCATTTGGGGTGCGGCATGAGAAAGACGTCGTCGGCGTCGGTGGTGATCACGACGCGATCGCACGGCAGCGCCGCGAGGAAGTCGCGGATGGCGCGCAAACGGCCGCCTTGGCCCGTCCAGGGCTGGTGGCTTCCGATGATCGAGAAGCTGATGCCCGCCATGTGCGCGAAATCCGCGAGGCGCACCATGTTGACCCCGCATTCCGAGGAGTAAAAAACCCACTCTAGCTTGCAACCCGACTGGGAGAACTTCTCGCTAGGCAGCGGATGGCTGTCCCACGGATCCGTCCTCGCGTCGTACTTCACCACGCACCCCTCCGCAACCTCCGTCTCCCCGCGTTTGCGCAGGTCCCGCCCGCGTGCCATCCATGCTTCCCCTTTCGCGACGGCCGCTTCAACTAAATTCGTGCACTCCTGCGAATGCAGGCCCGAGAGCATGTTTAGCTTGAACAGATGCCCCGCGCGCTGCGTCACAGACGAATCCCATGAATCCCGGAACTCCTCTGCCTGCGGCGAGAGGTTCACACCGAAGATGCTCCAGTAGCAGATATACGCAAAGACTAAGAGTGCAGAGACTACACAAACAAGAACGAGGCGAAGGAGGATTGCGGCTTTCGAGGACCCGCACAGCCGATATCATTTGGAGATCAAATTAGGCGCCATGGGAGACGAGGAGGGCAGCAAGGCTGCATGAAGTGACCTTCTTGTGATGAAACTAAGGTGGTGGTGGTTGATGGGAAACTATGCGATTAGGGTATCTTCTGTGCATACCGAGGACCTTTCAGTCGCAACAACAAAAGTGGATTGGGGGGTGGGATGGGAAATGTGATTCCACTGTTGGCTGGCTATGTAGGCTGGTGGCACATGCAGTGCGGTGCGGATCCTCTGCGAATACCCGCCAAGTCGGAATTTTTGTTCCTGTATGCTTCCACCAAAGCATTGGCTGGTTCGATAGGTTCCAGGAAAAGATCATACAGGGGCCGAACAGTGCCAGGGAGGTGATCAAACAAGGGCCAAGAGGCCCGAAACTAACCAAACCACTGCGCAATAAGGTTTTTTGCAGAAAGTTATCATTTATCGAACTTATGTCCGTTAACAGTTTGCATTTCGGCTCGCGCGTCATTTTTCATGGAAATATTTACTGATTCATCACAATTCGGCTTAGCAATACTGATTCGGCGCGCGTCGTTTAGCAAGCCAGAAACTCTTAGGGCAGCCAAGAAAACTAAAACCCCTAGGGGAACCTTGATGCATTTTCGGGATGGATCAACCCTAAAAACGGGAACCTTCGTTGTGTTTAGGGTTGATGCCTCCCTAGTCGCATCCATTTCCGAATGGGTAATATTTTTTTTTTTCGCGTTTCTGATCAGGGAGTGATATTTATCACCCATAATGATTTTGTTTTTGGACTCCCAAATTAACACAGCAATATTTACTTCCAGAAGAACGCGATGTGCGCGTAGTAGTAGACGGCGGTCGTAACCATTTTTTCAATAAGTTGGACGCGATGTTTGGTGCTGGTAGCATTTCTCTTTCAGTCACGGAACGGCTTGTTCGCCTAGCCTCTTGGGCAGCTCGGGGTCGAAATCCTACGGTCGAGATTTTCTGGGCCTAGTTCGGTTATCCCTCTGGCACCCTTCGGCCCCAGTTTGATAATTTCCCATAGGTTCCTGGTCCGGCCAGGCCCAGGCCGAACCGATAAAAATGTCGGTAGGTCGGCTGCTCTGGGAAAAAATAGGTGTGGTTTTGGATCAAACGTGACCACGTGTGTGTTGCATCATCCGACGTTAGGTTGGGAGAAATTTCTCAGCGGTTCTACGACAGTCCATCCGGGCCCTGGTGGGTTGAAATCCACCAGGGCCCCCTCCTGGTGGAACCGAGTTTCCACCAGGGCCGCACGCGGATGCAATGCCTGTCGCGACCCCCAGCTGGGAATCGCACGCGAGAGGGAGTTGCCCGCCCGCATGCAGGTCCCTAGCGAGATCCGGGCGGCGGAGTCAGCTGTGAAAATAAACGAGAAATTGGATGAGAGAAGAGGAGGGGTTCACTAGCAAACATTGGGATACATATAGCAAACCCTAAAAGGGCTGTACTCACTATAGAGTACCCCACTGCAGACTAGAGAAACATAATATTCTGACACACCCCCATAGTCAAAGTGGGGTGTAATCAGCACAACAAGTAAAGCAGAACAAGCTCAGGGTGGATCACAATGTCACCACACATTCTGAGCACAAGTACAAGAAGCAATAGTTTAAAGTTCACAAATGTAAGCAAAGCTAGAGGCTATCGCAGAGGGCAAGTGTGGAGGAGGAGGGACTATGAGAGGAGAGGAGGTAGTGGGCGGCAGCTGAAGCTTCTGGCACACGGCGCAACTGGAGCAACTGGCACACAGGCAACTGGAGCAACTGGCACACTGGCAACTGGAGCAACTGGCACACGGGCTACTGGAGTAACTGGCTCCGCGGCTAACTCTGAGCGGCAGGAGCAACGGACTCACGGGCGACTGGAGCAACGGGCTCACGGGCGACTGGCGCAACGGGCTCACGGGCGACTGGCGCAACGGTCTCACGGGCGACTGGAGCTGCGGGCTTCACGGCGGCCACCCCCTTCAACCTCCCCAAACTATCCCACCCCCATTTCACACACCCCCTACTGCACCCCTAGGTTCACTCACACCCCACCCCCTAGCACCACGCCTTTGGCTCCCACACATCCACCCCCCTCAGCGGCAGCTGCAGCAGTGGGAGACAAAGGAGGAGGAGGGGAAGGGAAACATACCATCCATCACCCCCATACCCGCCACCCCCATACCCTCCATTCCACGGCTGCACGCGCAGCAGGGAGACGAAGAAGGGGAGGGGGGGTGGGGGGAGAGCAGCAACGGGCAGCAACGGGCGGCAATGGGCAGCACAGGGAGGCGGCGGCACCGGGTCCAGGGGCGGCGTCGCGGGGTCCAGGGGCGGCTGCTCCAGGGGCCAGGGGCGGCTGCTGAGGTCCAGGGGCGGCTGCACCAGGGGCGGCTGCTCCAGGGGCCACGGGCGGCTGCTCCAGGGGCCAGAGGCGGCTGCACCAGGGGCGGCTGCTCCGACGCACGGCCCCCCTCAGGTCGCCCCTCCCGTCGCCTGTTGAGGCGACCTGAGGGGGGGGGGGGGGGGGGAGGAGTACGGGGGCCGACGCGCGGCCTCCCAGGGCGCCAGAGCAGGCGGAAGAAGGGGCGACGCGCGCCCCCCCAGGTCGCGCCCCCCCCCCCCCCCCCGCTCGCCACGCAAGGCGACGGGAAAAGGGGGGGGGGGGGCGGTGCACGGGCCCCTGGTGCGCCACGACAGGCATGAGGAGGGCGGGGCCTGGGCAGGGTCGGGGCATGGCAGGGGCAGGGCCGCGATAGGGCCGCGACAGGGTCGGGGCAGGGCCGCGACAGGTCCGGGACAGGGGCGACGCCGGGCGACGGGGCCGATACGGGGGGCCGCGACGGGGGGCCGCGACGAGGGGCCGCGACAGGGCCTTACGGGGGGCCGCGAAGGGCCGTACGAGGGGCCGCGAAGGGCCGTACGAGGGGCCGCGAAGGGCCGTACGAGGGGCCGCGAAGGGCCTGACGAGGGGCCGCGAGGGGGGCCTAACGAGGGGCCGCGAAGGGGCCTTACGAGGGGCCGCGAAGGGGCCTAACGAGGGGCCGCGAAGGGGCCTTACGAGGGGCCGCGAAGGGGCCTTACGAGGGGCCGCAAAGGGGCCTTACGAGGGGCCGCGAAGGGGGGCCTAACGAGGGGCCGCGAAGGGCCTTACGAGGGGCCGCTAAGGGCCGTTAAGGGCAGGCGCGACGCGCGCCTTGGGTAGGATAAAAAAAACTTCAGTGGTGGGCCCAAGGATCGAGACAGCTCTATACCATGTGAAAATAACGAGGAAGTGAATGAGAGAAGAGGAGGGGTTCACTAGCAAACATTGGGATACATATAGCAAACCCTAAAAGGGCTGTACTCACTATAGAGTACCCCACTGCAGACTAGAGAAACATAATATTCTGACATCAGCTGGCAGCTGGCCCTGCGCCGAGCCCCCTCCACGCCAGCGCCACGCAGCCCGGGACCACACCCGGATGTCCCCCGAAGCCCAGCCCTGGCTCGCGAATCCCCTCGCGAAACCCCTCGGGAGCCAATCACGCGGGCCCCGAGCGCGCCGAAGCGGGTCCGGCCAATCGGAGCCGTTTTTGATGGGCTTGGGGGCCGGATGGACCTAGCGAAACACTTCGCACGCCTGGCCGACCGTGTGAAGCGTCGCCTGTGCGCGCCGGCCAATCGGTGACGGTCCATACCGGATCCCTGGTTCGGAAACCCATCGCGAAATACTCTTCGCGCGTGCGAGGGGTCGCCAGGGTTCGCCCATAAATCATCCGCAATTTAGGAGAGTGTTCACCCAACGTACTGATGTTACACTCTTTTTATTACTCGCAAATAACAAACGCGATAGACATTTCACATGACAGTTCCATTAAATTTAAAATTCCCCTGGTTGTAAAACCCTCCCTCATTTTGTGTTTCTTTTTTTTACATACATTCTAGAGTGCTTTGTTCTCCGTGCTCGTTTTTTCGAACGCGATTTACATTTCTGCACGCGTGTAGTGTATTCTTCGTTTGTGTAGAAAGTGGTAGTTTGGGATCGTAACCCTACTTTTTGGCGGACGCGACGAGGAATACACCCCGCCCGAGGTGGTAACCGTCGCCCCTTGCATGCAGACCGCGGTCGGGGTGCTACATGGCGGGTGATGGTTCCACCCGCATGCATGAACGGGAACGCCCCCCACCTCGGGATGTCTGAAGGGGCCCGCGGGTTCATCCCCTCCACGCGCAATGGCACCCCCCTGCCTGTTGCTCGCGCTGCCCCCATCCCGGATGCGTCCCGTCCCTATTAGGCCCGTGAAACCCTGTTTCACGGGCTCATTTTACCTTTCTCACTTTGCTCTCCTTCTTGTCAACCTGCTAAGTCCTCTCCGCCTACGTCTCGGTGCGAGCGATCTTCTGTGCTGTAGAGTTTGCGATCGCGTTCGCGTTTAGGCAGTGGGCGCTCGTAGGGTTTATCCGCGTGTCCGTTTCTCATCGCATCGACCGCGCTGTAGGTAATTACACGCGTTCTGCCCCCGCCATGGCCGGTCGCGAATTGAAGGCGCTGTTGAACAGTGGCGAGCAGGGCGCTACTTACACTGCTACGATCTCGATCGCGGGCGCCACTGTGGAGCTCCCCCCCGAGCAGAGAAAGTGCTTCTCCGATGATAAGCATCCTTTCACCGCGACCTCCTTCGACTTTCTCGCATGGTAGGTCTACCTTGCGATGCCAGGCTTGTTAAGGGCGCCTTTTTGGGGTCGCATCTCGTCGGCTTAAGGCTTGTTTAGGTCATCCACAGATGCTTGCATCGCGGTCGCGTAAATCGTATTCGCGTGACATTTTCGTCTGCATACAGATCCGTCCGATCCATCTATTGAGCCCTTGATTCCTCTCGCGAAACCATTGATTCCCGTCCGGGTTGTTTCCACGTTTAGCGCCACACCCCGACCGCGATGATTCTGTGTCTATTTTTCCCGTTTCCCGTGCAGCGTGGTAGTTCGGAAGTGCGTGTCCCCGTCGCTCCAGGAGGCAATTAAGGTGGTGCCCTCCAATGTTGTCGCGGACATCGTCGCTGGTCGAGAGGCCGCGCACGTGGCGTTTGACGGTTTGGTTGGATGTAAGCTGGTCGCGTTCTGCCTCTGGTCCGAGTGAGTACAGCGGGACTTGTTGTAGGCTGGTTCTGTTTTACGTACGGGTTTGCCGGTAATTGCTGATGCGTTTCGTCGTGTGTCATGTAATCATGTCAGGGAAGTGAGTGACAAGAAGGCCTCCAACGCGGGCATGTTGCTGCTATTGCGACCGGACCACCTGGGGCTTGACGCGACCTCACCCTGGAAAACCCGCTTTGTCCGCGTCTGTCACCCCACTGCTGCGGCTGAGCATCTTGCCGCGGTGGACCATATTGTCAAGTACGTATGTTGCAAAGGTGTTGTTTTTACGCTTGGTTGCTATTATACCTCCGTGTCTGAGATACGTATTTTGAACCGTGCAGGTGGTTTCGCGGTCGCGTTTGCCTATACCACGGGAGCGATTCTGTCCAGTGCGTCCGGGCAGGGCAGCTGGGCGAGCCGACGCGCCTCGTGGACCTGGTGAGTTTGTTAATGTTCGCGGTTTATATGTCGCATTTCATTTGGCCGCGTTTAACACTACATTCTGTCCACCCTGTTTCCTTTCAGGATATTTCTTCCTGGAAGCCCCCTTGCGGTCCACTCGCATGTGGGTTCGCGTTCGACAGAGTTCTCAACGACCTCGACGCGGTTGTTGGACACGACCCTGCTCCTCGCATCGCCAAGCCAATTGCCAGGACGCTGAACACATTGCGGCAGGATGCGAAACGCGCCGCCGAAGAGCTCGCGTTCAGATCCCGGTGCGGCATCGCGGACGGTCATGGGGGGGATGCTCACGGCAATGACCGTGAGAGGTCGCACGAACACCCCGCGGGATCCCGCGTGTCCGGACGCGATAACATCGCTCTCAACACAGCTCTTGCACTCGCGAACACAGGGGAGGGGGACCAGGGGAAACCGGACAACAAGGAAGAGGGCTCGAGCTCTGACCGCGACGAGGACGCCCCTGTTAACGCGCCGCAGGGCGGAGATGACAACAATGAAGAGGAGGCAGACGAGGCAGAGGGTCAGGGTCGCGGTCAAGACGAGGCAGACGAGGCAGAGGGTCAGGGTCGCGGTCAAGACGAAGAGGATGCCGCGGAGGATCACCAGCGCGGTGATCTGGAGCTGGTGGGTTCGGAAGAAATGGAGGAGGAAGAGGACAACGAAGATGATGAGGAAGAGGAGGAGGAGGTGGCGGAAATCGCAGCCAACAATGCCGGGCGGTCGGCGGTCGCGGTCGCGGTTGCAGGGAAGAGTATTTGCGGTCTTCAGGCTGTGCTGTCCCCCCGGCATGGCAGCGCGACCCCGTCGGGCGAGTTTGCGGGCAAGAGTCCGGTCTTGGGCAAGCGGAAACACTCGGAGCTGGTGAAGATGGCTCCTGAGAAGCTGGCCGCGGAGATCCTCCGTTTGAACGAGCAGCTGAAAAATCAGACGCGCAAGCTGGATGAGGTCGCGTCCGCGGTGTCCGGTGCTGAATTCGCGGTGGTGATCACGCAGAAGTACGAAGAACTCGAGGCCACGGTGGAGAAGGTGCTAACCCACGTGCAGAACACAGACCGGGTGATACGCAGGGAAGCCAAGCTGGCCGCGAAGGACAGGGCGGAGAATCGCGACATGCGGGAGGTGCTGAAACGCGCTGCGGTCCGGTTGGAAGATTGCGCGGGGAGCATGAAGGGGGTGGTTGTGGACTCCATGGAGAACGCCCAGAAGAAGCTCACGGACGAGGTCGCACGGAAGATAGACGGCGCGTCATCCAACATCGCGAGTACCGCCGAGAAAGCGATCACAACTAGTGGCGTCACGAACTCCCTCAACATCATCATCGCGATGCTTTCCAGGCGTGCAGCACCGCAACAAGTCCCCGATGGACCGCGTGGGAAGGAGGTCGCGGAGAAGGAGGCAGGGAAGATGGCCGCGGAGAAGGAGGCCGGGAAGAAGGCCACGGACAAGGAGACAGTGAAGAGGGTCGCGGACAAGGAGACAGGGAAGAGGGTCGCGGACAAGGAGGCAGGTAAGTGTGAGAGCAGCAGGGGTGGGAAGCGGCAGAAAGGGGTCGCGATCTATAGCGTCACCGACCTTCTGAAGTCCAAGGGTGGCGCGGTCGTCGAACGTGCTGCGGGGACCAACAGGGGGGCTGCTGCTGCTGCTGGACCACCGCCCGCGACCTCGGGGGTGGAAGCTGGTAAAGGCAAGGCCAAGGTCGAGGACGCCCCGCCAAACACCACCTCCACCACCACCGCCATCACCAACGCGATTGTGCCCGCGTCAGGCAACACCGCCGCGGTCGCGCCAGGACAGCCTGGACCCAGCTCTATCGCCCCTGCCATCCCCCCCTCTGCAGATGTGAAGGCGAAGAATCAGGGCCGCAGTGGTTGTAAGCCTCCTGCAGCCGCGTTGAAGTGTGAACGCGACGACGACGACGACTCGGACGCGGACGATGAGGTTGAGCTTGTGATGCAGAGGTTCTTGGGGCCAAGCGACACCAGCGGAACAAGCGGCAAGCGCAAGGGCTGTGGTATCCGCCCTCCGCCCAGGGGTGGGGAGGGGATGGTGGGCGAACTGTGGCTGGGGGGGAGACGTCGCTGGCTCGGACATCACTCTCTCCAAGAGGTGCAGTATCTGACCGTGAACGCGGTGATGTGTTACGACAAGAAGATAGACCCCGGGCTCAAGCTGACTGCGCAGCAGAAGAGTGAGTGGGCCGAGGACATCTCCGCGGCCGGGACATTGTGCACCGGGCTATTCGCCACCATGCACCTCCGCAACCTTTGCGGCAATGTTGACAGGTACGGTCATCTGATCACTCATTTGTTTTACGCGGTCACACTCGTGCCTAACCATGTTGCGTGTTACCCCATGCATGCAGGTACCACCACATGTTCAAGGCCTACCGCGACCTCACCCGCCGCGGGTCCCCGATCGGCAACGCGATAGCTTGGGCAGCCGCGGTGGGGAAGGAGGCTGCAGATGAGGAGCCCGATGTCACCGGCGCCCAAGCGGGCCTGTTCGCTGGTGCGGTCGCATGCGCCATCGCGATGGTGTGGGAGACCTGCAACGGTCTCGAACTCGAGGCTATCGCTGATGCTGGATACTCGTTCTGGGCGGCGTTCTGGCCGCCTCCCTCCTTCCCAATGAGCTCGGCCATTCGCGTAACTGCACCACGGGGTTGGGACAGGAGCGACTCTGGACTCTCGCCGATCAGCGGGTGCGTGGACTTGTACAGCTTCCATCCGTCCGACGGCTTGGTCGCGTTGACCCATGGTTTCATGATCGCGTCCCGAATTGTCTCGTCCCAAGTCGGCTGTGCGGGTTTCTTACGCGTTCCCTGGTCGGTGGGGGTTGCGGCATTGGTAGGCGCGGCCGCGGCTCCAGGAGTGTTTGCCGGACTCGGATCCGCGGTCGGCCCTGAGGTGCTCACGGTGAGACGCGACAGCTGGGCCTCCAGATCATTCACGCGTTCGTCTTTCGCGGCCAGCTCCCGATCGCGTTCCTCCAACAGACCCTCCAGCTCTTTCACCCGTTTATGAGTCGCTACCAACTCTACACCCAGCCTGGTGTTGTCCGCTTGCGAACGAGTCAGGTACTCAGTGAGGACGGTCACCTGGTTCTGCGCGTCCATTCTGGTACTGACCTCCTGCATATACAGAACGCGAACGCGATATTGTGATGGGTACTCATAGACATTACAGCCGAATTAGTAACGCGACCATACAGTACGCACCGCGGGATGGGTCAGTGTAGGTGTGTTACGCTGTACTATGGCCAGCTGATTTGCCAAGGAGACATCTGCTGCCCACCGCGCAAATTCCTCCGTCTGGCAGAGCGGGTTGTTGACCACGTACGGGTGTCGCGGCTGGTGGATGTAATACATGGCCAGGTCTTGCGCGACCGCCATCCTAGCCTCCCCATCCAGCTCCTTCAGTATGTTTAGACCCGCGGTGTCCTGCTTCTCCGCCTTGTCCTCGCTGACCATCTTCCAGTTGTAATCATGGCACTGTGCAACACAACAACGCGGTAGTTAGCGCGGTGCCAGAGGGTTATGTGGAATGATCGCGGTCATTTGATACTACTGTACGCGGCCCACACATACCTGTTTCTGTCCTTTGTCCGGTGCGGCCCAGGGGAAAATGTGCTTCCTCAATTGCTTCTCCAGCTTCTCGCTCACCGGAACAGTTGCGCGACCCAGGAAGTAGTCACCATCAACCCCTGTGAAGCCAGCCTTCAGGAGCACAGCCTCCCTCGGAATAGTTGTGAGGTAGTGCTTAGTCATCACGTCGATGAAGCGCCAACCCCCCAGTCTCGCCAGCTGATCAGAGGGCATTCCGTCCGTGGACGCGTGCTGAGCCCCACCAGCTCTCGTCGCGTGAACCACACGCGAGCATGTGATTCCCGCGTCCCCCAGAATCTTCGCCGCCCAGTCGTGATGAGTCGTGGGCGGTATCTGCCTCTCGGTGCCCGCACGAAGGGGGAAGAAGAGGTACTGGTCGTACCACGTCGAGGGTTCCGTGAAGACGAGAGGGGGGGCTATGTCCCCGTAGAGGATGGGGACCAAGTCGTACACCCAGTGCAGCCAGAGCAGCGTGGCTCCGACCGCGCACAGAGTCCAATCTATGTGTCTCACTGCCGAGATGTAGTTGAGCGAGAAGTCCTTGTTTGTCTTGCCCGTCCTGCACGCGCAGACAAAAGCGAACGCATTCCGCACTGGGTCCGTCTCGGATTTTGCGCCGAGCTTCCACATCGTCATGTCTGGAAGCTTGAGGTTTCGGATCGTGCACTCGCGGGCTAGTGTGTGATGACCCAGGACGGTCATCGTCCGGATGCAGAGGTTGCGATGCAGTGCCTGCGTGTACTGTTGCTTGGCTAGTGTGAAGCTGCTCAAGATGGCGGCCATGCTAGTCTTCCGCATCATCTTCTTGAACTCGTCCGGGTTGTACGTGTCCGCGGCCGTGCCCCGATGGCGATCCATGTGTTCCCTGCGCAACCAGTTGGACGATAGTGAGTCTGTTAGTGAACGCGGTTTCATTGGACATACGCGTTCACTGGGTTTGTATAGTTACGCGATAAACCGCTTGTACTGGTCGCGTACTTGAACGCGGACCCAGATGCGACACTCCGCAAAGTCGCGCAGCAGGTTCAGAACGGGCTTCCTGAAGATGGCCCCGTCCAGCTTGATGAGGAGGTTCAAAGCCTTGAGACGCCCCATCAGCATTGCAGGGGAGCACTGGCGTCTCTTCTTCAAGGTCTTGTCGGGCCGCTTGAGTGTGGCCATCCTGTCCGCCTGCGCGACCGTCTCGTTCGCAAGGAAGGTCACGTATTTGCGTAAGCGCCACGGATTCGTCTCAGGGCCGTGGAACCACTGCTCGTCGCCCTCCGCCATCTTCCAGTCACCACCCATGTTCTGCTCGAGCGCGGCCCCGATCTCGTCGGGGTTCGCGTTTCTCAACGAGGCCTCCTCACCGAACCTACTCGCGTCCAGTTTCGGCAGCTCGTGCACCATGAAGAGCTTGTACTCTCTGGCCCAACCGCGATACTTCTTCAGCGTGGCCTCAGAGACACCGTAGAGGATGCCCATGCACATCTCTCTTTTTGCGGCCGGGGTGTCGTCCACACCAAGCCTGTTCCAATCCGCGATGGGGACCTCCAAGTCCGTTCGCGTACCCCGCACCCGTTCGTTGTCTTCCGCCTCCTCCTCGTTGAGCGCGGACAGCGAGTTCGAAAGGTAGTTTTCGTCATCGTCATTCCAACTGTCGTCCGCATCGTCAGCGTCGTCCTCGTCATCCTCATCGCTTTGCCCCTCGCTCCCCTCCCTCGATCCGTTGCGTGCCGTGTGCGGCACGACTTCGACTCGCCGCCTCCTTATACGCGGTCTACTGACTGGCACGTTCCCGGTACCTCCGGTCGCGTTAACACCGTTACCTCTGCCGCCGTTGCCTGTCACCCCAGGCGCTCTCCGCCCGTTCGCACTACCTCCGTTCCCTCCCACACCGGTCCCACGTCCCGCGCTCGCTCTCCCACCCCTTCCTCTCGCACCTGTCCCTCTTCCCGCGTTCCCTCTCGCACCAGTCCCTCTTCCTCTTCCCGCGTTTCCCCTTGCACCAGTCCTTCTTCCTCTTCCCGCGTTTCCTCCTGCACACGCTCCACGTCCCGCGTTCCCCGCGTTCGCCTGTGGTTGCCCACCTACACCGGTCGCGTCCGCTGCGGTCGGTTGCGCGGGGGTGCGGATGTGGACGTCCGGGTTTCCCGGCAACAGTGAGTTCACGTTCCATATTGGCGGTGAATGTGCACGCGCGCTTGCATTCATCCCCGCTCCACCATTCACCTCACGCACTAATCCGCTGGTATTCGCGTTCGATAATGGGCCGTCTGTTCGCGGCTGTGTGTCCACACCGACCACTAATGGTTCTCTAGGGTCTGGCGGGGCTTGCCCCGTTGGCTGGCTTTCCGGATAGATCGCGCTGGGGAATGGGGTTGACGGGGCGACTGGAGGAGTCGCGACAAACGCGGGTGCGTGCACCGTGGGCGATGGTTGAACGCCGATGTACCCGTACCTGAATCCCACATTCGCGTACTGCGGCCCTACGAAGCCACGCACAGGCATCCCATAGAGCTGGCTTGTGGGCACGGACGGGGACGCGGTGTGTTGTCCATCAACTTGTGGTCCGGGATGAGGCGTGGATACTCCATGCGCGGTCAGATCATCCTGCTGATTTTGAAACGCGACCGTCCCAGCCGCAAACGGAATATGTGGCTGCGGTGCTAGGTGGAGCCCGTTCACCAGTTGCTGTGGGTGGAACGCGGGCATCCGCGACCCAATCACCACAGGCTGCACGTATGGGATGCTCCATGTGGGGTTGAGCGCGTGCACGCCTTGCACGGGGGCGAGAGGCGGATCGGTATTATGGATTTGCTGCGCGGTTGTGTTGCCTGTAGCATTGATGGAGTCGTGAAGTATTGGCGCCGCGACGCGATTCACGGTATGCATGCGGCGTGCGATAATGCCCCTACTCCTATTCACCGCGCGCGTCAACATGATGCGCGGTCACTACTTGTACACCCGGGTGTGACTGCGACCGCGGTGCTCGCGGACATTTGAGAGCGACACACACCTTAACCGCGACCCTGGTGTCCTGTTTTCCGTCTAAGTCCGGTGAATCCAGTGGGTCATGAGAGGGAAGAGCTTGGTGTGCAACTGGCGTGCGAAAAGCGAAAGTGTGGGCATGCACGGAGTAATGACCAGACTCCGCGTGGACGTGATTGACACGCTACCGCGATCGCGCCTCGACCAAACAGCGACAGCTGTGTGGCTCGTTCGAATTGCTGCACATGTCAGCCAGCATGGAGCCTACCAGATCGCGCCAGCTGTTTCCGAACCGAATCAAGCGGTGCGCTTACCCACCCACTCCTTGTGCGAATTTTGTTCGCGATAAGATGCGAGACAACACAACCAATAGTAGCGCGTGCGTTTTCTACCGAGTCGCGCATGCATCGGCGCGTAAGAACAAGATGGGTTCTTTCGGTTTTTGGGGGGGCGCGGAGCTTTCGGTAGAAACCTGGTGGGTTTCACTGAGCCACGCAGGGCCGCGCTAAGGCCAAACCTGGTGGGATCCTGGGTGGCCGACTTCGCCCCACGCTCCCCGTGATGTCTCCGCGCCCCGTGCATCCCAAGGCGTGGGCGGGGTTTTTCCCGAGCCGCGCCGTATGAACATCCCAGAGGGTTGGTCGCTTGCACAGTAGCGAGTAAACCAAGCGACCAACCCCTCATGTGTACCAACCAGGTTCGACTTCCAAGATTGCTTTCGTGTCTCTGCCGGCCACCGTTTGATTTTCGTGCTGTGCTCGCCATACAACAAACACAAAAATCGCCTGCGACGTCGTGCGGGCGATGTGATTCTCTTGTTTCTGACACACAATTCTGTGCATTCTCACACGCGCTGCTATGTTTGACATGCTGTAACACGCTGACACAGTAATCGTGCCAGCCAGAGGCACGCCTGTTCTACCTCAGCTTCAGACAACTTTATAGAGTGTTTCATGTGGTGTGTTAGGCCCGCTGGCCTAAATCCGCTAAAGATTAGCGGGGTCGACTAAGTCGAGGATAAACGCGGCGGAAGACTTTGGCGAAAGAGAGTGTTGGTGAAATAGGCGAAGAAGGAACTGAGTAATTAAAGAGTTGAATGAGAATTGATTGATTTGAGGGAATACAAGCAAGGTTGATATAGCATGCAAGAGCAATTGTGGGAAAGTGGGTTGTGGGACTAGGAACTAGAAGGCAAAGAAAGTAGAGTGCCACGTGGTACTAGGAAATCTAGGAAGATAAGGATAAGGGTGAGTTGGAAAGTACTGTTCAAAGTGAATAGTAAATCCCCCCTTAACACTACCCCCCTCCCAAGGAGGCGACGTCTGCGGCGCCTGCATACTGGAGGTACGCTTGGAGGCAAGCGTTGTTGGGAGACAGCGAGGACGAAGGAACCCAGTTGTCGTCTGCTGCGTCGTAACCACGCCAATGAACCAAGAAGTCGATGAAAGAGACACCCCCACGAAGACGGCGACGGTGCCTGAGGATGCACTGGATCTGGTAGTCGGGCTCGTCGGTGTCAACAGCTACCGGCAGTGGAGTGCGATCACGGCCCGAGAAGGTGGCGTTGGGATCGGTGTAAGGACGGAGAAGCGACACGTGGAATGACGGGTGCATGCGGAAATGAGCGGGAAGGCGAAGGCGGTATGCGACTGGTCATAGTGCACGCTCAATGACGAATGGACCAATGAAGCGAGGGCGAAGCTTGCTGTCCTGTGGCAGTCGGAGGTTGCAGCTATCAAGAAGAACACGGTCGCCGACTGCGAACGACACCTCACGACGACTCCGGTTGGTGGTGGTGCCATGCATGCATTTGCGAGCTCAAGGTGCTTCCTCACGTGATCGTGAACGAAGGTGAGATGCTGGTGGAAATTGTCCGCACGAGGGACTGTAGGTGTGAGATCGACACGAGTGGGGACATTGGGGTGCTGACCGTACAGTGCAAAGAACGGTGACATGCCTGTGGACGAGTGGTGCGTGTTGTTGTAGGTGAACTCGGCCATGCTCAGCTTCTTGTCCCATGCGGCTGCGTCGTGCATCGTGATGCTGCGAAGAATCTGCTCCAAGGTCTGGTTCACACTGTCAAACTATATGCTTAATGTTTAGTTAGGCTGTATAGGGGCTAGTTTTAGGGGGTACAGAATTTCCCTCGACTTTCTAGTCTTGTACCCATCTTGACCTAACACAATCATACTTGCCTAGGTATCTTAACATGGCATCTAGAGCAGGTTCTTAGGACCTAAGATTAAGGGCCCACCCGTTACCGTGTTACCAACTACCTTGCCTGCCTGTGTGCCTAGTCTCCTGACCGCGCGCGCCTCGGCTGCGCGCGCGCGTAGCTTTTTTTTTAGCGCGCGCACTGCTGCTGCCAGCCGCGTCGCGCCCCGCACGTCGCCCGCGCAGCCCGCCCTGAGCCCACGCGGCCCCACGCACGGCCCGCAGCTGCCCCGCGCATGCGCGCACAGCCCGCGCCGAGCCAGCGCAGCCCGCCCGCGCAGCCAGCGCGCAGACCGCGCACAGTCCGCGCGCAGCCCGCGCACCGCCCGCGCACCGTCCGCGCGCAGCCCGCGCACCGCCCGCATTGCGCCCTGCCAGCCCGCGAGTGGCCTGCCGCCGCGCCCTGCGCACTTCGCCGCCCGTGTGCCACGCGTCCACTCTAGCCGCGCGCCGCCCGTCTTGCACTTGCCTGCCTTGCGCCTTGTCTGCCTTGCGCCTTGCCTGCCTTGCACCTTGCCTGAGGTGCGCCTGCCTGCCTTAAGCCTGCCTGCCTTGCGTCCTGCCTGAAGTGCACCGGCCTGCCTTGCGCCTGCCTGCCTGTAGTGCGCCTGCCTGCCTTGCGCCTGCCTGTCTTGAATCAACACTGCCATCATGGCGACACTTAACGTTCTCGCATTCGAGCCTGACGGTCGCCCGATAGAATTTGCCACTTGGCTCGACGATCTGCAGCTGTTCCTCATGACGGATGCCAAAGACGGCGTTTCTCTGTTCGATCACGCGTCAGGCACTGCCCCTGCTCCTGCTGACAGTGCTACTGCTCTCGACCGCTGACAGTGGTAGACTCGCGATGCTGCTGCGCGCCTCGCTATCCGCAACCACCTGCCGATCACTGAGCGCGCGCATTTTAGTCAGCACAAGACTGCTAAGGCGCTGTACGACGCTGTAGTTGCGCGCTATTCCTCCCCAGCCACTGCAGCCGTAGGACGCCTCATCCTGCCCTACCTGTTCCCCGACCTGTCCTCGATTACCACCGCTGAGGACCTCATATCTCACCTCCGCGCTAGTGACGCCCGCTTTCGTGCTGCTCTTACTGACGAGTTCCTCGCCACGAACACCCCACCGCTGTACTTTACCTTCTACATCCTCGTCACTCGCCTCCCTGACACTCTTAGCTCGGTCAGGGACCATTTCCTCGCCAAGGACCCTACCAATATCACTCTAGCCGACTTCGAGCAGCAGCTCCTAGCAGCAGAGAAGGACATCCTCGCTGTAGGTGCTGCCCGTGGCACTCCACGCACTCCCCTCTTTGAGGGGTGCTCCCCCTCCCCTCTTGCCCCCTCCTACACCTCAGCTGCTGCTGCAGTCGACCTCCTCGGTGCTGAGAAGGTTGCAGCGGCTTCCGCTCCTAGTGGGAAGCGCGGCAGTGGCAGGGGCGGCAAGGGTGGCAGGGGTGGTGGCGGTGGCGGTGGAGGGAGCGGTGGTGGAGGCGGCGGGGGTGGTGGCGGTGGTGGGGGTGGTCGTGGGGGTGGAGGAGGTGGGTGGGGCAGCGGTGGAACCGGGAGTGGTGGAGGTGGCAGCGGAGGTAGTGGGGGAGGAGGCAGTTGTGGTGGCGGTGGAGGTGGGGGCGGGAGTGGGACCGGCCAGAAGGGGAGTTCCAGTGGGGGCCAGCAGCAGCAGCAGCAGCAGCGCCAGACCCCCTCTTCTCAGCAGCTCCATGACTGGTATGCCGGGCGTGGGGCGTCTGGGGGTCCTGGTCGCTGCCCCTATGTCATTCTCACTGGTCCCCGTAAGGGTCGCCCATGCAGCGGCTTTCACACTGAGTACCGCTGCTTCGCTAGGCTCAGCGACGCCTGGCGCGCCAAGTTTCCTGATGCTACTGAATTCCCCAACTGGGCAGATATGCTAAGGCGTGATGTACCTATCTTTGATCTTGACTATGATGCAATCCTTGCAGCCATGTATGCATTGACTGTTAGTGCTGAGGGTGACTGTTACTTGTGTGTGCCACCTGACCCCGGTATATATTGGAGTAGGCTAGAGCTCGCTCTGGTCTTTATTTTGGTGTTCTTATATTATTTCTCCATGCTTAGAGAGCGTTACGCATTCAGGTTCATTTTAGGTTCATTTTGTAGCTTTTAGTACAAACCGAACACACCCTAGGTTCAATTAGGGTTTCCAACCATCTCTCTTTTGTACCTCGACATTTCTCTTCCTAGTTCAACTTTTCGACCCTACCTAACTCTCTCGCCATCCATGGCTCCTCTCATCTTAACATGGTATTCAGAGCGTAGTCCTAAGCGTTTCATATTCATCCGCATTTCTTAGATAATCTCCGGCCCTTAGGCCGTATTCCGCGCTACTTAGCTATACGATTTTTTTTTTTTTTCCCTTTCCTCTCGTTTCTTTCCCGTCACTCTTAGCATCCGCGCGGTTCTCTTCGTTATACTCGCTCGGGTGCCCTAATCTAGTCCGAAGCGCGCCTCCCTACCGTTCAGATCATCCGTCCGCACCTTCCCTCTTCATCACGCTTCCTCCTCCTCACGTTTCGGACGGTAGCACGGCGATTTCCGCCTGTAGCGCGCTCAGCCGTCCCCTCCCCCCTCCCTGTCTCGTCGCGCGCGCATTGCGCTCCTGCCACCGCGCGCGCTAAGCACCGTCCAGCAGCGCGCGTGCCTGCCCTTCCTTGCGGTGCGCTCTGCCCTTCCTCAATCCGCCCCTTCCCTCACCCTCCTCCTCCTTCCCTCTCTCCTTTGTGCTTCCCCCAATACCTCACCTCTTCCTCCTCCTCTTTTCTCTCCCCATCTGCTGCGGCTCGTAGCTCCTTGTGGCGCGCCCTGCCCTTCCCACAATCCGCCCCTTCACCCTCCTCCTCCTCCCCTCTCTCCCACTAGTTCCCTCTCCACTATCTCACCCCTCCTCCACCTCTTTTCTCTCTTCATCTGCTGCAGCTGGTAGCTGATTGTGTTGTGTAGCTGTTGTTCCTCCACACCTTCCCTCCTCCTCAACATCCTCCTCTCAACTGCTCAACTGCACACTCTTCCCAATTCTCCCTCCTCCTCTTGTTTCTCCCTTCAGCGGCACAGCAGCAGACTTCTCCGCCGCTATCCCTCCTCCTCTGGTTTCTCCCCTCATCGGCGCAGCAGCAGACTACTTCGCCATTTTCCCTCCTCCTCTGGTTTCTCCCCTCATCGGCGCAGCAGCAGACTACTTCGCCGTTTTCCCTCCTCCTCTGGTTTCTCCCCTCATCGGCGCAGCAGCAGACTACTTCGCCATTTTCCCTCCTCCTCTGGTTTCTCCCCGCATCGGCTCGGCAGCAGACTACTCCGCCACTTTCCCTCCTCCTCTTGTTTCTCCCCTCAGCGGCTCAGCAGCAGACTACCCCGCCCTTATTCCTCCGCCTCTTATACCTCTCCCCACATCTGCTCTGCAGCTGTTTCCTCCTCCTCATGGCGACCTCTCTCGCCCTCCCCTCCCTCCCTCTGCTGGTCCTTCAGCTTGCGCCCGATGGCAGTGCAGTCAACTTCCCTAGTTGGCTGAACTGTCTTGAGCGCACGCTGTCTGGCACCCTCGTGAGTGGCTTTAACCTATGGTTTGTCACTCAGCAGAGTGGTTCTGGCGCCATTCCCACCTCTCCCTCTGGACCCACCTCTTCCTCCTCTGACCCCTATGCTGATGGCCTCCGTGCTGCCATTGCTGAAACTGAGCGGCTTGTGACCATGGCGCAAGCCACCGCCACGGCTGCTCCTGACAATGCTGCTGCCCGTGACTTAGCTCGTATTCTTGCTGAGTCCCTCGAGAGCACCCGCAAGCGCCTCACTGAGCACCTCGCTGCCCCTTCTCCTCGCTCTGCGTCTACGCCCATTTCCTCTGCTCCGTCTCACTCTGACCTTCTCGCTGACTGGCATGTTGCCAACGCACGTGCCTGTCAGGTCATCCTTGCCTGCCTCCCTCCAACTCTTCTCCCTCAGTGCTCGCACATCCGCTATGCCAAGGACCTTCTCGGCTATCTTACCGAGCGCTTCCAGTCGCAGACTCCTATCAGTGTCATTGCCCTCTTACGCGAGCTCACCTCTCTTCGTCTTGCTGACTTCACCACCATGGCGGACTACATCGCTCGTGTGCAGACGCTGTCCTCCCAACTTGCCTCTCAAAAGTTTGAACTTTCCGATCATGTGTGCGGTGCCCTCCTCCTCACAGGCCTCACTCTTGAATACAGTGTTCATGTCACTCTGTATGGTGAGCGCCCTGCCGACCAGTGGTCATTCTCTCGTGTCTCTGCCTTCCTCCTCCAGGCAGAGCTCAACCTCCGCAGCTGCCCTCCTACTGTCGCCGCTGTCACACCCGCTTCCGCCCCCCCCCCTCTCCCCACCTCCACTGTCGCCGCTGCTTCCTCTCGCCCTCGCAACACCTTTCCTCCTTGCACCTACATCATTCGCCAGGGGCCCCGCAAGGGTCAGCCCTGCGGTCGCACCAATCATCCCACCTCCTCCTGCTTCCAGAAGCTCACCGATGACTGGTTCCTGGCTGGCAACACTGGTCGCCCTCCCAATTGGCTTCAACTCTCTCGTCAGCGTCGCCAGTCTTCTGCTCAGGCGGTACTTGTGGCTGCCGACTCTGGTACCAGTGCTCAAACCTCTGCTCTCAGTGTGACTATGCCTAGTCAGGATAGCATTCTGGGGGCTTCTCCCCTTATGGACCCTCGTTTTGCCATGATGTTTGCTCCTTCTGTTAATGGCAATGATTCTCAGTATCTTCGTCCCACAGCTGCTGCTCTTTCTCTCCCTCACACTCTTGAGTTTGTTCTTGACAGTGGTGCCACTGACTCTGTTTTTTGTGACGCTGGTGTGCTTCGCTCTTTTCCCCATCCCCTCTCCATTCAAGGAGCTGGGGATACCATGACCATAACTTGCACTGCTACCTCCTCTCTTCCCTGTCCTGCCTCCCCCTCTGGTGCTATGACTGGCCTCTATGTCCCTTCTTGCCGCCACAACCTTCTCTCTCTCTCTGCTCTTCAACGTCTTTGTGTGCGAGCTATCTTTCCTGAATGTGACTCCTATTGTGATCTCTATCATCGCAACCGCCATCTTGCACGCTTTACTCTTTCCCCTATCACTCGCCTCTACACTCTTCGTGTCTCTCTCCCCCCTTCTGCCCATCATGCCTCTTCCGCTTCCGCCCCTCCCGTTCCTTCTTGCGACTGTCGTTCTCTCACTCAACCTACCCTTCTCCTCCATCATCGGCTTGGCCACCCCAATTTTCCCCTTCTTCGCAGTATGGTCTCCTCCAAGCTTCTTCATGGCCTCCCTTCCTCTCTCCCTCCCCTTCCTCCCTCTCCTGCTCCTCCATGCACCCCATGTGTCCAGGCCAAATTATCCCAGTCACCCCATCCCTCTTCTCCCTCTGCCTCTCCCCAACCCCTTGACCTTGTTCATATGGACCTCTGGGGTCCTTCACCTACTGCTTCTCGTCAGGGTCATCGCTACTTTCTGCTTTTGGTTGATGACCACTCACGATTTGCCACTGTCTATCCCCTCCGTGCCAAATCTGACGCTCCCTCCCTCATCATTTGCTGGGCTGAGCAGGCTCGTCTACGCTTTAAGCGTCCTGTCACGCGCTTCCACTCGGATGGTGGTGGCGAATTCTTTAATCATTCTCTCTCCTCTTACTGTGCCTCTCATGGCATTCGCCAGACCTCCACTCTTCCTCACTCACCAGAACAGAATGGGGTTGCCGAGCGTCGCAATCGCACCCTCATGGAAATCACTCGCTGCCTTCTCACCCATGCCTCTGCTCCCCACTCTCTTTGGAGCTATGCTCTCCTCCATGCCACTCTACTCTCTAACCTCCGCCCTCATCCTCTTCGCCCTACTACCACCCCCTTCCAGCTTTGGACTGGCCGCCAGCCCTCTCTGTTCGCCCTCTTCGGGTCTGGGGGTGTGTCGCCCATGTTCTTGTCAATCCAGCAGACCGGTCCCGTCAGGGTGGGAAGCTCGCTCCCAAGACGCAGCTCTGTGCATTCCTTGGCATCAACTCTGACTGTCCTGGCTATCTTTTCTATGCCCCTTCCTCTCACCAACTCATCCGCAGCCAGGACGTCATTTTCGATGAGACTCAATCCCCATTCCATTCCCCCCCACCCGCCCCTCCTGTCCCCTCTCTTCACTGGTCTGATTTCGATCAGCCGCCGTCTGTCCTTCCCTCCCCTCCCCCCCCCCCTCCTATCCCGCCCCTTCCCGCCCCTCCCTCTGCGCCAGCCTCTACTGCCCCCCCTTCCGACATCATCTCTGGCGCCTCCCCACCCGCCTCTTCCTCTTCGGCTCCCCTCCCTCCTCACTTCCATCTTCCTCTCCACCTCCTTCGTCTGTTCCCATTCCCCCCCCTTCCCCACGCCTTACTCGCTCCATGACTCGCGCACTTTCTAATTTTCAGCACTCTGCTCTTTTCACTCGTCTTTCTCCATCTCAGAATGTTACTCTTCTTGAAGATCGCTTTGAGGAGCTCTTCAACATTCATCCTGTTTCTCCTCTCCTGTGTGTCACCGTTGGTGACTATAGCAATTCTCCCACTCTTCTCTCTGTCGACACCGCTGCCATCCCCACCCCTCAGTCCTACTCCGAGGCTGTGTCGGGCTTTCATGCCACTGAGTGGATGGCTGCCATCATTGCTGAGTGTGAGGCATTCACCAGAACTACTTCATACATTGACTCTGTTCCCCCCCCTGGCGCCACCATTGTCAAAGGCAAATGGGTCTTCCGTGTCAAGCAGCTGCCCGGCGAACTTCCTGTCTTCAAGGCCCGCTACTGTGCCAAGGGGTTCACTCAGCGTGAAGGCATTGATTACTTTGCCACTTACTCCCCCACAGCCTGTCTCCCCACCCTTCGCCTCCTTCTTGACTTAGGTGCTCGCTGGAATTGGGAGATCCATTCTATGGACGTTTCCAATGCTTTCCTCCAGGGCGAGCTGCATGAGCGCATATTCCTTGAGCGCCCCGCTGGCTTTCCTCGCCCTTTCCCTCCAGGCACGGTTTGGGAATTGAAACGACCTGTGTATGGCCTTAAACAGGCCCCACGCGAGTGGCACGCCAAGCTCGCCTCCACCCTTCACTCTCTTGGCTTCTCTACCTCCACCTCCGACCCCAGTCTCTTCATTCGCACATCCCCCCACAGGCTTTACATCCTTGCCTATGTGGACGATTTGGTGTTGCTTGCTGAGGACTCCGCCGATCTTGCAGCTGTCAAGAAGGCCCTGCAGGCGCGTCTCCTGTGCAAGGATCTTGGCGAGCTTCGTCACTACCTCGGCATGGAGATCCGTCGTGATCGTGCTGCCCGCACCATCTCTCTCTCCCAGTCTTTCTATATCCAGTCCATCCTCCAGCGGTTTGAGATGTCGCAGGCCAAGCCGGTCTCCACCCCTCTTCCCGCTAACCATCAACTCACTGCCCCTGCCGTCCCTGCTCCCTCCTCTGAGCTGCGGCCTTATCCTGAGCTCGTTGGATCTCTCATGTATGCTATGATGTGCACTCGCCCCGACCTTGCTTACCCCCTCAGTGTTCTCTCTCGCTTTGTTGGTCTAGGCCGCCACACTGACGTGCACTGGGCGGCTGCTAAGCGCGTCCTGCGCTATCTGCGCGCCACCTCTGACCTTGCTCTCACTCTTGGTGGCTCTGTTCCTCCCGTTCTCTCCGGCTACAGTGACTCTTCCTATGCTGACTCCCGCCCTGATCGCCGCTCCTCTCAGGGCTATGGTTTCACTCTTGGCAGTGGTCTCATAAGCTGGCGCTCTACTCGCTCATCCTCTGTCTGTCTTTCCACCTGTGAGGCTGAGTTGTACGCAGGCACCTTGGCAGCTCAGGAGGCTCGCTGGCTCTCCTTTCTCCTTGCTGAGCTTGGTCACTCTCAGTCCTCTGTGACGCTCTCCTGTGACAGTGCGAGCATGATTCATCTCACTGAAAATCCTGTCTATCACGCCCGCAGCAAGCATATCGAGGTCCGTTATTTCTTTGTGCGCGAGCTGGTGCAGTCTGGTTTCTTACGTCTGCGCAAGGTGGACGCTGCTGTTGGTGCAACCCTACGGTTTGCACTCGGCTTGTTGTCCGTGTGCGTGCATGTGTGTGTGTATGGAATGGTATGAGGGCATGGGATAATATATATTTCATGCTTATAATTGTGTGTGAATGTTGAGTCATGATGTCGAGTGTGCGTGTCGAGTCAATAGCGAGTTATCGCTAGACGCGTGTTACGCGGTCGTTTGTGTCTCGCGCGCGGTCTCTATTTTGTCGTGCGCGGTTTCTATTTTGTCCTGTGTCGAACGTTCGGCGTGTCGCAGGTGTGTGCAGCAGACCCATCAAGAACTCAAGGATGAGTTTGTGATGAAGAGCCCGAGCCTTGGTGTCAAGCCTCAAGTGATTTCGAAGCTCGCCAAAAGGGTACACCTCAAGATATTGAAGATAGTTACATTACTTTGTGTAGTATAACATTTCACTTGGTGTAGGCCCTAGTGAAGGGTAGTTTCGAGACCCATCGTGGTTGGGGACAGTGTGGCACTGTTCCACATCACTGTACCTCGGCTCTTGGGGTTTGTAGGAGCTGGGAGTCATTCCCAACTCGTAACTCTTCCTATCTTGTGTTCTAAGACTATAGTGGCTGCCATAGTACCGTTCGTTCAAACCGACGCTGTGTCGTCAATTCTTTATCAAATCGTGCAATCTAAATTGATAATTGTAGATGACGTGAAGACGCTCCAGATCCAATTTGAATCAAGTCATTTGCAGCTGTGAGCAGAACGCTATCAACGTTTGAAGCCGCTGTGCAGAAATCCGTCTGTGCTCTCTATCTTTCGTTTTAGGCACATTCAAGCCTATTGTGACTATAACAAGTGGTATCAGAGCCCCTTGGAGCAGTTTCGACAATTTCTGGACCTGAGGAAAGGGGTGGCAAAGGTGCTGGTGGCAGTGGAGAAGCTCAAGCTCAAGGCCAACCCCGTGATTCAGCCATGGCGCCCATGCAACCAAGTCTTGGCCCACCTAGGGATGAGCCTAGGGTGTTTGGGCTTGACAAGTTCAACGGTGACAACTTTGCTGAATGGTCCTTCAAGATGGAGAACATCTTTGACCACTATGACCTGCTGGAGGTGATGGAAGGAACGGAGAAGCGCCCCGAGAACGACCCGGAGAAGAGCCCGTGGGTGCGGAAGAGCGCACAAGGCTATCTCTTACTTGGGCAAGCGTTGGGGAGCAGTCAGATCCGTCACATCAAGCCATTCCAGCGTGAACCAGAGAAAGGACCAAAGGCATGGGCTGCTCTCAAGGGTGTACATGCTCCTGCAACAGCGGCGGTAGCGGTGGTGTTGGAACGGCAAATGGCGGCACTACGAATTGAAGAAAACGAAGCGGTTGAAGAAGGGGTGCAGAAATTCTTCGACTTGTTGACGCGGCTTGAGGGAGCTGATTTGAACTACAGTGAGCTCCAAAAGAAGACCAAGTTGCTGGCCTTACTCCCAGAGTCATGGTCCTCGCTCATCATCAACCTTAATCGCGACTTGCCCCGCCTCTCGCTTGAAGACGTGAAGCGAGCTATCCTTCAAGAGGATTTCCGCCGCCGTGAGTTGGCGAGTGCGGATGGCGCTGGGGCAGCGAGCATCGGCCGTGGATATGGTCGAGGAAGAGGCAGAGGACGAGGGGGAGGAAGGTTTGGTGGCAGCAACTTCGGCGGAGGCCGCAGGAGTGGCGGTTACGGCAGCGACGACAAGAGCTACGGACGCGGTCGCGGCCGATTCGACGGCGAGTGTCACTATTGCCATAAGAGCGGACACATGTGGCGCGACTGCTACAAACTCCCTGATGGTTGGACCCCTGCTCAAGGCCAAGAGGGTAGAGGAGCAGGAGGAGGGAGAGGACGAGGCCGTGGAGGCCGTGGCGGTCGCGGTGGCGGAGCTGCAAACATGAAGAGCGGAGACAACGACAAGGACCCGAGCGACGATCGATACCCGGGTCTATTCTACTTCGTGTCGACGCAAGTACCGGCTGGTCCAGAGAAGGATGAAGGCTTTGAGGAGCCAGGAGCTGTGGGGAAGGTGACCCTACACCCCCTGGACTATTGGGTGATTGATAGTGGCGCTACCTATAGCATGACACCTCGCCCGGACTTGCTC
This sequence comes from Closterium sp. Naga37s-1, assembly GCA_947471745.1. NCBI lineage: Eukaryota > Viridiplantae > Streptophyta > Zygnematophyceae > Desmidiales > Closteriaceae > Closterium > Closterium sp. Naga37s-1. The sequence continues at coordinate 1,434,619 of CANJKZ010000030.1, forward strand.
ACCGAACTCGAGCCGTCACCGGTGAAGCATGTCACATCGGCTTTGGGGCAGCGAGCAGAGGTGAAAGGCATGGGCAAGGCCATGTTCAAGGGTGCTGATGGGAAGATGGTGGGCCTCAAGAACGTGCTTTGGGTGCCGAGCCTTGCTGCAAACCTGATTTCCGTGCGGCGGTTGGCAAAGGCCGGCATGGACACGAACTCGAAGGGAGCCAAGACCTACACCGCAAGGCTTGGCGATCGAATTCTTTGGGACCTTCATGAGGACAGGGATGTCTACAACGAGATGTGACAGATCCCAGTGGTCCCTATGCCTAAGGAGAGGCAAGTGGCAGCAAGCATCAGCACCAAGGATGGAGCGGTCGGTAGCGACGATGGCGCGAACGGTCGCGCTAAGGAGAATGAGCTCAAGAAGAGCAAACCTGGAGGGACCAGCAAGTTCAGTGAACCTAAGGAGAGTGGTGCAGCAACCAAGGAGCAGCAAAAGGGTGAGGAGAACCCAAAGGCAGCAGCGGAGGAGGACTACGGAGAGAACATGTGGGGCACTATTGCGAGTGCGGCATTCTCCAATCCGACTTCGGCTACGGGGGAGTGTGATTGGCTCACCTTGCATCGGCGAATGGGGCATGTGGCCCTGCCCATCTTGCAGCAGCTAGTGAAGAATGAGATGGTTGCTGGCATACGTGTGAAGGGGGAGCCCGATGAGGTACTTGGCTGCCCGACGTGCATGCAAGCCAAGTTCACCCGTTACCCGTTCTCTAGTTCGGAGGCAACGGCTAAGGCACCACTTGATGAGGTGGTGATGGACGTGGTGGGCCCCCTGAAGCTTGGAGCTGCTGGAGCTGAGTACTTTCTCACCATTGTGGACGTCTACACTCGCATGACTTGGGTGTACGTGCTGTCCAAGAAGAGTGACGTGGCTGAAACGGTGAAGACCGATTGGTTGCCGATGGTGGAGCGGCAACAAGACCGGTTAGTGAAGGCAATTCGCACCGATCGAGGGGGAGAGTTCCTGAGCAAGGATTTTGGGTTGTGGCTGAAGAAGAATGGTATTCGGCACTCCCTCACCATGCCATACTCCCCTGCAATGAACGGCATCGCCGAGCGAGCGAACCGCACAATCACGGAGGCGGCACGCGGGTTGCTCATTGAAGCCGGGCTACCCGACTATTTCTGGCCTGATGCGGTGCGGAGCGCGTGTGTGGCCAAGAACAGAGCCTTGACTCATGTGGGAGCAGACAAATGGGTGCCCTATGTGGAGTGGCTAGGAAGGAAGCCAAAGGTGGATATGCTTCGGGTGTTCGGGTGCATGTGCATGGCGCTCGTGCCTAAGCATCTTCGGCACAACAAGCTTGGTGCCAAGGCGGTGTGGGCCGTGCACTTGGGCATGGCTCAAAACAGCAAGGGATGGCTTCTTTGGGACCCATTCACCAAGAAGTTCTTGGTGAGCAGGGACTGCAAGTTCATGGAGAACTTCATGTACAAGGATTGGAAGGAGGAGAATGAGGCGAAGATAGGCGTGCGGTTTGGGGAGGTGAAGAGTTCCGGTTTGGAGCATGTGGAGCTGCCTTTGGAGCTGAGCAGCGGCAGCACAACCACAAGGCAATCCTCCCTTGTGAATGGGGGAGAGGAGGCCAATGATGCAGAGGAAGAAGAGGAGGAGGTGCAGCAAGTGAGCGAGCGTGCACCGTCACTCCCTTCCCGTACTACGAGTGCTCCACGGATTCGAGCCACACCGCAGCAACGCCAAGGCCTTCAAGTCCCTGCAGCTGAGGAGGAAGGAAGGGGGAAGAGGAGAGTTCAACCCCCTAATAGGCTGACCTATGATGCGCCGGGAAAGCAGGGCAAGACAGCCCTGGCCGGAGTGGCAATGATGGTCGGAGACGACGAGGAGAGTGACTACGAGGAGTGTGCCTTCGCGTTCTTCTCTCCGGTGGAGATGCCGGGAGAACCAGCAGCTCTCAAGGAGGCTTTGGAGAGTAGTGATGCTGAGGAGTGGAAGAAGGCCATGGAGAGTGAGCTGAAGAGCATCGAGGAGAATGACACGTTTGAATTGGTGGAGCTACCGGAGGGGCGTACGGCGATAACGTCCAAGTGGCTCTTCAAAATCAAGTCGGATGCCGACGGCAAGATCGGGCGCTACAAGTCTAGGCTTGTAGCCAAGGGGTACCAGCAGAAGGAGAAGGTGGACTTCAAGGAGCTGTTTGCCCCTGTGGTGAAGCCGACGACGCTGCGAACCCTATTCGCGGGAGCCGCCATCAAAGGATGGGTAGTAAAACAAATGGACATCGTAACGGCATTCCTTAACGGCATCCTTGAGGAGGAGATTTTTATGGCGCAGCCAGAGGGGTTTGATGATGGTAGTGGCAGAGTGTGGAAGCTGAAGAAGGCCCTCTATGGGCTGAAGCAGGCCCCTAGGCAATGGTACATGAAGCTGCGCGAAGTGTTGGAGGAGATCGGCTTCACTCCCTCAACGGCCGATCACTCCTTGTTCATGCTTGGCGAGGGGGAGCAGAGGAGCTTCATGGTGGTTTATGTGGATGAAATTCTCATATTCTCACCCTCCTCTGACCTTGTGAAGGAGGTGATGCTGAAGCTGCATGACAAGTTCAAGTGCAAGTCCCTTGGTGACGTGAACTTCTACCTTGGGCTCCACATCGAACGAGACGTGGAGAAGCGGAGCATGCGAGTGCACCAACGGAAGTACCTGGAGGCATTGGCTGCCAACTTTGGCCAGAGTGAAGGTCATGTGGCTACTCCCTTTCCCTCTGGGTTCAAGTGTGTGAAGGGACCAGAGGAGGAGAGCGTTTGTGAAGAGGAGAGGCGCCGATTTCACTCGTTGGTGGGCAGCCTCATGTATGCGGCGGTAAACACCCGACCGGACATTGCGTTTGCTACCGGGCAGCTAGCTAGGGTAGTGCAATGCCCTAATGAGGAGCAGGTAGCAGCTGGAATGAGGGTGGCCAAGTATCTTGGCCAAACACCGACCGTTGGGCTGCAATACTCGGCGGCGGCACAAAGGCGCCAAAAGGGCGCGGATGGTGTTGAACCCGGGCGTTTGTTCCTCACCGCCTACTCGGATGCTTCATATGCATCAGAACCAGAGGACATGACAAGTGTGGGAGGCTTCATATGCTGTGTTGGTGGAGGCCCAACTGCTTGGGAGAGCAAGAAGCAGGTTGACCAAGCTTTGAGCTCGGTGGAGTCCGAGTACATGGCACTCTTCCGTGCCGTACGGGAGATTGTGTGGCAGCGGCGTTTGTTGGCTGAATTGGGGGAGGAGCAGCAAGGACCTACCCCACTGTACTGTGACAGCCAGGGTGCCATTGCTCTTGCTAAGAACCCTGTGTTGCATGGACTCACGAAGCACATGAGGGTGAAGTGGCATTGGACGAGGAGCATGGTAACCGCGGGTGAAGTTGAGTTGCGCTACGTGAAGACCACGGGGCAGCCGGCTGACATGATGACCAAGAGGCTGGTGGAGCAGCAGCATTGGAAGTGTTGCAAGCTGGCTGGGATGGCTCTGAACTGAGAGAGCAACATATCCTAAGGCCAACAATCCGAGGGGGAGTTTGTTGGTGCAACCCTACGGTTTGTACTCGGCTTGTTGTCCGTGTGCGTGCATGTGTGTGTGTATGGAATGGTATGAGGGCATGGGATAATATATATTTCATGCTTATAATTGTGTGTGAATGTTGAGTCATGATGTCGAGTGTGCGTGTCGAGTCAATAGCGAGTTATCGCTAGACGCGTGTTACGCGGTCGTTTGTGTCTCGCGCGCGGTTTCTATTTTGTCGTGCGCGGTTTCTATTTTGTCCTGTGTCGAACGTTCGGCGTGTCGCATGTGTGTGCAGCAGACCCATCAAGAACTCAAGGATGAGTTTGTGATGAAGAGCCCGAGCCTTGGTGTCAAGCCTCAAGTGATTTCGAAGCTCGCCAAAAGGGTACACCTCAAGATATTGAAGATAGTTACATTACTTTGTGTAGTGTAACATTTCACTTGGTGTAGGCCCTAGTGAAGGGTAGTTTCGAGACCCTTCGTGGTTGGGGACAGTGTGGCACTGTTCCACATCACTGTACCTCGGCTCTTGGGGTTTGTAGGAGCTGGGAGTCATTCCCAACTCGTAACTCTTCCTAACTCTTCCTATCTTGTGTTCTAAGACTATAGTGGCTGCCATAGTACCATTCGTTCAAACCGACGCTGTGTCGTCAATTCTTTATCAAATCGTGCAATCTAAATTGCTAATTGTAGACGACGTGAAGACGCTTCAGATCCAATTTGAATCAAGTCATTTGCAGCTGTGAGCAGAACGCTATCAACGTTTGAAGCCGCTGTGCAGAAATCCGTCTGTGCTCTCTATCTTTCGTTTTAGGCACATTCAAGCCTATTGTGACTATAACAGCTGCTGCCAACCTTGCTGACATTTTCACCAAGGCCCTCTTGCGTGCGCCTCACCGTTTCTACGTGCGCGAGCTTGGGCTCACGCGTCTCTCCACTTCTGGGGGTGTGCCGGTTCGCTAGGTGTTTTGCTCCAGAGCTTCACCTAGCCTGGGGGTGTGTTGGAGTAGGCTAGAGCTCGCTCTGGTCTTTATTTTGGTGTTCTTATATTATTTCTCCATGCTTAGAGAGCGTTACGCATTCAGGTTCATTTTAGGTTCATTTTGTAGCTTTTAGTACAAACCGAACACACCCTAGGTTCAATTAGGGTTTCCAACCATCTCTCTTTTGTACCTCGACATTTCTCTTCCTAGTTCAACTTTTCGACCCTACCTAACTCTCTCGCCATCCATGGCTCCTCTCATCTTAACAGTATAGACCCAAATATAGCGCCTACAGCCCTAGGTGCTAGTGAGTCTGCTCTCCCTGGTACTGCGTCCCCTCAGGCTTTGCACACCTTTACACTTGACTCTGGTGCTTCCCGCTGTTTCTTTCGCGACAGCACCACAGTCACTCCCCTTCGTCGACCTGTCCCTATCTCACTGGCTGACCCCTCTGGGGGCCCAGTGCTTGCACGGTCGACCACTGTGCTTCCGTGCCCGACAGTCCCGTCTGGTGAGCTGTCAGGTCTCCACCTCCCCTCGTTCTCTACGAACCTGGTGAGCAACGCCGTCCTTCAGGATCATTGGGTTGAAACCTTTACTCCTGGAGGACAGCGTGTGGCGATCTGCACGTGCTCCCGGACAGGCCGCCACCTGGCCACGTTCACACGTGAGCCTGGGTCTAGTCTGTACACCCTCACCACTGCGTCACGCTACACCCCGTTGTCTCCCCAGTTGTACGCGTCTGCTCAGGTAGCTACCCAGTGTGAGTGTCGCCGACTGTCGCACGACACTCTCCTGTGGCACCACCGCCTTGGTCACCCCTCCCTGCCTCGCCTTCGTAGCATGCACTCTCGCTTCCTGGTCTCTGGCCTTCCCAGGTCTCTGCCTGCCCTCCCTCCCTCGCCTGCGCCGCCCTGCATTCCTTGCGTCGAGGGGCGGCAGCGCGCCGCTCCTCACTCCTCCTCGTTCCCTCCCACAGAGGCTCCACTGCAGACTCTCCACCTGGACGTGTGGGGTCCAGCCCGCGTCCGGGGACAGGGCCACGAGCGGTACTTCCTGCTGGTTGTCGACGACTACACGCGTTACACCACGGTCTTCCCCTTGCGCACCAAGGGTGAGGTCGCTGATGTTCTGATCCCCTGGATCCGCGCTATTCGTCTCCAGCTCCGCGAGCGGTTCCAGTCGGACTTTCCTGTCCTGCGTCTGCACTCTGACAGAGGTGGTGAGTTCTCCTCAGACCTCTTGGCGGCCTACTGTGCGGAGCACGGCATCCGCCAGACGTTCACGCTTCCGGCCTCTCCGCAGCAGAATGGGGTTGCTGAGCGCCGCATTGGCTTAGTCATGGAGGTCGCTCGTACCTCCATGATCCATGCGGCTGCCCCCCATTTTCTGTGGCCGTTTGCGGTCCGGTACGTCGCGCATCAGCTCAACCTCTGGCCCCGTGTCTCCGTGCCGGAGACCTCGCCCACACTGCGTTGGACGGGAAAGGTTGGCGATGCGTCGCGTTTCCGGGTCTGGGGTGCTCGTGCCTTTGTTTGCGATACCACCGCGGACAAGCTCTCCCCTCGCGCCATTCCCTGTGTCTTCCTTGGCTTTGTCCCTGACGCGCCTGGCTGGCAGTTCTACGACCCAGCCACGCGCCGTGTCTTTGCGTCTCAGGACGTCACCTTTGACGAGTCCGTCCCCTTTTACCGTCTCTTTCCCTACCGCACTACTCCTCGCCCCCCCCCGCCGCTCTTTCTCGCTCCAGGTCCTCCCCAAGTAGACCCCCTCCCCGCGCCAGGTCCTGCTCCTTCAGGTGTTTCTCATGTAGACCCTCCCGTGCCTGCGCCTGTTGAGGTCACTGGTGACTCAGGTCCTGTTGGGGGTGGTCCTGCTTGGGGTGCTGTGACTGGGGGTGCTGAGCCTGGGGGTGCGGAGCCTGAGCGTGAGGAGCCTGGGGGTGCTGAGCCTGGGGGTGCTTAGTCTGAGCGTGAGGAGCCTGGGGGTGCTGAGCCTGGGGGTGCTGAGCCTGCGTGTGAGGAGCCTGGGGGTGCTGAGCCTGGGGGTGCTGAGCCTACGTGTGAGGAGCCTGGGGGTGCTGAGTCTGGGGGTGCTGGGACTGCTGCTCAGCGGTCTCCTTGGAGTAGCCGTCTTCGTGCGCGTCTGCCTCTCACCTCGCAGCAGCTGCACGACTGGTACGGTCGCCGTCAGGGTCGCGCTTCTGGAGCTCGGGGCTCTGCTGCTGGAGGTACTTCTACTGCCGTCACTGGAGCTGGGAGTGGTGCTGGCCCCGGAGGTGCTCGTACTGGTGGTACTGGAGCTGCTGGGGCTGGAGGTGCTGCTGAGCCTGAGGGTACTCCTGGTGGAGACCCTGGGTCTTGGGGTGCTACTGCTGGAGACACTGAGGCTGGTGACCCTGGTTCTGGGGGTGCTTCTGCTGAGGGTGCTGGAGCTGCTGAGGGTGCTGGAGCTCCTGAGGGTGCTGGAGCTGCTGAGGGTGCTGGAGCTGCTGAGGGAGCTGGAGCTGCTGAGGGTGCTGGAGCTGCTGAGGGTACTGGAGCTGCTGGAGGTACTGGAGCTGATAAGGGTGCTGGAGCTGCTGAGGGAGCTGGAGCCGCTGGTGCTGGTGGCGCTGCGCAGCCACGCCTGTTCTTTGCTCCGCCTTCTCCGTCGTCTCTACCACCGCCTGCCTCCGTGCTTCGCCAGGCTCTTAGCCTCCCGTCGTCTACTGGTCTTCCGTTACAGCCTGGCTCACCCTTGCCTGCTCCTTCTCCTTACACTGAGCAGTCAGGAGGTCTTGCTGAGCGTCGTGAGCCTGCGTCGCGTCCTGTCTCGCCTGTCCGTTCTGGTCGTTCTGGTCGTCGTGTTCCTTGTCAGCGTCAGCCGGCTGTTTCAGGCACCCACCTTGTAGTCCGTCGTCTTTCCTCTTCTTCGCCTTGTGTTCCTTTGCCATCCCCTCCTGAGTCCTCTCTGCCTGTCGCTGCTGACCCTGAGTCTGACCAGTTCCGTACTGAGCACGCTACGGTCACACGTCTGTTAGCCACTGTTGTCACTGACCCGTCGTTTGAGTCCACTGCTGCGTCTGCCCTAGTAGCTGAGCTTGTCGACTTTGCTGCTGCCTGTCGTCTAGACTATGCCGCTAGTCTTGTTGCTGAGTCTGAGTCTGTCTGTCCTCCGTCCGTCGAGGGTGAGTGTGCTCTTGGCACGGACGTCCTTGAGGACAGGCAGGAGGACCTTGAGTGTCTTGCAGCCGCTGCGCCTCATCTCGTGTCCATGCTGCTTGCCCCTGAGGGAGACCCGGATGCTCCAGACATCCCGACCCCGCGCTCTTACGCTGAGGCGATCGCGGGTGAGTACTCCTCTCAGTGGCAGACAGCCATGGACGCAGAGATGGCATCCTGGAAGTCCACAGGCACCTACATCGACGAGGTTCCCCCTCCTGGGGCGAACATCGTCAGTGGCATGTGGATTTTCAGGGTGAAGCGGCCGCTAGGTTCTCCGCCTGTCTTCAAGGCTCGTTACGTTGCTCGAGGCTTCAGTCAGCGAGAGGGAGTTGACTTCTTCCAGACCTTCTCCCCCACCCCGAAGATGACCACTCTTCGGGTGCTGCTGCATGTTGCTGCTCAGCGTGACTACGAGCTTCACTCTCTTGACTTCAGCACAGCTTTCTTGCAGGGCAGCCTGCACGAGGAGATCTGGTTGCGCCGCCCGCCTGGCTTCCCTGGGTCGTTCCCTCCTGGAACCCAGTGGAGTCTCCGGCGGCCGGTCTACGGTCTCCGCCAGGCGCCGCGTGAGTGGCACGACACACTGAGGACTACACCAGCGGCTCTTGGGTTTGCTCCGTTGACTGCTGACCCGTCGCTGTTTCTTCGCACCGACACTTCGCTGCCGCCGTTCTACATCCTCGTGTACGTCGTCGACTTGGTCTTTGCCACTGCTGACACTGAGGCTCTCGCCCTGGTGAAGTCGGAGCTGCAGAAGAGACACACGTGCACAGACCTGGGTGAGCTGCGCAGCTACCTTGGCTTGCAGATCACCCGGGACAGAGCACGCCGCACCATCACCCTGACTCAGTCACACATGGTGCAGCAGGTCCTTCAGCGCTTCGGCTTCACCTGGTCCTCAGCACAGGCCACTCCTCTGGCTACAGGTCACTCGCTCTCAGCTCCACCTTCGGACGAGTCAGTAGAGCCGAGTGGTCCTTACCCAGAGCTAGTGGGCTGCCTCATGTACCTGATGACCTGCACTCGTCCTGACCTTGCGTACCCTCTTGGCCTTCTGGCTCGCTACGTGGCTCCTGGTCGGCACCAAAAGGTGCACATGGATGCTGCTAAGAGGGTACTACGCTACTTGTGCAGTACATCGGGCATGGGGCTTGTGCTTGGAGGACGGGACGACGTTGTCCTCACTGGTCACTCGGACGCTTCTTGGGTTGACGACCAGGCTACACAGCAGTCGTCACAGGGTTTAGGGTTTTGATGCGATCTTTTCGGGTCGGAGCTAATGCCACTAGCTGAAACGATGTGACCTAGAAACTCGACCTCGGAGAGGAAGAACTCGCACTTCTACTTCTTAGCGAACAGCTGCTCCTTCCGCAAGACCTCGAATACCTTCTGCAAGTGCTGCACGTGCTCCTCTTTCGTCTTGGAGAACACTAGGATGTCGTCTAGGTAAACTACAACGAACGACCCGAGGAGCTCGGAGAGGACTGTGTTCATGAGCGTTTGAAACGTCGCTGGGGCGTTGGTCAAACCGAATGGTAGAACCCTAAACTCGTACAACCCCTGCTTCGTACGAAACGCCGTCTTGTGCTGGTCCTCTAGAACTATGCAAATCTGGTGGTAACCCGAACGAAGGTCGGTCTTTGAGAAGACTCTAGCGCCCTGCACCGCATCTAGGAGATCCTCTACTCTCGGCACCGGGAATCTATTCTTGACGATGGCGGCGTTCAGTGCGCGGTACTGTATGCATATCCGTAACCCTCCGTCTTTCTGAGGCGCGAAGAGGATCGGTGCTGCCCAAGGCGATCTAGATGGCTGTATGAACCCCTGCGCGAGAAAGTGTCTAACCTGCTGTATTATCTCCTCTGTCTCCGCTGGACTCAACCTCCACTGCGACTTTGCTACTGGTCTACTCCCCGGCTCCAACTCTATCCGATGGTCTACTGCTCGGGTGGGAGGTAACCCTGCTGGCAACTCGTCGGGGAAGACATCTGCGAACTCTGCTAGCAGTGCACTCACCTCAACAGGAAGAGTCGCCTTCTCACCAACTGCTGCACTCCCTCCTTTCCCCTCCTCAGCTTCTACCTCCTCAAGGAAAACCGCAAAGATCCGTGCCGCTCGCTTCACCAGCTGCCACACACGAACAGCATTGATGATGGATGTGTAGGATGTGGCCCCATCGCTCCACTGTGGCAGCTCCCGGAACTCGCCATCTACCTTGACGCTTCAGCTTCCCTGAGCCCAATCAAACTGAGTACTAACTGTCCGCAACCAATCTCTACCGAAGATGAAGTCGTAACCATCCAGCGTCGCAGAGTCGAAGTCGCGTCTAACTGTGATTGGTCCTAGCACCACGCGCAACTTGCGAATTACTGGTCCTATGTGAAGTGGCGTCCCATCTACCATGCGAGCGTCTTTGAAGTTGACTGCCGAATCTGCTTCGAGATGGAGACGACTAACTCACGAAGATGAAACGAACGAGTGGCTAGCTCCGCTATCGATGAGAATCTTGACTGGAACTCCACGAAGCTTCCCTAGAAGCACGACTGGACGATCAACAGTGTCTACCAGGCCTGTCGAAGTTCCTGGAGCCCATACTTGGAGTCCCCAGCTCGTCCCGACCTGACCCTGTATTGGCCGTAGCTGAGTGTTTTGGCGCCCTTAACGGTCACGGGCGCAGGCCAAAGTGAAAACTTGATATCCGAGATTGCACTTACACTATCTTAGCTAAGGGAAAGTTTGGCTGCTCCAAAGCTGACTTAGAGATATCACAAACACGAGATTGGCTAGAAAACGCTAAGGCCTAGAACCAGAAATCAAAACTTTGTGGGGGGGAAGGCTTGGTTGGAGCACTTAACGCATCCGGGGAAGGGTCGAACGTAGCACTTAGTGGCACGGGTGCAGGGCGATCCTAACACTTTATGCAGTCAAGATGGAGCAAAAGTAGCCCGGAATTTCAGGGCATTAAGGGCATATGCCCGTCAATCGACAAGCCTGGTGACTACCTCGTTCGACGTAGGTGACTGCTCTAAGGCCGTCTCCTCTACGTTGGTAGACGTGGCGGGTTCGGAAGCGCCCACACCAGCTAGCGACCCGCTATCTACTGGCGGTTTCCGTTTCCCTGCTGCCGCTCCGTAAGCTGTGGGCAGTCCTGCTTCATGTGTCCCGGCTTTTTGCAGTAGTGACAGTTCCCCTTAAATCCCGTTTTCTGTGAGCCGTCACTGTTAACTGCACCAATCTCCATGGGCGATGGCCCGTCCCTCGATCGAGTGTCGTTGATCGGTCTGTTGTATCCCCTATCGCGATCGTCACGACCCCGTCGGCTTCGTACTGCGTCGACGCGTTCTGCTGCTGCGACTACCGACTCGAAGGTGGACAACCCGTGAATCGCTATGATCTCCGGTATGTCCGACTTCAACCCTTCGAGGTAGCGATCGCGCATCTCTGCTTCCGTGATATCGTCTATCTCATTGCAGATGCTCAAGAACCATCGTGTGTACTCCTGGACGTTTCCTATCTGTCGGAAATGACGCAGACGCTTCCTAGCAGCTTCGGAGGCGTTCACCAAGTCGAACCTACTTTTCAGCGCCGCTTCAAATCCTTCCCATGTGGTCGGAACCGTGGTAACACCCAAAGCTAAACTCCCTAAGCTCGAAGTTGCAGCTGCAGGCCCCACGCCCTGTTGATGCCCGTCTGTCTGAACCCTTCTTACAACAGTTTGCGTGAGTTGGCGCCACCATTCCAAGGCCGGGCCCCTCAGCAGCGTAACGGAGTACTCGATTCGCTGTTGCGCGTCCGCCTCTTGCACCCCGCTCGCGGCGAAGTAGTTGTTCAGCATGAAGAGCCACGTCCGCACGTTCACGTCGCGTTGACTTGGGTCGAACGACTCGGGTTTCTGCGGCTTGAGTCCGCTTCGTCGTTCCGGCAGCGCTTCCGCGCCAGTCGACGTGTTGGGTGCAGGTGCAGGAGATGGTGCGGCATGACCATGAGAAATTGACGCGAATTCACGAAGTTGTTGCATTTCAGCCCGTACCTGACGATTTTCCAGCGTCAACGCTTCGAGTTGGCGCATGAGTTGAGCAAGCGCATTGCCCATGTCGTTGGGGAGAGCGTTCATGGTTTCGTCCATGTTGGCTCGACGACTCCAAGTCTGCAAGTCGGCACTGCGGGACGATGACGTCGTAGTCCCGTCGTCGACGGTCGCTCGTTGGAAGTCGCCCCCCACGAAGGCTCTAATACCAAGTGTTAGGCCCGCTGGCCTAAATCCGCTAAAGATTAGCGGGGTCGACTAAGTCGAGGATAAACGCGGCGGAAGACTTTGGCGAAAGAGAGTGTTGGCGAAATAGGCGAAGAAGTATCTGAGTAATTAAAGAGTTGAATGAGAATTGATTGGTATGAGGGAATACAAGCAAGGTTGATATAGCATGCAAGAGCAATTGTGGGAAAGTGGGTTGTGGGACTAGGAACTAGAAGGCAAAGAAAGTAGAGTGCCACGTGGCACTAGGAAATCTAGGAAGATAAAGATAAGGGTGAGTTGGAAAGTACTGTTCAAAGTGAACAGTAAATCCCCTCTTAACAGGTGCATATCTATTTAGTTTTGATATATTATATTATTTCGATTATGTAGTCAACTAGACGTTTGAATCGCGGGTGACAGCGTCCGGTCAATCGAAATTTAACAGAGGGTCAAATTTCAAACACCATTCCTCTTTCCTTCAAGCCGAGCCGCAACTAGTATGCGTATTTACCCGATACAGGCATCTTGAATGGGCAACACGAAAGTTTTCCGCTGTGCGGTTTGTATCAGACGCCAAACGCGTTTGACACGAGGTGGAGCCGTGCCCGCACGCGGCTCCAATCTGGTGTCAATATTGGGTACATTGGGTGATTTCTTGCGATCCCATTGGTCGGTTTAGCTGACACCGGGACCAGGGCTGGCGTTTCGATTTTTACCCTCCTGATTCAAAAGAATATATATCATTTTACTTCGATGGCACTTCGGCCACATTTTGGCCACTTTGATTGCTCTGTCTCCAGTAAAATGGCTGTCTGTTCGTTCAGAGTTGGCAAGCTAGAATCAAAGTCTTGTATTTTGTTTTCCCCGCGAGTGACAAACAGTCCTCATTACATCACTACACTACAACAACTGCTTTGGCATACAAACTACGATGTCCTCTACGGGAGTGGCTTATCCATGTGTAAATCTCTTCCCCCTCCTCCTCACCATTGGACAGGAATGGATCGTCCTCCTCTTTCTCTAAGTCTCTCAAGGTGGGGACTCATCATCGTCGTCCGACTCTGCGAACTCATCCTCGCCAATCGGCTCGTTGGGCCCCTCTCTTTTTTCGTCCGGTTCCTTCCCCTTGCGCTTCCGTTCATCTGCAGGGAAAATGACGCTCTAGGTCGGGCGCCTCTTCTCCAGGCCAGTCCATCTCGTACTCCAACAAAGAAATTCGCGTCAGCTCCGTGAGCCGGGCGTTGCATAGAAATCCACGGACCCACGATTTAATAATGTTCTGGCGCAAAAGCCCCCCTCTCGCACTCCACGATTGATAGTGGCAGAACTGCCAGCACCTGCCACAACAACATCAGGTTGGGCCAGCGCCTGCCAAACACGAGGAAGAAACACGGATTAGCAAGAGTGTCAGCATCACGTGAATAGACGCACAAGCTTAGCTGTGTGTCGTTCCTTTGCGCGTCGCCGCTTTTCATGAAGTTTGCGAGGCCTTGTGCAAAGGTCTCCTCATTGTAGTGCAACTCATGATCGAGCACCAGGTTGCAAGCTCCCGCGAAGCTGACTTGATGTCGAACCCCGGGAGCTTGTTATTGAAAAGTGCGTTGCAGCCAGTCTGCCAGTCCTGCACTTCCGTTCGCGGGCATTCATTCTTTTCGGCCACTTCGAGGCACGAAACAGCTTCGTCGGACCCATCCCCCGCGGATCGTCCAGGCGAAAGAGGAGGCGGTCGACGCATACTTTTTTGCGAATTTGCATCCAAGACTCACACAGACGTTGTGATCGCTCTTGTAGATGTGGCCCTTGCTTGGCCGTTCATATAGGGTGTACGTGTGGTTAACCGGTCGGCCTTCATCATCCACGCCACACACTCGCACCTTTTGACCCGCTCGCTTCCCATGCAGCCTCATAAACTTCGGCAGCCACCCATTTCCATTTCCATCGAAGACGGCCTTGGTGTCGAGGTATCTGTGCTCGAGGTCGGCAGTGACAGATTCGACGATCTGTGCCACCGCTGTGACAACCACCCGCCAAAAAAAAAAAAAAAAGTTAGTAGATGCTAAAGCCTAGTATACATGTGCAAACGCAAGATGGTGGTGCGGAGATACCTCTATCAACGGGAGTTAGACTGCGGGCTAGGCACGGGGTAGGAGTGATCTCTGCGTTTGTTCATTTAGTTGTTCTCTAGTACTCGTGCGTTAACAGGGAAAAACCGCAAGAGTTTCATTAGCAAATGTTGAGAACAATGATTCAGAATGATGGCAACAAAGTTGGCATGCAAGTCTACATCAGAACTAGCAAAACTGCTGGTCGACCTCCAGCACAGCACGGTAGACCGCGTGCCAGCACGACTTGGTCGACCGCGCTCCAGCAGCGCAAAGTCGCGGCTTGCCAACGTTGCAAGTCCACGGTGTCCCAACGCTGCAGCAAGTCGGCTGCACAGCGTTGCATCCGTAGGACAACGTTGCGCCCGCTTCGCAGGTGCCTGCAGCTGGTTGGTGCGCCTCTCCTTATCACGGGTGTAGCACAGACGCCCGGCGGAGTCCACGCCAGTGACTGCGCCCAACAGCCACGTCGACCTCGGGATACCACCCCCGAGGTCAGCCTCGCAGAAGTCACCTCGGCGACCTTCGCGCACGTCGCCCGGGTATCTCGGTCGACCGGGCAACCAACCTTGCCGGTCGTCGGTTTCGCAAGCTCGGAGTCCCCAAGTTCGGCGCCCTCCACCCTGGAGCCCTGCTGCTCGACGCCCAACTGCTCGACGTCCTACTACTCAACGCCCTCCAGCTCAACGTCCCCAACCTCCCATGTCAAGGTCGACGTCGGCCCCTCCTTCGTCGACCACCAGGTCAGGTCGACCATTCCAAAGTCGGCGCCTAGAAGTCGGCGCCAATACAGTGGCCCCCGTGCAGGTCGACCACCCCCGGCGACCAGCTCGCCCACTGCCGCAGGTCGGCTGCACTCCCCCGTACACCCGACTACGAGGTCGGCTCCGCCCAAGCAAGGATGGGGCCTAACAACACTCCCGTTGACAGTTGGCTCACCTGGCGCTTCTGAAATGAAAGGTTGAGATCGTTCATGTCCCCAAGGATGTCAGCAAGGAAGAAGAGGCAGAACTGTAATATGTACGATGTCACCACCTCGTACAACTTGTGCTCTTTCTTGTGAAATAGAACAACCGCAGCCTTGAGCACCTTGCACAGACGCTTCACCGCGTTGCCTCGAGACAACCAGCATACGTTGTGGATTCCCTGCACATCGAGATTCGTGTTGTAGATGATGCGCTGCAAGTACTTGAACCTCTGGCTCCAGTGGTTTGAGCTGCCCTGGGCGTTCCGCCAGCGTCCGCACAATGGTGTCTACCATGGCGAGATCAGAATTAGCTGTGGCCGCATCTTTCACCGCCAACGCTTCCCTGCAGTTTCATGCTTAGATACTTGGTAACAACACGACGATTGCGCAAGAAATTGATGTACACAATCATATGCTTCTCGTGAGTCAGGTCCGTGCTCTCATCTGTGCTCAAGCCAATGAATGGTGAATATGTGATGTACTGCATCTGCGTCTGAGTCAAGTAGGTGCTGAGACAGTAAACCATTTGCTGGAGCCCGTATCTGCAAGGCAAGGGAAAAAAAACTCATCAGACTTTAAACAACACTGGGACTCCTAGGCCCTGTTCGGCAGGCCTTAAAACGGCGTTAATATCTGGCTCGGGGACCGGCTATAGTGAAACGATAAACGATCGATCGATTATCAAGGTTCCAGATAGGTGGGTTGATGTCGAACCTGAGCGCGTCAAAATGCCTGCCAAACAGCCCTTTTAACGCCTACGTTTTTAGCAATACGATGGTTCCAAGAAACCGTTTTCCCTTGCAAAGTGGCACACCACTGATCTGCTGCATGGTGCATGGCCGAGAGCTTAGACCATGCGAGGGATCAGTAATGCGGGCAATCGTATGTGACTGGTCGAATAGACCGGCCAATCATATGACTGTTCGAAGGTGCTATTCACCTTCGACCTGACTTTCTCGAAGTTTACACCCCTTCCGCGCCATCGCGTTTTAACCCCCATAATGCCAGCCAAATAGGGCAGCCCGTTTTTTCAAAGGTGCACTGCATGCGCCGCCTAACTTCGACGATTTTTTCGAGCTGGCGTTTTTTCGAGGTTGGTTAAAAATGCTCAAACGCCCGTAACGCCAGCCGAACTGGTCCCTAGAGTATTCCTATTAGAGGAGTTGACACCAGGACTAATTTTATGAATGTAAATCACCCTAAACCTTGATTATCAGGGTGTTTTTTTTGTAGTCACACTGATGGCCTCGGGTATTTTTTTTTTAGCTAGGATTTTCCTGATCGGTCAGGGTTTACATTTAAGGCACACTAATGTCTTAGGGTTACCGTTCTTCATAGCAAGTTTTACTCTGAAGCGAGTACCATACCACCCCCCCCCCACTCCCCCCACCCCCCCTTTCCCGTAACCCAGGATTCCCGATTGCCAACTGTCGAAACCGGAATTTCAGCCTCGATAATACATGTGCTGGCACGAAGTGGGCCACCATTGGCCAGAAATACAGCTACGTTGTAGACAATGCCACTGAGTGCAGGAAAAATGGCTGAGTGTAGCGGAAATTCGGTGCCCACTAGCCCACTGGGCACTGCGTCCCCTTCTGGATGTGGGTGGCTGTGATCTTCGTTTGCCAGCACGATAGCAAACATATGCGCTGGGAACTAGGGTCACCAGCACAGTTGTGGTCTCATCTTTCTGGACGAGAGCCCTCTCCCTCATTTGGGCTTTCCAACTGAGGTAGCTGTTTCTCTCGATACACACCAGCAGCCATGGCGCAGAGTCAGGACAACGATGTAGGAGAAACTGCTGACGAGCCACCAAACGACGCTACCGCGCGGACAGGTTTAGATATCCTGCGCAGGCTTCATGTGAACCCTCCGCCTACCTGCACAGCCGGCTCGTCATCGTGCAGCGGCGAAAAGCTGCCTCCTGATCGTCCTACTGGTTCCAATGCCGTCGCGCCTGATAGTGCTCCCGCCACTGTCAGCGTGACAGAGGTCGGCGAATCTTCGTCTGCTGCCTCAAAGAAGAGGCTTCTATACGCGCAAGCCGTAATCCCGTTCGGCACGCCCCCTGCTAAGTGGGCTCCGCTTCCAGCTCCTGCCCAAACTCCCTCACGTGTGTCTCGTGAACTCATCCGAGCCGAAAAGGCAGAGGAGAGATTTCTGAAGGCGCGGCAGCTATACATCACGCAATGGCTGCCGAAATTTGATTGGCTGCTGCTTGATATGAACGAGGATGGTTTGCCCATCCTGCACTGTAGTATATGCGTGGAGCACGGCAAGGACAACGCAAAATTCAGGCGCAACGGAACGGGGGGACGAGATCTGCAGATCGGATTGATGAGATGTCACGAGCTGAGTGGCCGCCACGACGAAGCAATGAAAAGGCAGCGGACGCCCATGGTCGAGATCAAGCAGCAGAAGCGCATCGACGATTTTGCCAACACCGACAAGGAAGGCGCGCGGCTTACTCGTCTCATGCGCGGCGTTAAGTTCATCTGCGATCACGACGCCCCGATCTCCATGTTCCCGAAGCTCATAGGCTTCCTTGCGGAAGGAGTTGCCGACATCCCGCTTCAGTCCTACGGCATTTACATAATACAGTAAGTCTACCGTATTTGTTGTTGTGTTTATTGCAATATGTCCTCTGTGTAGTAATGGATTCGACATAGCTTTCACTTTACCCTATGGCTTGCGGCAGATACAGCTTCAACGAGATGGCCGCGACGATGGCAAAGTACCATAAAACTTAGCAGCTGCAGCATCTTCTCGCTTCACCCTTCGTCGGCCTAACTTGCGACGAGAGCACCGACCGCGCACGTGGCAAACACTTGATTGTGTTTGCCACGTTCCTGAAGAACGGCGTCGCCGTCACGGAGTTCTTGGCGCTGCTTACGGTGCATAGGTGCGATGCGTTTTCGATTTTTGCCGTGCTCACGAGCCACCTGGACTCTATCGGCCTCGACATCAAACGGGGACCGACGGTGCTTTTGTGATGACGGGGGAGAAGAGCAGCCTTGTATGCCGCTTGCAAGAGCGCGTCCCGCATCTCGTCGGGTTTCACTGCGTAGCGCATCGGTAAGACAAGTGTTGCTTTGCTGAGAGGCGCTCGTGGTCAATGATGCAGCGAAAGCCTACCCAGACCTCAACATGATCGATGCTGCTGTGCGTGCGGTGGGAGAGATCAAATGCCGCTCGAACATTTGGTACGAGCGGTTCAAGGAGCTGCAACAGAAGCTACACCATACCAACCTGGAGCACCAAGGGCTATTCAACGTCAGGTGGCTGTTGCGGGGAGGCGCAATAGCGGGGCTGTGCAGAGGTCATGATAGTTGAGTACGGCCACAAGATTGCTGCTACAGTGCAAACGTTTAAGTTTCACTTCTGTTTGTACTTCCTCGCAGACATTCTTCCAGAGTTAAACGCGCTCAACTGCTTCTTCCAGCACCGAAAGGTAAGTATGTACTGTACTTTGAGAAACAAGTGCAAGTTGTATTTTTACTCTTGCTAACCTGTTTGACATGCACGGTGCTGTACAGGTAAACATCACACAAGTGGCCAAAGCTGTTGACCGCACGATCACCATCATCACGCACCGGTACATCCAGTACTGCGAGACATTTGGGGGCGGGATCAGCAAGCTGCTGTCCTGATTCATCAAAGATCAAGGTGGGGGACAAGCGGACGGTGGTGGTTGAAGGGAGTGATGTAGAAGGGCGGCAGAAATCACATCGTTTCGAGCTGAGCGAGACACCCGTCAAGAAGCGCAAGTTTGGGGCACGCTTGGTCACTGTGTGAAGTTATGCACGGGATTCGCGAAGGAGATCGTGGCGAGGATGAAGTACCGCATGTGGGACTTGCAGCAGATGGGCGGCGCGAAGCTGTGTCTGTTAATGGGAATGGAGTGTTGGCCCCGCCCTCGCTTGGGCAACGCCGACGACTTGGTCGGATGTACGGGAGTAGTAGCCGACCGTTCACAATGGGAGAGCTGCTCGACAGGCTTCATCGAGCTGCAGGGGGGACCGCTGTGGTGTTGCTGTCGACCAGGGAGCTCGACAGCTACAAATGACTGGTCTGGGCGATGGGTGGGCCGTCGACTAGGAGGGGCAGTTCGATCGGGAGGTCGAGTGACAAGTGAGCAGCGGTCGACGAGGGGAGCTCGGCGACAACAGCTGACAGTTCTGATCAACGGAAGGGGTCCGTCGACCAGGGGGTAGCTCGACAGGAGCCGTGGTCGACCAGAGGCACCTGGTGGTCGACCAGAAACACGTGATGGTCGACCAGAGGCACTAGTGGTCGACCAGAAGCATGTGATGGTCAACCAAAGCACTTGGTGGTGTCCAGGTCGACTGGGTAACCTACTCGACGAGTTCTGCGGAGGCACGCGAACGTCGTCGAGGTCGCGATGGCGAAGGCGACTTCGGGCTGGTATCCCGAAGTCGATGTGGCTCGTCAGGCGCAGACAACAGCCGACGGATGCACAACGGTGCAAGTCGGGCCAATCATCTGCGCGCACCTGCGAGCTTGCGCGCTGCTGCCATCTACGGGTGCAACGCTGGACAGCCGCACTGCTGCAGCGTTGGCACGCCGTCGACCTGCTGTGTTGGCAGGTCACCTTTCTACAGTGCTGGCGCGGCTCCTCTACGCAATGCAGGCAAGCGGTCGACCAAGCTGTGCTGGCGGTCGGCCAGGCTAGCTGCAGGGTTGCTAGGTGCCTGATGTAGGCATTGTTGTCATTTCTTGTTCAATTATTCTGTAATTTCGACTTTGCCTAGTGGAAACTCTTGCCGATTTCTTCCGTGAATGTGCAAGCACTATGGAACTAGGCAAAACTACGATCACTCTTAGTAGTTCGTGCCAACCCCCGTAGTCTAGCTCACTACCTTTGTAGAGTGTCTCTCCGCAGTTTCAAGTGGATTCTTGGCCATTCAGGGAGGACCAGCGCGAGTTTAAGACCCTTGAGTGGTTGGCAGCAAACGATGAGTTGTTTGGCGGCATGCTTCTAGGTGAGAATATATTCATTATATGCGTTTGATTCGGCTAGCGCACTGTATGTGGCACTACCACACTAACCAACAACCAACCCCCCCTTTATATCCACCGCCCCAAACCCCATCCTCGTCAGGATTCGATTTCAAGACGGCGAAGAAGGAGCTAAGGAGCTTCTGTCACATCTTGTCACGTCATCACGCCGGGGAAGATTTCCACCAGGGTCTTGGCGACGCAGCTATCCGAACCTGAAGACACTCTGGCAGGCCCTCGCTGTCCTTCCACTGAGCAGAGTGGAGTGTGAGAGAGGATTTAGTCGCCAGAACATCATCAGAAGCTTGCTGCGCACATCGCTGTGCGATGCTCGCCTTGGCGACCTCATCACACCAACCAAGATTGACACTGGCCCGGGATACGACCTTAGTTGGAGTAGGGCAGATATCACGGCCTGGGTGTAGCGAGACAGGTCGGGACTTGGTTTGGGCAAAATTGCCCGACGCACTGGCGCGCGACCTTTTCTCAATCTCATCGACCAGGCTCGCACCGCAGGTGGGGCGACCGAACCTCGTCCAAATAGATCGACCTAAATGCGTTTTTGCGATTGTAACTACAAGTTTTTGTCAGTAGAGCTACACTGTGAGATCCCCGATCGATCCTAAGGGGGGTTACAGGCGCGTTTGCCTGGGGGGTTATGGGCGCACTGACCCGCTACTGAAACAAGCCCTTTTATCCCAATGGTCTAGTGGTTGGGATTCTGACATGGTATCAGAGCGGTCTCGGGTTCGAATTAGGGTGTATGCACATGTTGGCCGTTGCCACTGTGCTCAGTCCTGGGCCTCCCAGTGTGGGGGGGTGTCAATAGAGCTACACTGTGAGATCCCCGATCGATCCTAAGGGGGGTTACAGGCGCGTTTGCCTGGGGGGTTATGGGCGCACTGACCCGCTACTGAAACAAGCCCTTTTATCCCAATGGTCTAGTGGTTGGGATTCTAACAGTTTTGATCTGTGGGAGTCGGTGGTCTTTCTCGATATCACTGTTTCGGTAGCGCGAAAATGTTTGGCGCGTCTGTCACGCTTCTTGTCTACATTCATTTTTTTTGTCACGTGTCCAACGCGATTTAATGAAACATTTAAGGAGCACGGAATTTAATCTAGGGCCGACAAAAAATAAACCCCGAAATACAGGGACCCAATTCGGGAGGCATCAACCCTAAACAAAAATGTCAAGGTGTTTAGGGTTGATGCCTCGAATGTGGTGCAATTCGGGAGGTATCAACCCTAAACACGGGAGCTGGCAAGGTGTTTAGGGTTGATACTTTGAAAGCGGTGCCTGCCTCCCTAGGGGTTTTAGCTTGTTTTACACCGTATAAGAATCAAGACCTAAAAAAATCAGCATAAGACAAGCCTTGTCGGCGCGACCAGACTGAAGTGACGTAACACGTCGCAAAATCTGTCTTTGGTGAAAGAATTGAAACCCCATGCTGTAATTTCGTGAATCTGACCGTAAATTCAAATTGCACCTGTAACGGCAAGATAAGTCCGTTCGCAGCACGAATATAACGTAGAAGCGCATGTAGGTTGATCCATTTGGATGAGGTTCGGTCGCCATACCTGCGGTGCGAGCTTGGTCAATGGGATTAAGAAAAGTTCGCGCGTTGGCGCGTCGCGTAATTTTGCCCCTGGTTTGGGAGGTGTTGCACTGAACGATGCCACTTTCATTGGTCGAACACCCTCACACTCTGACGAGGCGTGTAACATGTGGACGACGTTATCGGGACAGTGATCCATCGCAAAAAGGAACAGCATGCGTGGTCTGCGGAAAATCGCGAACACAGGTCGCGAAGACCGTGCGAAACAGTTTTTCGCAACACGTCAGATCAAGAGGGAGTTCACAAGTTCGAAATGTTCAAGAGCACCACGATACACCGTTTCAGATGAGAGTTTATAACATTTGTACCACCTGTAACCTATTTGGTTTTATCAGCCTCTCGTTCGAGAACTGATAAAAACCTGTTTCGTGCCCTAACTCCATCACTGCATCACTCCCATCACGGGATTTATGCACTACGTCATTACTAACCACGTTTAGCATTGCTCCACGATGGCTCCGCGGCGCCAGTCTTGGTTCCCTCTACAATGCCACACTCTCTGGAAAGCCGTCTCAGCTAGAAGGCTCAGCTGCGTTGCGATATCCCGCTCGTCCGTGACCGTTGCCGTTGTCTGCTTCAGTCTAGCATGCGGAGCCCTAGCCGCCATAGCATTCTTAGCAATATGCTACTGGTCCGTCTTCGGGCAGAACCTCTCCCCGCAGGCGGAGGAGTTCCGCGACTCGTGGGATTCGTGCGTGACGCAGCGCGTGGGGCATCTGTTCAGACTCAGCATGTTGTCGGACCTGCGCGCGCACGAGTGCACGGATCTCGTGAAAGCCGCCGTCGCCAGAGGCGAGGAGCTGATGGCGCGCGGGAAGGAGTTGCGCGCGCGCGGATCGGGCGGGGGGCCGCCGCCGGCTCCCGCGGATGGGTGCGCGGTGCAGTACGACGCGAGCGCGGATCCGTGGGACAGCCATCCGCTGCCTCCCGACAAGTTCTCGCAGTCAAACTGCCAGCTAGAATGGATGATCTACTCGTCTGAATGCGGCGCGAACATGGTGCGGCTCGCGGATTTCGCGCACATGGCGGGCATCAGCTTCTCCGTGATCGGAAGCCGCCAGCCCTGGACGGGCCAAGGCGGCCGTTTGCGCTCCATCCGCGACTTCGTCGCGGGGCTGCCGCGCGATCGCGTCGTGATCACCACCGACGCCGACGACGTCTTTCTCATGCCGCACCCCAAATGCCGCCCGCAAAACTTCCTCGACGCATTCTTTGCGCTCAACGCGCCGGTGGTTATCGGCGCGGAGATCTACTGCTGGCCGGATATGGGCAAACTAGAACCTTTCTACCCGCCCAGGAACAGGCACTCCGTGAATCGGTTTCTTAACGCGGGTGCTTATGTCGGGTACGCGTGGGCGCTGGCGGAGATCATCGATCTGATCTACGTGCGCGACTGCATGCAGGACCAGCGCGGGTTCATCCTCGCGTTCCTCGCGCAGCAGTACCTCTTCCGCGACATGCCGCGCGCGCCCAACCCGGACCCCGCCGCCGTACGCGCCGCGTGGGAATCGCCGAACGACGTGACGGAGGCAGTTCTAGCCCAGGCGGAGGCGGCGGAGTCGGCGAGCCGAGTGGCGTGGCGGAACAACCGCACGGTGCAGTTCGACTCCGCCATGTCGCCGTTCCACCGCCTGCCCGCCAAGCCCAGGCAGCGCGTCATGGACGAAGCGAGGCGCGCCGGGCACCGGGACGCGGCGTCTGTAATGGCGGCGCCGTTCATCAAGCTGGACCACTACAGCGCGCTGTTCATGCACCTGGGGGGAATGCCGTGGGAACATTTTGAGATTTTGGGTACAGGGGAGCAGGCGCTGGTGCGGCAAGCTATCTCGCATGGGGAGGCGTGCATCTTGCACCAGCAGGGGAATAAGCTCGCGAATCTGTCCATGACGTATATTATCAATGCAACGGGTCTTGAGGAGCTGAGGACGGCACGCGGTTATGTCCACAAGTAGAACAGGACGCAAGATCAGCTGCTGCTGCTGCCGCCGCCGCCGCCGCCTCTGCCGCCGCCGCCGCTGCCGCCGCTGCTGCTGCTGCTGCCTCCGCCACCTCCTCCGCCGTCGCCGCTGCTGCTGCTTGTAGCTAGGACCATCACGCATCGTTGAATCCGCCGCCCGTGCAGGTGCCGTGCTGTGTGCTGCTGCTGCTCTACTTCCGTACTGAAGTGCTCATACTTGGCTGGCTGGCTAGCTGGCTGGCTGACTGACAGACCACACTATGGAAGAGGTAATCCATGCCATGCCAGGCAATTCTTATCCTGGTCATACTATTTGCTTTGCCACACCAAATTGATTCCACTCCACACAAGGCACTCAATATGCTACATGTTTGTGCGGGACATGCACTACCAGGTGCGTGATTGGAATCCAGGGTTTTTTGGCGCGGCATGTGCGTCTTTTGTTGGCACTTGCTGTGATGTCTGGATGCTATTTACCTATCATTCTCTTGGGTTGATGTCTAATGGAAGAACGTTCTGGTGGTGATGACCTTGTTACAATACAAATCACACTTCGTATGGTTGTACAACTCTCTTATCGAGTCTGCAAATAACATATCTTATTATTTTGTGAAAACTGGTGCGGCCCCCCTCTACACCGAGACATTAACCACAGCAGGAGCAGCCTTGTCAACGCGCTTCATGATCCCCGCAATCACCTTCCCAGGCCCCAGCTCGTAACTCTCCGTCAACCCACGCGCCAGTAGCTGCTTGAGCGATCCCTCCCATTGCACGGGCGACGTAATCTGCTGTGCGAGAATGCGCTTGATGACAGCGGGGTCCGAGTGCGGGCGCATGTCCACGTTGGACACGATTGGGATGCGCGGCGTGTGGAATGTGGTGTTCGCCAGGGCTTCTTCCAGACGAGGGACGGCCGGGGCCATGAAGCGCGTGTGGAAGGCGCCTGCTACGGCTAGACGCACCTGGGAGGTTGGGAGACAGGGGGGGTGGAGGATGGGAGGGGGTGGGGGTGGAATGGATGGGAGAAGAGACGTGAAGACAGCAATCTGGATGGTAAAGAGATTAAATGGGAATACAGTGTTCCGGAGAGTGAGACGAGGTGGAGAGAGTGGAAGACAAGCGACCACAACATGTTAGGGAGGGGGGCTTACTGTCATGCGGGCCTTGAACGACTTGGCCTTGGCCTCCACCGCTTTGCACCCCTCCACACCTCCGGACACAGCATAATTACCCTGCACAAAGCAAAAAACAGGAGGAGCAGAGGGGGTGAGAAAGAATTAGCCACAGAATGAGGAAAAGTGGCGAAGAGGGACAAGAGGGCAGGGACGGGAAGAGGCGGGGAGAGGTAGCAAGGGCTGGTTGAGGCAGGGGGGAGAAGATGGCGGGGGGAAGGAAATTGGGCGGGGTAAATGCAACGTGCTTTACATCGAGCAAGTACCACCACAAAGAGCACCCCACCCCTCCGCCATCTCTCCCTGTCCCCCCACTCCCCCCCCCCCCCCCCCTCCCTTCAAACACTCTCTCCCTCCCCCCCCCCCCCCCTAATGATTCCTTGCACATCTCAGCGCACGCACGTTGCAGAGGAAGTTGGCGATCTGCACGCGCTGGCTCTCCTCCACGTCCTCGTTCGCCGCGTCGCACAGCTCCTGCACCTTGTCCGCGCCCAGCCCGATCACGCTCACCATCGCGCTCGGCGCCGCGTCCGCTGCCGCCTGGTGCAGCCAAGGAGAAAAAAAGGGGAGGAAGAGGAGAGGAGGGGAGGGGAGGGGAGGGGAGGGGGGAGGGGGGAGGTGGGGAGGAACCAGAGCTGTAAGAGATAAAGACCAAAAACATGAGCGTGGAAAAGGGTATCGCGATTAATCACACGGAATACCCGCGCAAAACCCTCCCCGCATAAATATGTTGCCTCCACGCGCACACACAATTATCGAATCTGCAATCCCGATGCTGCACTTATACACCCACTCTATTCCCCGTTCCCTTAACCAGCCCACGCCCTCCCGCCCCCATTCCCTCATCTCAATCGTCGCCCTCATCTCCGCGCGCACCTGCATGGCCTCGCCGCGCAGCTGCACGAGGCGCAGCCCGTCCTCGAAGCTAAACGCGTCGGCGAACGCGAGCGCCGTGTACTCGCCCAGGCTCAGCCCCGCCGCCACGTCGATGCTCGCCAGCTTCGCCGCGCCGCCCTCCTGCGCGCGCAGCGCCTCCACGGCCGCCAGTGACGCGACGTAGATGGCCGGCTGGCTGACGGCCGTCAAGTCGAGCTTCTCCTTGGGGCCGTTCACGCACACGTCGAGCAGATCGTAGCTGCACGCGGGAGCGGCAGGAGGGGATGAGACGGGGGACGCAGGAGGGTAGGAGATGGGGGATGAACGAACAGCGCAAGGGGGATCGCGAGGGTGAGAGAAAGAGGGGGCTGGAAGGAGAGTGCGTGCGGGCGAAACCGGAGTCGAGGACGCCGGTAGCGCATAAAAAAACAGCAATAACGCTCCAAGGAAACGATCATTACCAACCTTATAGAATGCACAATAGACTGTCTAGGGCGGGCCCAACCAGTCCATTCTCCCATTCATTGTTCTCGGCACCACTTCGAGTCTCTCCCCCTCGCCCTCTCCCCACCCATTCCCCCCAACCCCACCATATACCCGAATCCCTTTCCCTTCCCCTCCCCTCCCCCCCCTTTTCTCGAGGGACATAATCATCCCCAAACACGCGCTACTCACCCGAGGATCTCGCTAGCCTTGGCGAAAAGCGCCGCCGCAGCCGGCACGGTGGCGGCTTCCGCGCCCATGCCGACGCTCTGCGCGCCCTGACCGGGGAAGAGCGCGGCGACTGTGGCCCTGTAGTCGCCGAACGCATCGTCCGACTCCGAGCTGCTGGCGCGGCACTGTAGGCGGCGCTGCTGCTGCTCCGAGCGACGTGCGACCGACGAGAGGCGCTGCGACGCGCTGATGGTGGAGGAGGGTCGAGGGACGAGAGAGGGACGGCAAGAGGAAAAAAGCGGGGTGGAAAGCGAGAAGGGAAGAAGGCCAGGAAGATGAAAGGAGGGAACGACGCGTGGTGAGGTTAGAATAGGTGGTGGGTGGCCATTGTATCGACCCGGATGTAAACTTGGGCGCTGAGAACATGTAACGGCAAGGGCGGACTGCACACATGTAAGGACACGATGAGTATTTAAATTCTACAACTGGTGTGACGCTAGATGACATTCATTCCAGGTCGCGTGGGAGATAAATTCGTAAGATACCCTTGTACAATTCATGTGGTAGCGTCGGGCGTCATAGCCTCAGGCGACATGGCCTCGGGCGACATGGCCTCGGGCGACATGGCCTCGGGCGACATGGCCTCGGGCGACGGAGTACGAGTGTCCTCAGCTCTCATAGCATAATACCCACTTGCGACGCACTTACAGTGTCGACTCGCCGTTACCACACAAAACTGACAAGCCCTTGTGGAAAGGAGGAGGGCGAGGAAAGCGGAGTCAGGAGGAGGAGGGAAGGAGGAAGAGGAGGAGGTGAAGGAGGAGGTGAAGACAGGAGAGGCGAGAAGGAGGAGACGGGTAGGGAGAGGAGGAGAAGGTGAGAGTGAAGGAGGGGAGAGAGGAGAAGGGGAGGGCAAGGCAGCTCTGCGCGGCACGTGCGAGAAGACGGTTGGCGTCATTCAGGCAATTGGTTCACATCACTGGACACTGCCGTGGACTAATCCTCAATTATTTTTTCAGCCTCCGACATTTGCACACGCACGCATGCATGCACCCAGCGCGCGAGTGAGGCGATCCGGCAAACGGGCAGGCAAGCCGCCTTGCGAAATTAACCATAACAGTAAAGTTGGGAGGGAGCGATTACAGCTGAGACCCACAGAGTGGAGACCCACATCGACCCGGTAAGGTATCCAAACAATCACCTGCCGATGGATGGAGCGGCTCTAAAAGCGAGCTGGCGTGTGGAAAGCGGCCGGATGCCAGCGTTGCTGACGGCGCCCGTGAGGGCCGCAGACACACGCGATGTGACGGCTGCCATGATTCAGATCGATCAGGGAAGCTTGCAAAGAAAAGTTGCCTTTCCCTGCAATCTGAAGACACAGCAACCTCTCGTGAGGTGGACAAACAAAACAGAAAGCTGAAACAGAGGAATGGAAATGTTGCTTGAGATATGTAGAGTGGGAATCCACGGAGGAGCCATGGCGGAGGATTTCAGATCAGAAATGGGAGGTCCAGCTGGGATAAAAGCCAACTCCCAAATTCCAGAGGAAGGGTGGTGGTGGAGGAAATTGGGGGACAGGAGTGGTGGTGGTAGATTTTGGTGATCGGATTGCCGCGTGGATGTGACACGTGTATGATCGATGGTGATGTGCTAAGGTCATGAAACGTATGTACACGTCAAATTGTCGTAAGACTTGCAAAGCTGCTTGCATCGACGGTTATTACAGAGTGATTGAGGTTCGAGTCTGTCCAGCTGTTCCACGATGAACACAGTTGGCAGGTAAGGATGCCACCACACACATACTCGATCTGTGTATTCTTAGACCGTGACGTGCACATGCTCAATTCCTAAATTTTCTCAAACTAGGGATAAATGATGATTAATATAGAGGAGATAAGTAGGCCACAAATTGCATACAGATCTCAAGATACATGGGACCTCTCAGTGAAAGCACACTTTCGAGCTCACAGATCCAACAGGAAACTCGCTTCTGAACATTCTGATACTCCATCAAGCAGGACCACATCTGCCCGTACATTGACGTGCAGAGCTCAATCACCACGCAGAGCTCTCCGCCATGGCTCCTTCTGAGAACTTCAACTTACTCAATGTCATGCTTAGCTCTATCAGTTCGACCATCTGAATACAGATCCGGGATCTACTCATCAAGAGCTTGTTTATGATGCCAACATTGTGTTCACAGAGCGAACATCGGTTAGTCGTAACTGCTTCTATGAAGATCTCTGTTTTTCAGGTTAAGAAACTGTTTTTAAGCTCAAGACATTCAAGTTACTCTAAGGAAGTTAAAATGGTCGGGTCAAACCGTCGCTTAAGATGGCACCGTGAAAACAAGACAGGTTCAAGACAAAGAAGCGGAAAGTGCAAGTACAAGGAGGCTGGACAACGGAACATATTTCGTTTATCTGCCTTTGCTGCGATTCATCGTCTACCAAAGAGAGAGGAAGCTCATAGTCAAGTGCGGAGACCACCTCAATCACTAGCAGGAACGATCAAGGATGGACCAGAGCCAATTTTCCATCAGATTGAATTTATGACGTCGGCGGAACGGGACGTTTCACGAAATTTTGGCACGGCTCCTAGAGTATTTCAAGACGTTGACTATTTTCCTACTGGAATGTGTGAAGAAGGTTATTCCGACTTTAAGATTCTGAAGAACAGGAAGACAGAAGTCGATTCTGGAATTTTCCCTACGTTACAAGAAGCATATTTTCATTTGGAGGAAATAGATGACACCGTCAGAGTGTTTCGGCGCCATGATCAAGGCAAGCTACTCGAGGTGTTTTTCCCTCTGAAGGTGTTTTGCTCTCAGCTGCTCCTATCACACCGCTCACACAAGCTCGAACGACTGCAAGTGTGATTGGAAACATTCGTCGTCCCCAAGGCCCTGTCAGGCATCAACTTCTAAGCAGGGCAATTTCTGCTGTAACCCAACTCCACCAATCTCAGCAAGGCAAGGTCAGAGCCAATCGACCAAGGCTGAAGCGTCACATTCGTCACCAAGGCCCTGTTCAGCAGCAGCGACCCAGAGCTGCTTCTGTTGCAAACCAACCTCACCAGACCAAGGAAGGCAGGTTCGGAGGAGCCAAGCCACCAAAGCTGAAGCGACAAAACCAACATGAGGAATGTATCGAGATGCTTCTGCAAGTACTGAAGTGTGACAACGGCACAATAGGTTTTTGTGGCGGGCAAGCTGAAATGTTTAGGCGTTTGGTCTATAAGCCTCCGTAGAGATCTGGGAGGGTACGGTAGTATACACTACCTATGCCCTCTAGCACCGGTTACGACCGTGGTGTTTTTGCATTGTACGTGTATAGTGCATATTTCACCTACCAAAAAAAAAAAATGGGACCTCTCAGAATAGTTTTGAATGACATTTAGTGTTGGCCAAAAAACTAAATAAGTTTCTTGTATAACATTAATTATATATGTATATGCATTTATGCATACAATTTTCCAAAAACTATCTATTTTAAACAAATTACACGATTATACAGTCTCTTCTACGTAAAAGAGAGATCAATGTCTCACAATTAAGTGGATTGATTCAAACAGGGGAAGATAGGATTAGTGTATCTTTTTCGTGTAAAGAACTGTTATCACGATTTGGGCATCTGGAGCCGCGAAATAGCCACCTTGGAGTTTGAGAGGGTGGCAAAATTACCAGAGCCGAGGCGTTGATGGTCATCCCTTGGTTTCTCCTCGTACCTGCCTATACTCCAGCGAAGGAAAAGGCTCCCGAGTTTAGTCATTTCAGGGATTTCAGGCACCTTGGGATTGTCCGTTGTCCACAGACCTTGGCGGATAGAACAGGTGCGTGAGAGAGCATCAATGGTGGTCCAGTTCCAGCATGTGCAGCGAAAACATCTCCAGATTTTGCCTGATACGGCTGTTCGGGATACGTGTTCGTACCTGCGAAGTGGTACCAGCACCAATGCTGCAAGCAGCCTCTCCTGTGTCAGAAACTCACCATTTGGACTGTTGAAGGAAGCATCTGTAGTTCGAACTTTGTAGGACAACACGACATTTAGTAATCCGCCATTTGATTACTAGATTGTAGGACAACACGACATTTAAAAGCTAGTTTGGGTCTTTTCAACCCATTGCTGAGTAAGGCTCGTGCTCGCAATGGCGTCTCTTCATTTCGTGCTAGATTCAACCATCGACGGCAGGTCGTTGGCGATCGTCAAAGAAGTGAGACCTGGCCTGAAGTCGTTCCATTTGTCTGGTGTTCATATTCAGAAAATAAGGCATTTGAAGGGAGAATAGTACCGTAGAGAAGCATTCCATTGGAGATCTTACTTGGTCTCATTGCACGTTTCAGGCTCTTCAGCGTTTCGGACATTTGATTGCTATCGGTCAGCCTCATTCGTGGAACTATGGTGGAAACACCACTCCGAGCGTATCAGTCCACCACAACCGATGGGTTCCTGAGTCCAGCCACTTTGAGGTAAATGTTTTGCAGCAAATGGCTTCTCAAATTACAATTCACCTACTCCCTCGCGCTCTTAGAGTTTCATATTCAATGTTCGTTCTTCATTTAAATGTAACACCTTTCTCTGCTTCTCCCAGCTTGTCCAGGTGTACCCAGCAGCCGAGAAACTCAACCAGACGTTCGGTTTGAGGGAGTTCAACCATGCGCTGTCAGCCGCAAACCTCGCTCAATCCGCAACATCTCTGGCTCAGAGGCTACAACGAAGCCTCAGCGTCTCGTATCCTAACGCTGGCGGCTCTGATGCGGCTCCATTAAACCCATTTCTTATGGAGGCGGGTGGAGAAGCGGGTGGTGCTGAACAGTTTCTCAGTGGAGGGGTTGGCAGTCAGAGTAAGTGATGATGGCCGTGATTCCAGAAAGCAATTATTCAAATGTTTCCGTTTTTTTATCTGTCTATTAACCAACAATGCCTGCCAACCTGTTGTTTCCAGTGGCTTTTCTCGCATCCTTACTGCGAATGACTACCCAGCCAAATGCTTGGGGAAGCGTAGTTGAAGAAGCTGACAATGGAGAGTCGGTATCGCAGATTTCTACATCCAAGCTGCTGGCTGGAGCAAGCTGCAAAGTCATTTTCGTCTGTGGGTCCATTCTGCAGGACCCTTCTGATGAGAGCTTCCACTCAGCCGTGATGGTGTGTGTGTGTGTGTGTGTGTGTGTGTGAGAGAGAGAGAGAGAGAGAGAGAGAGAGAGAGAGAGAGAGAGAGAGATGAGAGGGGGGGGGGTGTGACAGTTCACGTTCTTGCACGTGTCTGCATCTGCTGCTGTTTTGTTTCAAGCGAGAAAGTTCACCCCGAGTTCGCTCTGCAGGAAGCTGCCACTCGATGTGTCTCTGTTGACTTCCTTGTAGTCCAGCCTGCTACGGGCAACAAAGCAAACCACCACAGGATGCGATCTGGTATTCTGAAACATTGAAGCTTTCGTACAGAACTTATGCTGTGATGCCAAGATGGTGACACGGTGGGCGAATCAGGAATTAACAGGCAATTGTTTGCAGGGTATTCAGGCGATGTTGATTCTCCCCCAACTAGCCATTCATCAAGGCTGGAGGAGCTGGAGGACGCTGTGTCCGGCTATGAGAACTGCTCCCTGCACTGCATGCTATGCGGTATGCTGTTCCGCCACTTGCTCTGATCTGTAATCTCCCTTACCTCGTCAAGACCTTCTCGTTCTTCAGAATGTTCTCCTGCATGTCTCACTTTAACACATACCGCTACAGCTGAGATTGGTCCCCCCCCCTTGCTTCAATCAAGTTCCAACCACGTGGATGCTGCTCTCACCCCCTGCAGATCCTCTGCAGCTGGATGCTTACACAAAGCGCTGGCTGCAGCACCTGCATTCATGTGGCGCAGACACCACCATCGATTTCGCCCTTCAGTTTGGAACGTCCAAGGCGAAAAGCAAGAGGACCCAGGGAGACAACACTGGCGCAGGGGCAGGAAGGACGGCGGCTCCACTCAGCATAACCTGCTCTGCGCATCCAACGGTGCTGCAACTGCACGACACCATTCAGCCGTGCCTGGTGAGCTGCAGTGCTTGCAGTACATGCTGTACCTATGATGTGAGCGATGTCCATTTGCCACTCGAGTTCCCTCATCACTTCACCTCCTTGAGCACACCAGCGCGAGTTCACCTTCACTATGCCAAATCTCTGGTCTTCACGCTGCCTCTTTTGTGTGGTGCTCGTCCTGGCCAACCCAATTCTCTGTTCCTTACTCTCAGTGCATTCAGATTCTCTCTCTTTCCTGCTTCCTGACCTCCTGTCCCCCCTTTCACCTCAACCCTTCTCCCACTTCCCGCCAGACCTGCCGCTGTCACGGAGTGCCTCTGCCATTCCCTTCCACCTTACCCAACCTCTCGAACAACAGACCCAGCACCCCCTCGTCTCGCCCCTCCAACCCTTCCCTGCCTCTCGCCAAGCCCCCAAGCCTGCGATGCCCTGTCTCCGGGCAGAGGCTGGATGCGAGTGATGTGACCAGCAACACTGTGCTGCTGGGAGCCTCAGGCACTGGTGGGAGACGGAGCAGTGGTGGTGGTGGTGGCTCATGGGATGGGGATCCTGGGGTTGACGCTTGCAGGATGTCAAGAGAGAGCGGTGGAGGGGAG
Organism: Closterium sp. Naga37s-1; assembly: GCA_947471745.1. Taxonomy (NCBI): domain Eukaryota; kingdom Viridiplantae; phylum Streptophyta; class Zygnematophyceae; order Desmidiales; family Closteriaceae; genus Closterium; species Closterium sp. Naga37s-1. Next base: position 1,467,576 of record CANJKZ010000030.1, read on the forward strand.
GAGGATGCTTGGAGGAGGGGGTCTAGGGGGAGGTCGAGAGGAGGGAGGGTAGGTAGGGATGACGTGGGTGACGCGAGTGGTGGTGGGAGTGGGGGGAGGGGAACGCTTCTGCACTTGCCGTCGTTTAAGGCGGCTATGGAGGCTCCTCGGCTGCATGGAGGGGGGACCCCTGCTGTGCCTCTGACTGTGGTCAAGCGAGTGCCGCTGTCGTCAGTCAGCGAAGGTAGTCCAGGCAAGAAATAAGGGCACTCAATCAGGGAAGACACAGTCACGGGAAAAGTCACAATTCATGGTGTTGTGATGTGCTTGTGCTGATTCAGGAGAGACACGGGTAGGACATACGTGAAGTATTTGCTGGAAGGTAACCGTTTCTGGGCAATGAAGTATCTGCTGATTTGTGCTTGTGTGTGTGTGTGTGTGTGTGTCTGTGTGTCTGTGTGTGTGTGTGTGTGTGTGTGTGTGTGTGTGTGTGAGTGCGTGTGTGTGTGTGTGTGTGAGAGAGAGAGAGTGCGTGCGCGCGCGCGCGCGTGTGTGTGTGTGTGTGTGTGTGTGTGTGTGCACGCACGCACGCTTGTGTGCAGGTCTCATATTTGGCCTCCCACACGTTCTCATGCCATCTCAGGATCTGGAGCTCGACTTCTCTAACAGCACAGAGCTCTCCGAAATGGAGAGAAACGAGCACGGTGAGCATAAATCACACAAGCCACTTCACTCCCATCCTTCTCTTTCCCCTTCCATTCTGCTTTTACTTTCCATCTATACGTTCACCTCCCTCTTCTCCCACTCCCTCCTCGTTCACAATCGTCCTCTCGTGAAACCCGTCCTGTCCTTGGTGTTGCAGCGTTTGCTGCGCTGTGCCGCTCACTGAACCAGCATGACAACGGGCTGCTGTGCTCCAGCCTCGTCGATGCAGACACGCGCATGGACGTCTCCTTCCCCTGCTACTACCTCCTGCTGCCCACTGAAGCTGGATCGCTCCTCCTGAGGGTAGGTCAACTATGCTACCCCTCTCCAGTTCCCTGTTACGCAACAATGGCGGCCTACCCTTTCCTTTTCTCGTCCATTCTCGTTCAGCATGATGTGTTTATTCTTGTCTTTTACCTTGATTTCAGAGGGTGGCTTCAGCAGAGGAGCTGCTGCCCCTGCCACCAAGGCCGATCAGCAACCACGGGGAGGAGGACGAGGAGAAGGGGGAAGAGGTGGCTGCTGCTGTCGACTTGGCACTGTCTCAGGTGACTCCCCTTCAGGCCACTATTCTCGAACACACAATGTCTACCATGCAATGTCTTCCACGATGGCTACGTGGTTGCTGGTGGTAGGCGTGTATTTGAAAATCCCCACAAGGGTTAAGCATTTCACCTCACCACTGTCAAGTAAGTGGTGGGACGATCAGTCATTGTGAGCAAGGTCAGGCAAGGGTACTCCATCAGCAGCCTTACATTCATCGCCACTAGATCTTCATACTGCCTCCTATTCAATCACCTAATTCTCTACCTTTCTTGTGTTCTATGCTCCTGTTTACAACTCAAACCAAACCGTACTGCACCGCTCTGCACTCCCTCACCAGCTGGAGGAGGAGGCGTTCAACCCAGTGGAGGTGGAACGGGGCTGCCACCAGCGCCTGCAGTGGCTGCTCAAAGAGAGCTTGTACTTCCAGTGAGGGGATGTCATGGCTTTGGGGATGAAATGGGACACAGCATGGGCGTGGGCATGGGCATGCGGGATGGGTTTGGGCAGGGGTATGGGTAGATGGGCATGGGTCTGGGTATGGGCTGCTGGGCGAGTGAGTTATGTTTCAATCAATGCTACTGATGCAGTGCTTTTCTCCTAGCCCTTTCTCGCTGCTAGCTCCTCTTCGCCCCATGCACCCATTTATCCCGCATGCTCCCATTTCCATTGCCCTCGCAGGCCCATACCTCCTGGCCGCCAGGGCTCCAACCTGCACTCTGTCGCGCATGGCTCTCGCTCCTCCTCACGCTCCCCCTCGTCCTCATCACCGTCAGCCATCGCTGCCACCACATCTGATAGTCCAGGAGGGAGTTCCCCTGCTCAGCTCGCTGCTGTCTCAGGGAGAAGGGAGAGGAGGAGGTCTGGCTCTTCATTGCTCGTTGCTGCTGCTGGAGCTGCTGCTGTTGCTGGCGCTGGCGCTGGGGCTGGTGGTGGGTGGGGGGCACTTCCTGTTTCTGCCTCTATGGATCCAGAGAGGGAGTCTGGGAAGGTGGGGATGAGGCATGGTGCGGATTCGGATCTTTCCGCTGCTGAGGATTGGCAATCCAGGGCCTCAAGAGGGCAGAGATCAGCACAGATTCTTCAGATGATCAAGGAGAAGCGGAATCAGCTGCCGCAGCAGCAGCAGATGCAGCAGCAGCAGCAGCAACAGATGCAGTTTCAGAAGGAGCTCTCCTCAGGGCACCAAGCAAGCAGCCTACAAGCAGCAACTGCCGCAACACAGCCCCTGCGGCCACCCTTCGTCCCCACCCCTCCCCCACCTCGCACCACACAACCCTCCTTCCAGTCAACCGCCTCTGGTGCTATCTCATCCTCCCCTTCCCACCGCAAGCTCTTTCCTTACCTCTCCGCACCCCCTCGTGCGCCTTCCCCCTCCCAGCCCTCCTCCCGCTTCATCGTCACTACTTTGTCTCCTGTAACAGGGCATCCGGCAGGGAGAGCAGGGGAAGAAACTGTGGGTCGCATGGAGAGCACAGTTGAAACAGGAAAGGGTATTGACCCTGCCACTGCCACTGCCAATGCTTCTGCTGCTGCTGCAGTGTGTGCTCCAGGACAGTCACTACCAGCGAATAGAGGGTACCTGAGCACCCCTCCTGCAGATGGTGAAATGGAGACAAAGTCTGCAGATGATGCTGTAAGGTCTGCAGCTTCCGCTGCTGTGCCTGCTTCTGCTGCTGCTGCTGCTCCTGCTCCACGCCATGGCTTGCTCTTTCCCTCAGGGGACGAAGATGATATCGAGGAGGGAGGATCAGCAGCATGGGCTGTAGAGCTAGAGAGACTCTCAAACGGTGTGGGTAAGGCCACAAATGGGGACACTACCAGATTCGCAGGCGACTTGGGGGAAGAGCAGCAGAACATGCAGGCTGTGCAAATACTGCCTGACCTGCAGCTCCCTCCCTCCAGATCCGCCCATCCCCAAAATGCACCAGCTGCTCATCTTTCAGAGCGGGCTGCTCCCTCGGGCTTCTCGCGCCCTTCTCTTCCTCCAGCCTTGTCAGCAGACTCTCGAATCCGGCTGGCACGCAGGCAAACCGCAGAAGCGGTCCCCCTGTCCGCACCTCTGCAAGACAGCAGCAATCTGCAGCCACAGGCACAAACAGCTCTGGCTGTGCAGCGAAACCCTCTAGACAAGCCCCAGTTCTCCCAGGCGCCCAGATTTGCGTCTATCCCAGGGATGCAGAGGGCTGGCATTGGTGGTGGAAGGTACGTTCAACGAGTGCCTGGGGCACCAGGGCTTGGAAACTTGGAGTTGAGCACGAGGGGGGGTGAAACTGGGACGGAGGGTGAGAGGCCATCAGGAAAGGGGTCAAGAAAGGGGGGATTCAGGAGAATTCGTCAGGGAAAAGTATAATTGCAGTTCCTGGGGAGTTGGGGTCTTATCTCCATTCTACGCTCGCTGGTTTTTATGCTACCACTTGTGTTGTGGTACCGTACGTGTTACCTTGACCTGTGTTAGTAACATAATAAATCATTCCTGTAGGTAGAGACTGTAGGGTTAACGTTTACGGTACTCATTTCCGACATGCTTGGATTGAACACGCAACATGTGTAATGCAAGTGACTGGTATTGATGACTGACATAAACTTCATATGTACATGTTACATACATCCACATCCTTCCATTAACTTCATGATCTAGTACTGCCTGTACTCCTTGATCCCCACACGCCGCTGCTTCTCCATGCGCTCAAAGAAGCTACCATCAAAGATCCCCCGGATCTGCTCCTTGGTCACCACTCCCCTGTCATCGCGACACAGCAACCAGGTGGCACCCCACTCCAACTTCGATGCCACCCTGCACACACAAAAGAAATAATACCGTACATATGATGACAGTATGTGGGTGAAGGGAACCAAGCGAGTCAGGTCAATAAAGCAGGAAACAACGATGGCAGCAGAGATGGCACCAGATACTTGCACGTACCAGCCAAAAAAGTCCATAACATTCCGGTTGGCTTCAGTCATCTCGAGCATCTCCATCAATGTCAGGCCTCCCTTCCTGTCACGATCGTACTTGGAAAAGAGTTCCTCAAATTTCTGAGGAACAAACCTGCGATCCAGGAGGCACACAACAAAATTTCAATAGGAAAAAGAAATGAAAAATCCACAGTGCCATCGTGGTGGTTTAAGTGCCATGTATTCACACACCTGCCCTCAGTGTCGTACACCTCCGAGTCACTGCCATGCTTGCCCTTGTGGGCATTGCGAATGTATATGGGGAAGAAGGGCGACGGAATCCACCCCTGCACAGCAGAAGACAAGTGACATACCAGGAGATGAGCACAGCTGCACGGCAGTGATTGGGAGACTAGCAGAAGGGAAAAGATAGCAGATATCCAAGGAACCCACAGACGCACATCAAGAGTGAAATAGCTGAAGCTTCCATTGATGATGAGCATGCCAAGGAAGGACAACAGCATGTTGAAACCAACAGCACGGAATCCTGCCATTGGGCAAGGAGGGGAGAACGAATCTTCAAATTTAGCCAAGCAGAAAATGCTGCAATCATCCAGAGACAAGTGAACAGACAAGCAAGCAGATTCTTTTGACATACGATAACAAGGAAACACAGGAAGCATTCCGAAGGCGTCCAGAATTCCCGAGGTGGGAAGACCCACCTTCATAGGTCTCCCACGGGTAGATGATGCCGTCATTGTTGCGATCAAAGAAGGCGAAGTGCTGCTGCAGCACCGTCATGCCGCCCGTCACATGGCCCTTGGACCCGTTCGGGTGCTCCCTGTCCGCAGCAACCTCCGCACGAGGCAAATCTGCACAAGGGGATCGCCAAGCCAATCAGGAGGAGGGACGGGGAAAAGGGAAGAGGGAGGGTGGAGGTGGTGAGATTAATAATGGAGAAATGCAGAAAAAAAGCTTTAGCGTACTGCAGTGTGGAAAGTTTGTAAAAAAAAAAATGGCATGACAGTACTGCAAGATGCCTGACCGTTTGACAGCATCATGTGAAGAGGAGGAGTAAACAAATAGAATTCCCAACTGCAGCTGCTTACGTGGCTTGTCCACGTAGCTGGACAGGTCGTCCGTGATGACTGGGCGCCTCCACGTCACGGGAGTGCCGGGAGCCACGGTCACGGAGTGACGCGGCGCAGCAGCGCCAGTGTTCGCCATGGATGCAACCTCTGGTCTCATGCAATCCCCGCACCCTCCGCTCTTGGTTCAAAGCTCTCTACTCGACACGCTCTTCTCAGATCGAACGACCTCCGGTCAGCGCTCGATTACAACCTAGCTGTGACCCTCTCTCGCTGCGTGATAGGCCCAGTGGGAGCGAGTGAAACAGTCGGAATACTGCAAAACGGTAAGGCACAACGAGCAGAGCGCACGCGCCAATATCTACTAACTGGCTTGAGCTCCGTTCTCCGTTCCGTGGGCGGGGAGGGCGAGACGGGCGAGGGACGAGGAGGGGCGAGGAGGGGCGAGGATGGGCGAGGAGGGGCGAGGAGGGGCGAGGAGGGGCGAGGAGAAGCAGCAGGGACAGCGACGGGCCCTGGGGCAGGGCTGGATGGTTACGACGTGTCTGCGTGGCGCCGTGTGGGTCACGCTGGATGATCCGAAAGAGGGCCCAGCCCGTGCGACATGCGCGAGGCAGCTGCTTCGCCGCATGACGTGGCTCGGCGCGAGGCTGCCATGGCAGGACGCGATGCCACGAAAGGCGACTCCCTCCCTCTCTCCCTCTCGGTCGCACTCTCGATCTCGCTCGCTCCTCTCAAATCCCCTCCCATAGTTGCTCCTCTCGATTGAGCGCCGCGATATATGATAGTAGTTGGCATTCTTGACTGAAGTCCTCTTCCTCCTCTCGCTCGCTCCATTTGCCGCAGCTTCAGTTATTCGCCATTCGCGGCTCGTCGCACAGCACTGATCACCCACTTTCCGAGCAGAGGGAAATCGTCAGCACCGCTGCGCTATGCGTTGCATGCAGCCAATCGCGATCCGAGGTATCCTTTGTAAAGCTGTCGTGGGGGGAGCAGATGTTGCTGACGACAGTGTTGGGCAACGGGTTGTGGGACACCTGGCATAAAGAAGCACTCAAGAACATCGCTGTGAGGGGTTGAGCACGTTACCGTGTGGTTCAATCCAATGCGATACGGTTCAGCGTCTTTGTTGTGCGAGGAGTCAAATGCTTCGTTTGCTCCGCCTAAATCGAGAAACTGAGAGTAGGCGATATAGGGATGTGTGATAGTGTTTAGGGATGTCCTAAACAGTTATACCATGTACATCAATGGAGTCAAAGATAAACAAATGTACTACGTGATAGATTGCCACATCTATGCAACAACCAAGCAAATTCTCCAGGATGCCCTAAGTGAGCACATCTTCCAGCAGTCAGTCACAAGCTTGTATATCTGCATTTATACTTACTAGCAGTGCAAGAATTGCACTCGTGCATAGCATGACCTTAAGCTGCAATGGTCAGGTCCCGCTTGCCTTCCCAACCCCCTGCATTGACAAGAATGGTTATGTTTGGTGGCATCGACAGCTGACGTCTATCCAGCAAATAACATTGGAGGTGTCGGCATTTAAACACGGATGCGGAGATTACTAGTTTTGCACATGAGCGTCTGAGTGAACCCAGAGTAGATGAGCAGCAGTTCAGTCACTGCTGTATGCGATAGCAGGAATGCCACTACATGGTATGGAGATGGACGTGAAACAGTGAAATGCATACGAGAGGGTAAGGCATGACATGGTGTGGTATAAATGAGGAGGATAATTGCGGATGGAACGCCTATAATCAGGTAAAGCATGCCGTGATGTGGCTTGCAAGTTTACTGAACAGATGGATACGCACCTGATACGTGTTCGATGGCTGCAGAGACGGGACAATCTTGAATGGAACGGATGGCAGCGATGGCCGTGCGCATGCAAGGAAGGAACGAGCGGGTACAGCGCACGATGAAGCGAGTGGTTACACTGTTACGCTCGATAAACACCACTGCAAGCAGGAGGAACGAAAGGGAGGGACACCGAACTGGGGACACTGCGCGGTAGGTTCGAGAACGAGCACGCAGGGTTGACGAAAGAGGAAATTTCTCACCGTCGACAGTGGAGAAGGAGACGAGGCCTTCTGTCCCGTACAACGCTGCGATGGTATCCCCCAGCTTCGCGGACACAAGCGGTGCAGTCAGAAGGAAGGGAGAAGGAGAAGAGGATGTTGATGGACGCAGAGATTCGGGTTGCTGGAGATGCAACGCGATGCGGATGGCACGGCGTTTAATTTGAACCATCGGCGATGGTGGTACTAGGAGCAATCTACATATGGGCTTGATTGGGTGTCGAGTTCAGGGCAAGACGCGCTGCTTGCCCAGTATGAACTACGTCAATGCGGTTGTGGGTTTGAGGCTTCCTTCGCCATACTCGATACGTGAAAGGGAACTGGTTTTCGTAGTAGAGCGGTGGCAGAAGCAGTGTCTTAACAACAGAAATACAATAATCCATAACCTAAGAGAAACATTGATGCTGCATAATGTGCCACATTAAATCAGCAGAAAAATTCTTATCATTGTGTGAAAATACCCCACTAACATTACCATTCTGGGCAATTTATTTCTCTATATTTTTACTGAAAACTTTGAAATAATAGGTAAATTCAGTAGTATTTTATTATCCACCTTTACATACAAGCTTTTGATAATAGTTAATGATTTATATACAAGCCTTTGATAATTGTTAATACAACGTTACCCAATGTAGCAATATACGTGTGTTGAACTTTGTTATTCAACATGCAGCCTTGTACAAAAACATCATTCGGGGGCCAAAATGGAATAAAGTGCACCGGAAGTTCCGGAAGACCATCACCTGGGAATCTCACCAGTCCTTGCACTGATGCGAAACTCTCCAGCAAGGTTCCGCCGATGCTCTGGTGTCTGCCACGTCACTGAAATTCCATGTCGTGAAAGAATTTCTATCCCCTGATTGGCGAGCTTTGATTGTGAGATCTTCTGGTGGTACTCTCAGCCTGTCATGCGATGCCAAGTCGATGAGCTCTCTCGAAGTTCCAAGCCTTTGGGCAACCAACCCACCAGCCCCGACAAAGCGGCCTCTACTATTTATTCGTCACTTCAAGCATTCTTCATTCGTTAACAGGATTTCTGTGGTGCCAACAATCAGCTCTCTTTCACCTCCGATTTCCTGTTCTCCGTCACCATGGCTGCCGTCGCCCAATCCGCTGTGTTCTCCAGCGTCTTCGTCGGCCAGACCTCCGAGTTGGCCAAGTCCGTCGGCAATGCCGAGGCCCGTGTCACCATGAGGCGCACCGTGAAGAGCGCCCCCGAGAGCAACTGGTAAGTACCTTACTCGGATGTGTGTGAATATCCCCGGTTTTCGTTCGTATTCGCCGTTTCTCTTATTTTTGTTTTTATATCTCTCGTTTTCTGTACATTCAGGTACGGTCCCGACCGCCCCAAGTTCCTGGGCCCCTTCTCCTCCCAGACCCCCGCCTACCTCACCGGCGAGTTCCCCGGTGACTACGGCTGGGACACTGCTGGTCTGTCCTCGGACCCCGAGACCTTCGCTAAGAACCGTGAGCTGGAGGTCATCCACGCTCGCTGGGCCATGCTCGGTGCTCTGGGCTGCCTCACCCCCGAGCTCCTCGCCGGCTCCTTCGACTTCGGCGAGCCCGTGTGGTTCAAGGCTGGCTCCCAGATCTTCTCCGCTGGCGGCCTCGACTACCTCGGCAACCCCTCCCTGATCCACGCCCAGTCCATCCTCGCCATCTGGGCTACTCAGGTGCTCCTCATGGGTGCCGTCGAGAGCTACCGCGTGGGTGGCCTCGAGGGCTTCCAGGAGGTTGAGGACCCCATCTACCCCGGCGGCAACTTCGATCCCCTCGGCCTGGCCGACGACCCCGATGCCTTCGCCGAGCTCAAGGTGAAGGAGCTCAAGAACGGCCGTCTCGCCATGGTGTCCATGTTCGGCTTCTTCTTCCAGGCCATCGTCACCGGCAAGTCCCCGCTGGAGAACCTGAACGACCACTTGGCTGAGCCCTCCATCAACAACGCCTGGGCCTATGCCACCAGCTTCGTCCCCGGTGCTTAAATGCGTGAAATTGTTTCCTAATTGTATTTAGTGCAATTTTCACTTTAATTTGTCTTGAAACACACCATGTAATACCATGAAACGCACAATCAGCTCTGCATCGGCATGAATCTCTGTTAGCAAACGCGCTTCAGGTCAACTTGTGCTCTGGAATGGTTAAATTCGTGTTGCAATTCCAGTCACAAGCAGGAAATCAGTTTGAATGGCTCCTTCAGGGCGAAGGTTGGTAACCGCTGTCGACCGTCTGGATGAACAGTAAGCGTTCACGCTGGGCATGTTGTCAGCGCATGTTGTTGATGCTCGAACAACTTCTAGAATGTACTTTAGCGCGTATGGTTGAGGAATCCCCATCCAACCACGATCAATGAACAGTCCAATTCAGCTGCTCAGTGTGACCAGCAGGCAGGACCAACCAACATTCTCCAATTCACCACATCACACCATTACGTGCACTCTCGAGATTATTCCTCAGTGTCTTCTGGCCTCTGCGACACCGCAGCTATTTTGCGACACAAAAAGTGAGCTGCAATTCAGTGCGACGTTTCGTCCGGTTGTCTGCGCTCCTCCCGCGGTAACGAGAGCGGTTTTTCCCCAGGACCAACGCATCAGCAGCACAGCTCGTCTTCACTTCGCACGACTTTTAGCAGGCGTTACTCCGTTTAAACCAACAGCGCATTCTTGTCCCACCTCAGACGCCGCTTATGGCGGACCACCAGGGCGAGGAGCACGAGGGAGTGGCGGATAGAAGGGGCGGGCTGGCGCACGGCTCGAAAGAGAAGAAACCGCGGTACGGATGGGAGGGATGAAAGGGACTTGGGGGCTGGAGGGAGGAGGGCGCTGCAGGGGAAGTATGGGGATGTCAACGATGAGTAGTGGGAGGAACACCCCACAGGGATGTCAACCTGCTATCTCTCCCCCTCCTCTTCGACTCACCGCACCTCCCTTCCTTGTCATCCCACGTGCGCTACCCACGTGCTGCTCCTCATCTACCCCCTCCCCACGTGCTCCCATGTTACCTTCACAGCAGTCCTGTGCGCGCCCGTCGCCCTCCGATTTGCGATCTTGACCTCGCTCTTGTTTTCTTGCGCGCATCCTGCAACCATAAAACCTTCCGGCGGCTGTGTGTCCGTGTGTGCGAGTGGTAGAGGGAATGTGTATCGAAATGCGCGTTGGCGAACGTCTGTATGTTACTGCGTGCGTGCGTCCGTGAATCACGAGCCTCCACGCGTTTCCTGTTTGCCACCATGAACAATCACGCGCGATTGTGTGCAATCGTGCCAATGCATGCATACATGCGTGCGTGCATTCTTGCGTGCATATGTGCGTGAGTGCACCAGGCGCAAGGTGCAGTGGGACGAGGGCAATCTGACGTACAACGAGGAGCACAAGAGCGCCACCATGACCATCGACGAGCCCAAGACGCCCTTCCACCAGCTCTCCCTCGACCCTGACGAAGGTCCCTCCCTCCCTACCCGCCCACGCCCTCGGCCTCGCCCTCGCCCGTGCTACACTCTGAACCCTGCTTTTCCCTGCCTCGCCTTGTTTTGTCACTTTGCTGCTACTCCTTTCTCCACCTCCCACCTTCCCTTCATTTCTTGACATTATCTCCTCCCCCCATTTTCCCTTCCCGATCCCAGTAACCATTCCAATCCATAGACTCAGCTCCGTTCCCCTCTTTATCCAATCCACCCTCTCACCCTCGATCCGATCTATGCCTGACTTCCCCTCCTCTCCCCGCTCTTTCCCCTCACCCCCCCTCTTCCTCCTTCCCTTCCCAGCGGCTGCTCTCTCCCCTGTGCTGCCGCCCGTACCCGACCCCGCTCACAGCATTGCTGCCCAGGCTGACGTCATCCAGGCCAAGCTGGCAGAGGTTGCTGCTACGTCAGCTGCTGAGGGTGCATGTGACAGGGCGGATTTCGAACGTGAGTGGATTGGCAGTAGGTGAGGCCAGCAACAGAAGAGCTTGGAGGTGTCTCAAAAAACATTAGCTAGAATAACCAAGACAGGAACAATCTCTCCAGAATTTCGTTCTTAACGGATGAAGAGTGGATGGAAGGGAGGAGGATGTGTAGGGAGGAGGAGTATGGAACTGTTGCAGAGTGGATTCGTGTGTTAGACAGACAATAACTTTCTCGTTACACGTTTCTCGTCATCCTGGTCTTATGGCCCACTTCCTCCAAGCAATCCATTGCACAAACCCTCGGACCCACAATGCACCCATCCCTCCACTCCCTTCGTCTCCCAATCCCAAGCACATGCCATATACATATCCACCCTGTCACCCAGGCCCCCTCTTCCCAACCTTGTCTCATGGTCCCTTGGGATCCCCAACCCTCCCCCTGTGCGTCTTCCCGCTCAGGCTGGATGCAGGAGCGTGGCCAAACACTTGACCCTACCACTTTCCGTGCTAATGCTGGTATGCTCCCCTTTGATTGAATCGGCCAGGCCTAGCCTCTCTGACCTAGTTTTCAATTATCGAACACACCCACACGCACACACACACACACCACACGCGCGCACAAACACACATGCACACATACCTTTTTTTTCCTTCTTCCGCCTGCTCCCCTCTCCCCTCTCTCCCCTCCCAACCTCCCACTGTCTCTCTCCACCATGTGTGTTCCCTGTTCCCCATCTCTCCTCCTCCCTCTCCGCCAACTCTCCCCTCTCGCTCCCACCTGCCACCCAAAAACCCACCGCTAGGCGGGGAGGGTGGTGGCGAGGGGGGCGGTACAGATGATGACTTTGAGGAGCACAGGAGGCGGCACTATGACGAGTTCAAGCGGGTCAAGGAGCTCCTGGCTAAGGGGGCTCTTGACGACGATGACGAGGAGGAGGAGGAAGAGGGGAAGGGTGAAGGGGAGGAGGGGGAAGAGGGCAAAGCACAGACGTCGTGATGTGAAGCAGCGTGGTTCAGAAATTAAGTTTCTGGGCAAAACGAGGTTGTTACCTGTATTTACTCACGGTTAAGTGTAGTGTATGCCAAACATTAGAGGAATAATATTGTGAAGATTCTTAACAGTGGCTTGCCAAGATGGATTTAGTTTGCAACATTATAGACTGCTCGCATGCTCCACTAAACTTGCTCCTTGCAAACTTCCAATACAATACATGCTACAATAAGTTCACAAAATTTTACTCTTGCGTTCATGTTTGGAGTTTTTCTGCACACTACGGAAGTTTATGAGCGGGGATTCAGCTATCAAGCTGGTCAGACTGATGTAAGTTCATTGGCCTACCATTTTTACCTAGTACCGTATGGCGGATTCGCACACATTTTCGGTTGGCTTGCAGATTTAGATTACCCACTATAGAGACAAATATTCCGTTGTATTAACAGGACGACATTCAACTAAAGAAAAACATATACAGAGAATAATAAGTACCACAAATGCCATAGAGAACGGGATCAAGAATTCAATGCTTAGCAGGGTCCAAAATTGACTGGGGGGGCAACAAAGCACCGCCTCCCAAGTGCGATAATGGGGGTAGGAGCAGCAAGCAAGTATAAGCAGCCGGAGAGCATGCTCATTACGAGAAAGCCACTGGATTGCAGCTGAGGCAAAATTGGGGCTGCCTGTCCATCCACTGCCAGCATGACAGTCAGAGGACAGGGCAAGCCAAGGGACATCAAAAAGAGCCCCCATCCTCCCACACCTGCTACGGTATGGCTGCCCACAAGGGAACAAGCCAGAGCGGCAGTGTGGAAGAGGGGGATGAATCTCCCATCTCAGCATGAAGCTCCGCACTGTCAAACCCGAGGAGAGAGCGCCTGGTCTTAGCTTCAGACGCAGCAGACCGCCGCCAGGTCACAGTTAATATTGAACCACCATCAGCTTAAACATCAGCGCCAAAGAAACCATGCCAGTAAGATGGTGACACACTCCTCCTGCTCGTATCTTCCATGTCTCCTCTCAAATAGCCACCATCTCCATCTCACCCTCCTCCTCCTCCGCGGCCTCCTCATCCTGGCGCACCAGAGCATACACCTTGATCAGCGACGCGAGGCTCGCGAGCTCCTCGCCGCCAAGTGCGGCCACGGAGGCGGCGGTGGTCATCTCCACCTCACGCTCGCCCTCCATCACCATCTCCATCTCGCTGCCGCCCCACCGCCCCAGCCCACGCACCCACGTCAGCACGCTGTTCGTGCTGCTGCCCATGTCAGCCACAGGGAGCCCCGTGGTTGTCGCCGTCATCACGAGTGCGACTGCTGCGGCCACGCCGAGAGCGGAGAGCGCAGGGGAGGTCGGAGAGGGGTAGGTCTTGTCGGCGGGAGCAAGAAGGGGCTTGGCTGCGGGAGAGGTGGCGGCTATGGCGGGGGTGGTGGCGTGATGTTCATGCTCCTCCTCCACCTGCCCGAACATCTGCATGGACACGCTTCCACCTGAAACCAATCAAAGAAGAACCAAAGAAAGAACACATATAAATTTAGCAAGAGGTCGAGTCTAAAACGGAAGGGATGGTGGTGACTCGAACAGCAAAACGATCCGGAAATTGATCGCGCGCAACTCACCAAGAATCAACCCAGCGCCAACCCATCCAGCCGGGCCCCACCGCTCGCCTAGCAACACCCACGCGAAAGCGGCGCCCCAGAGCGGCTCGAGCGTGTACACCATGGCGGCCTCGGGAGCCGACACGTCCTTGAGCGCCACGACCTCAATCCACAAGCACAGCGCGGTCGACAGCACTCCGGTATAAACCATCTCCACCCACGGCCACGCCGCGAGCTCCCGCCAGTCGCCCGCGATGAGAGACTCCCAGCCGCAGCCGGCGAGGAGGCCGGAGGACGAGCCGACGGAGACCCAGAGGGTGGAGAGCACGGCGGTGACGGCGAGCTGGAGCGAGATGAGCGGGAGGGCTTCGGCGGTGGTAACGTGCTTGGCGTGGTGCTCGGAACGCAGGATGTGCACGCCGAAGACGAGCGCCGAAACGATGGTCCACAGGTCGCCCATCTGCGCGGCGCGGATAAAACGGGCGGAATGCGGATGGGGAAACTGAGCTAAAGCACGGCGAGGGAAAGGCGGGGCGGAGAGAGACCTCGGAGAGCTAACCAAGAATCAAGAGGAGAATTGAATGACTCGACAAGATGGAAGTGTCTGGAAGAGAATTGAAGCGTTGAATGACTCAGCAACTTACGAAGGAGGAGTCGGCGCCGGAGGATTCAAGGAGCCCGACGCCGCAGATGGCGGCGAGGCCGGCGACCCACGTGACGGGCGGGATCTTGGCGCCGAAGAGGCCGGCGAGGATGGGCACCTCGATGACGGTGAACGTGCCGATGAACGACGCGCGCCCCGCGTCGGTTGTGAGGAGTCCAACGGCCTGCGTCACGTACGCGAGGCTCGCCCACACGCCCAGCTCCAGCCCCGCGCGGCGCACGTGCGGCGTGCGCAACGCGGAGGCGAGGAACGGCGCGAAGGCCGCCGCGGCGATGGCGAAGCGCGTCGCGGAGAAGGTGAAGGGGTCGAGGACGGACGCGGCCTCCTTGACCACCGTAATGTTGCTGCCTGGGAGGACGAGGCGCAGGCGTAGGAGAGGAACAAAAAAAATAGGAAGGACAAAATTAACACGGGAACGGAAACGAAGAAGCGAGGGTGGCGGAGAATTAGGAGAAACAGGTTACTTGAGCAGGGACGTGACTCACCGTATAGAAAGGTGAGGACGTTCAGGAGAATGAGGCCTCGCACGTGGGCCGGGATGGCATCTTCCACTTTCTTCACCACCCCCGAAAACGGATTCCAGCCTTGCCTCTGCTCCTGCTCCTGTTGCTGCTCCTGGATACGCGCACTCTCCGCCGCACTTGTCGCACGGATTAACCGTTCGAGCTCCTCCCTAACAGCCTCGGAGTTTCTCGCGCCGACGGAGGGCGATGGGCCGGGCACGTCGAAGAGCGACGGGTGCGCGGTGGACTCGGGAAGGGACATGGAGTGACGGACCTCCGCGCATCGCGGCACGGCGCCGTCGATGCTCCGCGGCTCCCGAACGGTGCTGAAGGCCGTGGGGTCTGACGCAGGAAGCGACGGGATGACGAATGGTCGACTGGAGGGCGATTGCTGCGAGGAGGAAGTGGAGGAGGAGGAGGTAGTGGTCTCCTCCTTGCTGTTGCTGTCGTCCGTAAACCACTCAGCACGCGGGACTGATTTCGCAGCTGCGGGTCTTCTGGAGCGGACGGTGGATCTGGGCAGTGCGAGGGAGGAGAGATGGATGTTGGAACGGAGGTTGGACGAGCGAGAGAAAGCAGCGGTCGCGCGCTCAGCGCAGCTCGCGCTGCCACCTCGGCAGATTCTGGTCGCGCCGAAGGTGCCGGCGGCGGCTGTGGTGGCGTTGGTTGCAGAAAGATCCATGAGGAGGCTCCCCACGCAGCTCCTGTGCGCCATGGCGGCGGTAAAGTATTTCTGCTCGAGAATGTACGAGCAGTAGAGAAAAAGAAGCTGTGCAGTCACGGAAGGGCCACAAAACTGGGTAAGCAGCCGCTTCCCTAACAGCGATGCTTCTCACAGCTGAACGGAGGCGTGGAATCTGATGATTGATGAAGTTGCGCTTCCCTAACAGCGATGCTTCTCACAGCTGAACGGAGGCGTGGAATCTGATGATTGAAGTTGGAAAGATTCGAGATGGCCGAGGGCTCCTAATACCCCAGCTGGTGTGAGGGTTTGTGAATCCTGATGCGACGGATCTGGCTGTGGGTAAGGAGACGAGCCCAAGAAGAGAGTGGAGGTGGGGGCGGCGAGAGGAGGGAAGCACAGAGTTCTCTCGGCAGGGTTTCGTTCGATGGAGATTGGATGGCAACGCTAGATGCAACGCTTCTCAAGTGAACGAGCAAAAACGAGGAGAACGGGACGGGGTTTCGGGTGAAATGCAGCGAGAGATTCTAGGAGTGACTGGGAGAACGACGAAGTGCAACGTAACGAAGCGGACGTGATTTGAACAAAATATCTTGTCGCGATGATGATGGAGATGAGAGCGGAAATCCGCGACTGACATCCATTGGGAGGCGGCGGAAATGCCGCGTCGGTTTGCTGCCTGGTCTGCGTGGCGGTCGAGAAGCTGCGCTGGTGGAAAGCTCCGAAAAGGCATCGAACGTACGAAAGTGGCCGACTGACGGCGTTCGTCGTTCGTCTCACTCGTCCTTCCATTCTTCCCTGCTGCGTAACACTTGTGCTGCGAATCGCGATGCTCCTCGAAGCTTGGCGCCACACACCCGTTGGACGGGAACATTGTGGTTGTGAGAATGCCAAAGGTGGTAGGGGTTTGGGTTCGGTTGGTTTGTGCTGTTTTGTAGCATGAGGTGCGGTGCGGCGGCGTGGACCCCCGAACCCCCGCACGCAACCATGAGAATGCCGTGTTGGTCGGGGGCCCATCATCTGAATGATTTCGGTTCGGGGATGTCGAGGTCAGGAGCGAGACGGGATCACTCCTCTGCCAGCAAACACTGACTGCTGAAATGCAGTTGGTGGATGCTGATTTCGACCTGGCTGACATGGAATTGCGGTAAACCCGCAATCATACTGCAAACGCACGAGAAATCGGGTGATTTCAAGGAGCCTTTCGTAACGCGTGCGAAAAGACGACATTCTACCATTCGCCTACGTCAGAGCGTTGAGAAATCGCGAAAAAGTGGCGTGGTTGTTGCACAGGTCACAGGAGAACACGTCACTCTGACGCAGGCATAGAGGCAACAGGCACCAGATGCTAACCACGTGATCCGAAATACCGCCTCTCCAACCAACCACAACACGCAATGGCAGAATCACCCCAGCAAAAAACGACGTGGCGTTCTCACCCGTCCCAAGAACGATCACCACGTGGTAACGAGGGGTTCCTCCAGCTGCGGATGACGAATAGTGCTGCCTCACGACGCGCCAAAGGAGGACCCCCTGAAACTGGCCGCAAGTCACACGTGGGACCCAGAGTAAATACACACGCATGTGGAAAACTGGCAGGAATTCAGGGTGGCTGGGTGAGGGAGCAATCCCCGCTGCGGCAGCTCGTTCATCCCTTGTTTCGTGTGTTCACCTGACATATACACTCCTTTGTATCATACGAAATCAGCTTCCATCAGAAGTCAAGAGATTTTCATCGCGCCTCCACAATAAGTGACTCCTTGCTATGCTCCGCAACTTCTCCGCCTCATGGCGGCCATGGATTTTACCTAGCTCGTCCAAGTTAACGTCCTCGCTACAATGCATTTGAAGTCCTGACTCAATCTGTATTATCGCCGTTAACATTCACAATGGAAGTTCAGTCATTTCCGCTGACCTTGGGCTCTCTAGTTATCAGGCGAATTGTTTCAGGCTCGGTCATGCACTCCCAAGGTCGTGTAACTCACAAGTTCCTAACCATGGATCTCACAACAGTGTACAATCCACAGCTGGTGTTCTTCGGCCTATTGTGAAGAATGACATCACCAAAGCGCTATCCTCGGGATTACAACATTTCCTGTATCAGCAACGGGATCCTGGCAAGCCAAGAATACTACTTAAGGCTGTGCTCAGTCGTCAGGCAGTACAAGCCTTTTCAGCCATCAAGTGTTGTCAACACCTGCTTCTTTTGCCTCGACTTCATCATTGCAAGATGTCTCACCCAGCTGATGTCTCGGTTCTGCCTAAGGGTTAGCGCTCCCGTCCTGCTGCTGACAACTTAATCTCCAACGGTGTTGATGGTCAACCTGCACTGGATCAACAGTCGAGAAGTCTCATTGTTGACAATGAGGCTCAGAAAGACAACATTTCTGCGGTGACTGACAAGCTCAAAGGCGTTGATGTCTACGTACCTGGTGGATCTGGACTCTCCGTGGCTGACAAGGCCGCCATGACCGCTGATGGTTACCTGGATGAGGACTCGGATGATGAGATGTTGATCGATCTGGACAAGGAGGCTGCGTCTCGGTTGCGTTCTGTCATTATCCCGTTGATTCCTATGATGCTTGAAAAGGAGGTCTCTTCTGTGATTGAAACTGTAAAGGCACTAATCAAGCGTGGTTGGTACACAGAGTTATCTGATGGTGCTGCAGCAACGACCAAGTTTCAGGAACTGCTTCCTGCTTACGTCGCCAAGACGCGCTTCTGTTGCCTGCAAGTCTCCTTCATCATGGAGTCCGATGCGCTTTGGGTGCAGAAAAAGGACGTGGTGTATCAGCCGCTTACGAACATGGGTCAGCTGGTCACGCTGCACTGGCTGCATGCTGCGGATTTGTCTTACGCTCGTGAGAAGGCGATGAATCCACTCGCCATCGAAGTCATGATCCGTGGTGTCTCTGCCGCTGTTGAACTGGATCTGCTTCATGACCGTCTGGAAACTTACAAGCTGAAGAGCACCCAGAAACCGACTTTCCTGCGGTGCACGTGTCTACATCAGGTGCTGCACCCAGTTACTGGTGCTGATACTGATGTGGTAAAGGCGCTGGTCTACGCTCACCCGGGCTCAAGCCGCTGGATTCATGCTGTCGCGGATCCTGCTGACCGCGCGAAGAAGCTCCTCCTTCATTACCCTGCCTTATCATGCGCGCTCTGTGGTGGCAAACATCATGATAAGTATCATGACGTTTTTATCACTGAGCGTCAGAATAACGTAGGCAAATAGAATCTTACACTGGGGAAGGTGCACAGGCTTAACGGTAAACGAATTACGTACAACTCTCGCCGGTCTCCTTCTCTCTCTCCTACCTCAATCGCTAACTTTTTGCTTGATCTTCGCAGCTGCGTCGTTGAAAGCATTCTCGATGATGCTCCCCATCCTCCGCGATCCGGCCATAGCCTTTGTCTCAACTGGCGGCAGCAGAGAAGACTGGATCTGCACACAAGCAGGGTGCGGGAAGGCGAAGGGGAAGAGCTTCATGTCAGCGGCCGATCACATCACTGTTGCTGCTCATCTGCAGCAGCTGGAAAAGCCTGGATCTGCCACAAAAGCCTCCCTCGACAGGATGAACCTCACCGTCATCCGCAAGGAGTACGGCCTGTGACAGACTTCAATGATTACCTGACTGCTGCTGCCTGCTGGAGCCTTGGTGTTAGCGTTGCATGTGTAGCTTCTTTCCTCAGCCTGTGGATGATCAGGGGCTGCAAGGTGGTGTACCAATGATTATCAAGAACCACATCACATTCGCGAGCCTCAATGTAAACGGACTAGGAAACAAGACTGAGCAGAACCGGGTAACTGACTGGATTAAGACAACCACAGACATCGCCATCATTGTAGACACTAGAATCCATGCACATCATACCTACTGGACAGAGCTCGCCTCAGACTCCGCTACAGTTCTTACCTCCTCCCCTCCTCTCACTTACTGCTGATAGGAGACCTGAACCTGACTGAAAACTCCAGCCTAGATAGATCTTCGGGCTCGGGGTCATCCACTGAGAACGAGAAACTCTTCTTACGCTGCGCTAGCTTCCAACTCTCCGACGCATTCCGCACGCTGCACCCGAGAGCTAGGGAATACACCTTCTATGATAGATCCCATCAAGCCAGCACGAGAATAGACAGAGCCTTAGTCTCGCACTTGCTTCTTGTTAACGGGAATGGAGTGTTGGCCTCGCCCTCGCTTGGGCAACGCTGACGACTTGGTCGGATGTACGGGAGTAGCAGCCGACCGTTCACAGTGGGAGAGCTGCTCGACAGGCTTCGTCGAGCTGCAGGGGACCACTGTGGTGCTGCTGTCGACTAGGGAGCTCGACAGTTGCAACTGACTGGTCTGGGCGACGGGTGGGCCGTCGGCCAGGAGGGGCAGTTCGACCGGGAGGTCTCCGTCGGTTTGCAGCTCGACCAGGGGGTCTCCGTCGACCTGCAGCTCGACCGGGAGGTCTCCGGAGCACCCCGTCGACCTGCAGCTCGACCGGGAGGTCTCCGGAGCATCCCGTCGACCTACAGCTCGACCGGGAGGTCTCCGAGGCATCCCGTCGACCTGCAGTTCGACCGGGAGGTCCACGGAGCAGTCCGTCGACCTGGCAAGTGAGCAGCGCTCGACGAGGGGAGCTCGGCGACAACCGCTGACGGTTCTGGTCGACGGAAGGGGTCCGTCGACCAGAGGGTAGCTCGACGGGAGTTATGGTCGACCGGAGGCACCTGGTGGTCGACCAAAGGGACCTGGTGGTCGACCAGAAGCAGTGGTGGTCGAGTGGAAGCACCTGGTGGTCGACCGGTGTCGACCGGGTAACCTGCTCGACGAGTTCTGCGCAGACACGCGAACGTCGTCGAGGTTGCGATGGCGAAGACGACTGCGGGCTGGTATCCCGAAATCGATGTGGCTGGTCAGGCGCAGACAACAGCCGACGGATACCCAACGAAGCAAGTCGGGCCAATCGTCTGCGTGCACCTGCGAGCGTGCGCACTACTCTGTTCTACAGGGCAACGCTGGACAGCCGCTCTGCTGCAGCGTTGGCACGCCGTCGACCTGCTCTGTTGGCAGGTCGCCCTTCTGCAGTGCTAGCGTGGCTCCTCTACGCAACGCTGGCAGGCGGTCGACCGGGCTGTGCTGGCGGTCGACCAGGCTAGCTGCAGGGTTGCTAGGTGCCTGATGTAGTCATTCTGTCATTGCTTGTTGAATCATTCTGGAATTCCAACTTTGCTTGTGGAAACTCTTGCCGATTTCTCCCGTGAATGTGCAAGCACTAAGGAACCAAGCAAAGCTACGATCACTCCTAGTAGTTCGTGCCAACCCCCGTAGTCTAGCTCACTTGTAGAGTGACTCTCCACACTTCTTGCTCACCTCGCGCTAGCTTCCCATGACATGCCGAAAGAACCCATATCCGACCACGGATTCGCGATTAAGACATCCTTCAGGCTTGACACAAAAGTCTGTGCAGGACCGGGCATCTGGAGGCTACACGCCTCGATGGTACACAGGCCGGGAGTAAGGAGAATCATTGAGGCAACGGTCCGGCGGACACCGGTTCATGATGGTAGCAGTTTCGAAGTACTCATCTCCCGCCTTGGTGCTGGTCTGAGGTCATATGCGAGAGAGGAGAGCAAGAGGGTTAAAGCGACTTTGTCGCATCTGGTTAACGCGGTAGCGGCCCTGAAGCAGGAACGGATGAGAAACCCAGCTTGCGGCCGGACAAGGTTACTGCTGGAGGAGAGGGAGCTGCAACTGAAAGAATACCAGGCGGCAAGAAGGGAGAGATTACATCTGCAAGCGGGACTAAAGGAGGAGTTGACTGGGGAGGTAGCATCGCCTCACCTTTCAGCGAAAGTCCGCGCGAGGAAAGCGCGCACTCAAATCGCGGAGGTAAACGAGGGGGGGTCTCAGTATCCGGCTCCAAGCTGGTATTGGAAGCGGCGTCGAGATACTTCAAGAACATCTTCGGAAAGGACCGGCGCTCTGACTTCTCTGACTGGAATATGTCCCTGACAAGGCGGTTAGAAGGGGGAATAGCGGAGTTTTTGGAGGCAGACTGGACGGAGCAGGAGGTTAAGAAAGCCTTTGCAGCTATGGCGGAAAATAAGTCACCTGGAGGCGACGGTCTTCCGAAAGAGCTTTTTGAGGCCCACTGGGACCTGCTGGGAAGCAGCTTCATAGCCATGGCGAGGGATTTCGAAAATTCGGCCTCGCTCCCGGCAGAAATTAAGGAGGCAGTCACGATTTTGCTGCACAAAAAGGAGAACGGGATCAGCTCAACAACTACATGCCGATTACTCTGCTAAACTTCTCCTACAAGGTGCTGGCACGTGTGATAGCCGATCGCATGAAAGCGGTGCTGCATCAAGTCATCTCACTCGAGCAGTGCGGATTTTTACCAGGCAAGAGGCTGTCTGATGCAGTGGCGCTGGTGGCGGATATGATTGATGCAGCGAAGAACGGAAACGAGGACTGGTATCTGCTCCTCGTTGACTTCCAAAAAGCCTTCGATTTAGTGTCCCGGGACTACCTGTTTCAGGTTCTAAGGAGAATGGGGTTCCCGAACCGTTTCGTGGAGTGGATTGAAGGGCTGCACAAGGACACGAAAACAAGGCTGCTTGTTAATGGGTGGCTCGGAGAGGGGTTAGATGTGATATCCGGAGTTCGTCAAGGATGTCCCTTGGCACCCTACCTATTCTTGTGTGCGGTGGAGCCCCTGGCTCAGGCGGTGGAGAGGGAGGAGCTCGGGCTCAGCAGAGATGGGCAGCGACTTGGATACCTCGGGTATGCGGATGATACAACGCTGGTGCTGCAAGGAGCAGATCAGATGACAATAGTGGAGAAGCTGTTAGACGATTTTGAGAAAGTCTCTGGTCTGGCGACGAACAAAAGCAAATCGGTGGTCTTACCGCTTGGGGCGAATCTTGGCGCGACAGATGGCGGCTCTGTCTTCAAGTGGGCCGGTGCTGACGAAGCAGAGAGGCTGCTGGGTGTCTGGGTGTCACCATCAGGGAGCGGCCTGCCAACGTGGGAGAGGGCTCTGGAACACATGTCTGGGAAACTTTTAAAATGGTAGCTGAAGTATCTCACCACATCAGCCCGAGCGACCGTGGTGAACTGCTACATCACTCCGATAGTCGCCTTTCAAGCGCAGGTCTACCCCCCACCTGCAGAGGTGTGGGCTGAGCTTACGCGGCTACTACACGGATTCATTTCCGGAAACAAAGTGTCGACAGCCAGAGGCTTCGTGCTATGGAGCAAGCTGGTGCATACTACCAGAGCACCCAGCGGGATCGGAGTGCGGGACCTCGAAATTGTGCTCACCTGCCTGGCTGCACGAAGGGTGGGGCTCTTTCTCACGGAGACTAACAGTCTCAAAAAGTACATCATGACGCAGGCTGCAGATTTACCGATGGGAACGGACACCTTCACGGCGCATGAGAAACTACTGAAACATTGGACGGGACGGAGTGTGCGGTGGAGGCAGACGTGCGAGAGCCTGCTGCAGTCCCCGCTCTGCGCGCGTCCGACGGCGGCGACTAGGGAGGAGATCTTGCAGGAGAAGATAGCTTTCAACAAAGCCTTTCTGATAAATGGGACTACGCCGCTTGGCGGGCAAAAAGTGGCGCAAGGGCTTTGGAAGGTGCGGCTGGGTGATTTACTAGAGCAGGACGCAGACGGCGATCTAACTCAGAGACCTATGGAGGAGCCGTCTCTGCAGCTCGGAGGGAGCGCTCCTGCAAGGATGGCGCTGAAGGTGCTGAGTACAATTCCCGCACCTTGGTTAAGGGTGCTTGGCTTCCCAACAGTGCTTCCCCGCTCGGCTGACTCAACCCCCCAATTGCCTATTCTGGAGAACGGGCAGGTCATTGCCTTGAAGCGGATGAGGGAGTGCGGGACGGGGCCTCATAAAGAGTCATACAAGAGGGAGAAATGGGCGGCGAGATGGGGAGGAAATATCGACTGGAAAAGAGCAGTGGACACAAGGGATTCTCTGGCGGTTCCCAGCCGTCCGAGGGACGTGCTCTTGAGAATCCACGGCCTCAATCTGCAGGTGGGGGAACGCCTGGCATTTCTAAGCAGCAAACCCATCTGCCCGTACTGTGGAGGGGAAGAAACTTTGGAGCACTGCCTCGTGCTCTGCCCGCGGATTCAAGTGGTCTCGAACGCCCTCAAGCGTGCGCTGTGCATGCTTAACCCTAACTGCACAACGACCTCGCTGGGGGACTTGCTGTTTCGGAAAACCGGCACCAGCTCTGCATTCCCAGAGCTGACGCCAACGACAATCACGTTTCATCAGTTATGGCTCGAGCGGTGTGATGCTGTTTTTCGGGGCAGCAGGTTTCGGACGCAGCGAGTTCTCAGGAAGATAGAGTTCGCATTTCGGCAGCATGCCAAGCTGTACACTCGGAAAATCGGGGTGACGTGACGAAAGCAGAATCACCGGTGTGTTTTGGATGAGCGGGACATGTTGCAGAAGATCAAACTGGATGGCAAGGAGTGGAAGTGGACGAACAGTTTTGCTGCAATCTGGTCCCATCGGAGGGCACGGCCCATCAGGCCCTAGACTATCCCCTCTGGAGTGGAAACTCGTTTCTATCTCCTCAAGCACAATTACGACCGTTTTGTTTGTATATGCTTGCTCACCGGTGTATACATACATTATCATTAAAAAAAAAAAAAAAAAAAACAAAAAACTCCTTTGTATCATACGTACATCGTTTTCACACATTAGCTCAGCTTTCCCGAAGATGACGCTAACTTCAATTGCAATGCACCAATTGTGGGTCGAGCGGTGCGATGCTGTATTCCGAAAGCAGAAATTCCGCACGCAACGTGTCTTGCGGAGGATAGAGCTGGCCTTTCGACATCATGTGAAGTTGTACACCCACAAATTTGGTTCGACGTGGCGAAAGCAAAGGCGGGATTCGTCGGAGGAGTGGAACATGTTGAAGAAGATCAAGTTGGATGGCAACAGTTTGAAGTGGACGAACAGTTTTGCTGCTTTGTGGTCGGCGCGGGGGGCAAGGCCCACCATGACCAAAAAGATGCTTCATCTGGAGGCAGAGGTTCCACCTCTAACTCCTCACACACGGGTACGACCGTTTTTGTCTGTATATGCTTGTATTGTCGGTGTATGCATTCAATTATCATTAAAAAAACATTAGCAACACAAATCCATGATCAGTAGTTAACCAGCACACATCGTCTGTTCATGGTTTTCTGATAATATCTCATCATCAGGTGAACTATATAAATAAGTATATGTATATTATTTATATGTATATATAATTATATATATATATTGCGTGGTTCGGCAAAGATATTGTAAGAGGTTACGAACACCGTTAACTAGTAACGGGCAAAAAACTTCAGAGGCCGTGAATGGTGCTGTATGTCAGAATATTATTATCTAGCCTGTAGTTGGGATACATATAGCAAACCCTAACAGGGTTGTACTCGCTATAGAGCACCCCACTACAGGCTAGATAATAACATTCTGACACACCCCCATAGCCAAAGTGGGGTGTAATCAGCAGAGCACACAGTCATAGAGCAGGTGCACAATTGCAAGCAAAGCTAGAGGCTATCACAGAGGGCAAGTGAGGAGGAGGAGGAACTGTAGAAGGAGAGAAGATGGGAGGCAACGACTGAAGCTGCAGAGGCACGGACACAGGAGCGGCTGACTCAGTGGCTACCGAAGCAAGGGCGACGGACTACTGGAGTGACTGGCTCCGCGGCTAAGACGAGCGGCAGGAGCAACGGACCCACTGGCGACTGGTGCAACAGGCTCACTGGCTACCGAAGCAAGGGCGACGGACTACAGGCGCTGCAGGCGACACGACAGCTACCTCCACACAACCTCCTCCAACTGACCCACACCCTTGACACACACCCCCTGCTGAACCCCTAACTCCACTCCCACGTCACCCCCCTAGCACCACTCCTTCGGCTCCCACACACCCACCCCCCTGAGCGGCAGCTGCAGCAGCGGGAGACGGAGGAGGAGGAGGAGCAGGGGACGGCGCACACAACCGGCACCCCCACAACCGTCACCCCCACACTCCCCACCCCCAAACCCTAAAACGGGTGGCACGGGGTAGGAGCGCGGGGGACGGCGAGGGGGACGGCGCGCGGCCCCCAGGGCGCCACCACGGGGCAGCGAGGGGGGGCCGCGCGCGGCGCCAGGGGTGGCGCGCGGCTCCAGGGGTGACGTGCGGCCCCCAGGGCGCCACCACGGGGCAGCGAGGGGCCGCGCGCGGCTCCCCAGGGCGCCGCGACGTGACGGGCGGGGGCCGCGCGTGCTCCCCAGGGCGCCGCGACGAGCAGGGCGGGGGCCGCGCGCGGGTCCCCAAGGTAGGAAACCGCCGCGCGCCTCGGGGCGCACGGCGGGCAGAAAACCGCCGCGCGCCCCGAGCGCACGGCGGAAAGAAAACCCGAAAAAAAATCGCAGGAAGAAGGAGTCGCACGCCACGGGGCGTGCAACAGACAGAGTAGCAGCGGAAGCAGTTAGGTGGGCCCACAGGCCAGGAGCGTAGATGCTCTGATAGCATGTGAGAATAGTGAGCACAGTGAGGAGCCATAGCTAGGGTTTAGCTAGCTAGGCAAGAGAGAAATGAACAAAGGAGGGGTTTCACTAGCAGCAGTTGGGATACATATAGCAAACCCTAACAGGGTTGTACTCGCTATAGAGCACCCCACTACAGGCTAGATAATAACATTCTGACACTGTACTCGTTGAAGTCAGGGCCGAGTTCGGCAGACATTATGGTCATTATCGCCATTATGGGCATTTTTTACATACCCCCAAAAAATGGGCCAAGAGTGAAACAGACCGTGGCTGCAGTGAAACTTCATAAAAATGGGTCCGAGTGTTCGGTTGGCATTAAATGGGCCAAGATTAATGGCATCAACCGAAATGACACTTCGGAGAAGCCTGTATGCAGCTGCGGTGATGGAGCGCAGAATCACTGTACTGGCAGGCCGGGCAGCCCTGCAAACTAGCGGTGGACGTCGAAAAAAATCGGGCAAGGGAAACCGTGCGTTCGATGTGTTAGTGATGGTGTATTGGTGATGTGTGATTTTTCAGCGGGCACGAAGAGGGGTGAGAAAGACCGGGATTTGTTTTTTTTCACGGCAAGATGTGAGTGCCCCGAATCAATGATCCCCCGCATGGTGCGGGACATCGAGGCCGCATGGTGCGGCGGATGAGAAAATGGACGATTTGCATGTGAATTAAGAAAACAGGAATGAAATGACTAAGTGAAAGTTGGGTACAAAAAGCAAACCCTAGAAAACTGTACCCCATATGTGCTACCCCACTATAGCCTACAGTAGCTATGTCATATAAATCTGACACACCCCCATAGGCAAAGTGGGGGAGAACAAGGGGTCACAAGACCAGTCAAGCAAAGCAAAACAAGCTCAGGGTGGATCACAAAGTCACCACACATTCCGAGCACAAGTTCAAGGCCACAAGGCCAGTTCACATGCAGGATTGCATATATATATATATAAGACTAGACAAGCAAGAGCAGGTGTATATATATATGCAACAGTACAAACAAGGTCAAGGGGTGAGCAAGTGAGGCAAGGTAGGCACAAGACCAAGCTGAGTACAGAAGCGCTGATGATCACAAGGCGCAAGTGCCTTGGTGAAGATATCAGCAGTGTTGGCCTCAGAGGCCACGTACGCAAGCCGCAGCTGACCACGCTGCTGTAGCTCACGAGCAAGGAAGTAGCGGAGAGCAATGTGCTTCGTTCTGTGCTCCAGTCTCTGCTCTCGACACAAGGCCAGCATGGCCTTGTTGTCTACGTACAGAACTGGAGGAGAACGAGGCGGCTCTCCGAGGTCAGTCAGCAGGTAGGTGAGCCAGCGAAGCTCCTGTGCAGCCATGGCCCCGGCGTAGATCTCAGCCTCACAACTGGAGCCGAGAACAGAAGACGAGCGGGTAGCCCGCCACGAAACAGAGCCGGAACCAAGGCCGAAGGAGTAACCCTGTGACGATCGCTGCGTAGCCTGGTCGTCAGCCCAAGAAGCGTCTGCGTGCCCAGTGAGGACCACTGGACTCTGCCCTCCAAGCACAAGCCCCATGCCCGACGTACTGCACAAGTAGCGCAACACCCTCTTCGCTGCAGCCATGTGCTCCGGTCTGTGTCTCCCAGGAGCAACATAGCGTGCAAGAATGGTAAGAGGGTACGCAAGGTCAGGTCGTGTGCAGGTCATCAGGTACATGAGGCAGCCAACAAGCTCTGGGTACGGGCCACTCGACTCTACGGACTCATCCGAAGGCAGAGCTGAGAGCGAGTGGCGAGTAGGCAGAGGAGTGGCCTGAGGCGAGGAGTACGTGAAGCCGAAGCGCTGAAGGACCTGCTGCACCATGTGTGACTGAGTCAGGGTAATGGTGCGGCGTGCTCTGTCCCGGGTGATCTGCAAGCCAAGGTAGCTGCGCAGTTCACCCAGGTCTGTGCACGTGTGTCTCTTCTGCAGCTCGGACTTCACGTGGGCGAGTGCAGCAGTGTCAGCTGTGGCGAAGACCAAGTCGTCGACGTACACGAGGATGTAGAACGGCGGCAAAGAAGTGTCGGTGCGCAGAAACAGCGACGGGTCGGCAGTAGAGGGAGCAAACCCAAGAGCCGCAAGTGTAGTCCTCAGTGTGTCGTGCCACTCACGCGGTGCCTGGCGGAGACCGTAGACTGGCCGCCGGAGGCTCCACTGGGTGCCAGGAGGAAAAGACCCAGTGAAGCCAGGTGGGCGACGCAGCCAGATCTCCTCGTGCAGGCTGCCCTGCAAGAAAGCAGTGCTGAAGTCAAGAGAGTGTAGCTCGTAGTCGCGGTGAGCAGCTATGTGCAGCAGTACCCGAAGAGTGGTCATCTTCGGGGTGGGAGAGAAGGTCTGAAAGTAGTCAACTCCCTGCCGCTGACTGAAGCCACGAGCCACGTAACGCGCCTTGAAGACAGGCGGAGAACCCGGCGGCCGCTTCAC
This sequence comes from Closterium sp. Naga37s-1, assembly GCA_947471745.1. Lineage (NCBI taxonomy): Eukaryota > Viridiplantae > Streptophyta > Zygnematophyceae > Desmidiales > Closteriaceae > Closterium > Closterium sp. Naga37s-1. Next base: position 1,496,174 of record CANJKZ010000030.1, read on the forward strand.
CCTGAAAATCCACATGCCACTGACGATGTTCGCCCCAGGCGGGGGAACCTCGTCAACGTAGGTGCCTGTGGACTTCCAGGAAGCCATCTCTGCGTCCATAGCTGCCTGCCACTGAGAGGAGTAGGGACCCTCTATCGCTTCCGCGTAAGAGCGCGGAGTCGGGATGTCAAGTGCATCCGGGTCTCCCTCAGGGGTAAGCAGTACGGACACGAGATGAGGTGAAGCAGCAGCCAAACACTGGAACTCCTCCTGCCTGTCCTCAAGGACGTCCGTGCCAAGGGCACACTCACCCCCGACGGACGGAGGACAGACAGACTCAGACTCAGCAACAAGACTAGCAGCGTAGTCTAGACGACAGCGAGCAGCGAAGTCGACGAGCTCAGTAACTAGTGCAGACGCAGCAGTGGACTCAAAGGAAGGGTCAGTGACAACAGTAGCAAGGAGACGCGTGACAGTAGGACTGGCAGCACGAAGAGAGTCCGACTCCGGGTCAGGAAGAGCAGGAAGAGAGGACTCAGGAGGAGAAGGCAAAGGGGCACGCAGAGGAGCAGTGGACGGACGCAGAGACATCCGGTGTGTGCCAGGGACAGGAGGAGGACGCTGGCGCGAACCACGACCACTAGTGCGAGCAGCACGGACAGGCGACGCAGGGCGAGACGCAGGCTCACGACGCTCAGCAAGACCTCCAGTAGGACCAGTGTAGGGAGAAGGAGCGGGCAGTGGGGAGGCCGGCTGTAACTGTAACTGTGACGGGACAGGCTGTGGACACTCTAAGGGAGGAGGAGGACCAGTAGAAGGCGGGAGACCAAGAACCTGCTGAAGGAGTGGAACGAAGTACGGCCGAGGCCGCGCGGCGACTCCAGACACAGCAGGGACAGCACCAGTACCCCCAGCGGCAGCACCAGCGCCAGCAGCACCTCCAGCTCCAGTACCTCCAGCAGCACCAGTAGCACCCCCAGCAGGACCGCCTCCAGGACCGACAGCAGTAGCCTCAGCGCCAATACCCTCAGCAGCTCCAGCTCCAGTCGTACCCGCAGGCCCAGCAGCTCCAGTACTCCCAGTACGAGCACCTCCGGGACCCGCGGCACCAGTACCCTCAGCAGCCGAAGAACCTCCAGCTCCAGCAGCACGCCTCCAGCGCCGTGCAAACCACTCGCGCAGCTCCTGTGGAGAGAGTGGCTCCCGCCGAGACGAAGCACCCGGAGAACCTCCAGGCTCAGCACCTCCAGACGAGCAGGCCCAGCTCCCTCAAGCTCCGCACCCCCAGGCTCAGCACCTCCAGGCGTAGCACCCCCAGGCTCAGCACCCCCAGGCTCAGCACCCCCAGTAGTAGCACCCCCAGGCTCAGCACCCCCAGGCTCAGGACCCCCAGTAGTAGCACCCTCAGGCTCAGCACCCCCAGGCGTAGCACCCACACGCTCAGCACCCCCAGAGTCAGCACCCCCAGGCTCAGCACCCTCAGCAGCACCAGAGTCACCAGTAACCTCGACAAGCTCGACTGCGTCTACCTGGGACACACCTGAAGGGGCAGGACCCTGAGGGGGGAGGGGGTCTACCGGGGGGGGACCTGGCACAAGGAAGAGCGGTGGCGGGGGGAGGGACGGAGTGCGGTAGGGGAAGAGGCGGTAGTAGGGGACCGACTCGTCAAACGTGACGTCCTGGGAGGATAGAACACGGCGAGAGGTGGGGTGGTAGAACTGCCACCCTGGCGCGTCAGGGGGGAAGCCAAGGAAGACGCAAGGAGCAGCACGAGGGGACAGCTTGTCCGCAGACAAGTCGCGGACAAACGCCCGAGATCCCCAGACACGGAACGCAGACGCATCGCCAACCTTCCCCGTCCACAGCAAGGCTGGGGAGGTCTCCGGCATGGAGACCCTGGGGTGAAGGTTGATCTGATGCGCCGCGTACCGAACAGCAAACGGCCACAGAAAATGGGGGGCAGCCGCATGCATCATGGACGTACGGGCGACGTCCATGACCATGCCAATGCGGCGCTCAGCAATCCCATTTTGCTGTGGAGATTCCGGAAGCGTGAAGGTCTGGCGGATGCCTCGTGCACGACAGTAGGCTCGCAGAAGGCCAGAGGAGAACTCTCCACCTCTGTCAGAGTGCAGACGCAGAACAGGAAAGTCCGAGCCGAAGCTCTGCCTGAGCTGGAGACGAGCTGCGCGGATCCAGTCGATCAACACCTCAGTGACATCACCCTTGCTGCGCAAGGGGAAGACTGAGGTGTAACGCGAGTAGTCGTCAACCACCAGCAGGAAGTAGCGCTCGTGACCCTGTCCACGGACGCGGGCCGGGCCCCACACGTCCATGTGACGGAGGAAACTGAGAGGAGTGAGGGGCAGCCCGCTGCCGCCCCTCGACACAGGGGACGCAGGTAGGGCCAGGCCCCGGAGGAAGGGGAGGGAGGGACCGGGGAAGACCAGAGACAAGGACACGGGAGGCCATGCCTCGGAGACGAAGCAGAGAGGGGTGACCAAGGCGGTGGTGCCAGAGGGGAGTCTTGTGAGACAGGAGGCGACACGAACAGGGGGCAGACTCAGGACCAGACCTGGACGCTGCAGCAAACACCTGACCTGACGCAGCTACCTGACCAGACGCAGTGACCGGAGGAGACGCAGTGGTCAGTGTGTACAGGCTCGACCCCGGCCGACGTGCTTGATAAACGCGTGCATGGCCTGGTGGTGGGGGAAGGTCCAGAGGGAAGGGGTGTTGGAAAAAGAAGATTGTCAGAGGGACAGAGAGTGGGGTAAGGTGAGGGAAGGCGGAGAAACGGGGAAGGGGTGCGTGGCAGTCAGGGCCGTGCATGCAACTGTAGCTATGGCGTGTCATGGCGTGTCATGGCTTGAAACGCCCCGATCCCTTCCAGTCACGTCAGCCACTCACAGCACGGTACGCCTTGTCAGCACTGGCAGCAAACACCACCGGCTCAGGCATGGGCGGAGGAGCCCCCTTCCCCGCCTCTACTCCTTCCCCCTCCCCTCCCTGCACGCTCCCCTCCACCCTTTTCTCCCCAGAACCCTCCTCTCCTCCCTCTTCTCCTCTGTCCTCCTCGCCTCCCCTCTTCTTCTCTTTCCACCACAGCTGAATGCCTTTAATCCCTTCCAGCAGCTGCAGCAGCTTCCTCGCATCTTCCTCATCGCGCAGTCCTCCTCCCCCCTCCGCGCTCCCCCCCAGCGCCTGGCGGAGCTGCGCCAGCACCCCCTGCGCGTCCACCAGCTCCCCCAGGCTCTCCGCCTCGCGCCTGCGCGCCTGCTGCTGCGCCTGCTGCTCCTGTGCCAGCAGCGCGGGCGGCACGTGCAGGTGCGTCAGATGCACCACCGTGCCATCTGGTGCTACTTCATTCACTATGAAATCCGCGAACCTGGGGAGGAAGGCATAGGGAGGTGGGCATGGGAGGGGAGCAAGGGGGGCTGGATGTGCTGCGCCTGCGTGCCTGCTGCTCCTGCGCCAGCAGCGTGGGGGGCACGTGCAGGTGCGTCAGATGCACCACTGTGCCAAGGCTGTGGTGGTGCTCCCAGGACAGCATTGCGGGGGGCACAGCGGTGACACGGTCACACGTGGTCACACGTGGTCACACGTGGTCACACTTGGTCACACTTGGTCACACTTGGTCACCCTTGGTCACACGTGGTCACACTTGGACACATATGGTCACACTTGGTCACACTTGGTCACACTTGGTCACACTTGGTCACACTTGGTCACACGTGGTCACACTTGGTCACACGTGGTCACACTTGGTCACACTTGGTCACACTTGGTCACACTTGGTCACACTTGGTCACACTTGGTCACACATGGTCATACGTGGTCACACTTAGTCACACTTGGTCACACGTGGCCAGGTGTCGGCCTGTCCGAGCGTCCGTGCAGTGGGTCACCCGCTGACTCGCAGGAGTGAACTGGTGAACCCCCGCATCCTGTAGGTCAGCACCACTCACCAAGTTCGTAGAGAACGAGGGGAGGTAAAGACCAGACAGGGTGCCAGAGGGGGCCGCCGGACACGGGAGGACAGTGGAGAAGTGAGCAAGGACAGGACCCCCAGAGGGGTCTGCCAGAGAGACTGCAACTGGCCGGCAAAGCGGCGTGAGTGTGGTGCGGTCTCGAAAGAAGGAGCGAGAAGCCCCCGAGTCAAGGGTGAAGGTGTGGGAGGCCGAAGCCGACGCAGAACCTGAGAGAGCAGACTCACCAGCACCTGAGGGAGCAGACGCACCTAGAGCAGCAGCCTCGCTAGCACCTAGAGCAGCAGCCTCACCAGTACCTAGAGCAGCAGTCTCAATGCCCGGGTCAGGCGGAAAACACCGGTAACAGTCACCCTCATCACTAATAGTCATAGTATACATGGCAGCAAGAATAGCATCAAAGTCAAGGTCAAAGACAGCTACACCCGCCCTAGACAGCTCACCCCAGTGGGGGATCTCAGTGGCCTCAGGGAACTGGTGACGCCAAGCGTCCGTCAGGCGGCCAAAGCAGCGCTGGGTGGAGTGCGCACCCCCGCACTGGTCACCCGCGCGGTCGCCGGTGCGGAGGACGTAGGTGCACGGACCAGTAACCCCACCCCTCTGGCGTGCAGTGTACCACTCACGGAGCTGCTGAGGGGAGGGGATGTCACGAGTGCGCTGCTGCTGCTGCTGCTGCTGCTGGCGCTGACCACCACCGGAGCCGACCCTCTGCGCAGCGCCACCCCGACCAGCTCCACCTCCTCCGCCGCCTCCTCCTCCACCGCCGCCACCTCCACTCCCACCGCCACCGCCGCCTCCGCCTCCGCCTCCACTGCCGCCACCGACACCTCCACCCTTGCCACCACCCCCACCGCCACCCCCACCCCCTCCACCGCCTCCACCTCCGCCTCCACCGCCCCTGCTAGCTCCTCCAGTGCCCCTGCCCCCCTTTCCCTTGCCAGGGCGACGTCTCCCGCTAGGGGTAGACGCCGCACCGACCGACTCAAGCCCAACGAGGTCGGCCGCAGCAGCAGAGGCAACAGAGGGCAAAAGGGGGGAGGGGGAACACCCCTCAAAGATGGGGGTGCGAGGGTCACCACGAGAGGCTCCTACAGCGACTATGCTCTTCTCTGCTGCTAGGAGGGACTTCTCGAGGAGGTCAACGGTGAGAGTGGTGGGGCAAACTGAGAGGAAGTGGTCCCTGACTACGCGAAGGGAGTCAGGGAGCCGGGTGACTATGTAGTAGAGGGTGATGTACATGGGGGGGGGGTTCTTGGCGCAGAACTCAGCAGGAAGCGCAGCGCGGTAGCGAGTGTCACTAGTGCGGAGGTGCGTAATGAGGTCAGCGACTGTGGGAAAGGCAGCAAGGTCAGGGAAGAGGTACGGTAGCATGAGGCGGCTCAGTGCAGCAGTGGCAGGGGAGGAGCGCGCAACTACAGCGTCGTACAAGGCCTGAGCACTCTTGTACTGGCTAAAGTGCGTACGCTCAGAGGTAGGCAAGTGGCGACGCACAGCAAGACGTGCAGCAGCATCGCGCGTGGCCCACTGTGAGCGAACAGTGGCGTCAGCATCAGCAGCGGGGGCAGGAGAGGCACCAGAAGTGAGGTCAAAGAGGGAGAGGCCGTCTGCCCTGTCGCACTGTAAGAAAAGCTGCAGGTCATCTATCCAGACATCAAAGTCAATGGCCCGACCCTCAGCGTCAAAAGCGAGGACACTAGGGGTAGCCATGACAGTAGTAGACTAGCAGCGCAAACAGTAGGGTGAGGGCAGTGCTGTGAAAGGGGCGCTGCTCTTACCGGACAGGGCGGCTCGGGTGGCTCGGCTGCAGGGCGGCTCGGCGGCTCGGCTGCTGGGCGGCTCGGCGGCTCGGCGGCTCGGTTGCTGGGCGGCTCGGCGGCTCGGCTGCTGGGCGGCTCGGTGGCTCGGCTGCTGGGCGGCTCGGCTGCTGGGCGGTTCGGCGGCTGGGCGGCTCGGCTGCTGGGCGGCTCGGCGGCTCGGCGGCTCGGCCGTTCGGCTGCGACTGCTGCTGCAGAGACGGCGGCGGCTGCTGCCTCAGGGACGACAGCGGCCGGCCGCTAGGGGCCGCGTCAGGTGCAGGAGAGGGCCGCGTCAGGGGCGGCGTAGGGGCCGCGGCAGGGGCGGCGAAGGGGCCGCGTCAGGGGCCGCGTCAGGGGCCGCGGCAGGGGCCGCGGCAGGGGCCGCGTCAGGGGCCGCGTCAGGGGCCGCGGCAGGGGCCGCGGCAGGGGCCGCGTCAGGGGCCGCGTCAGGGGCCGCATCAGGGGCCGCGTCAGGGGCGGCGTAGGGGCCGCGTCAGGGGCCGCGTCAGGGGCCTCGTCAGGGGCCGCGGCAGGGGCCGCGTCAGGGGCGGCGTCAGGGGCGGCGTCAGGGGCGGCGTAGGGGCCGCGGTAGTGGCGGCGGAGGGGCCGCGTCAGGGGCCGCGTCAGGGGCCGCTTCAGGGGCAGCGTAGGGGCCGCGTAGGGGCCGCCTCAGGGGCCGCGGCAGGGGCCGCGTCAGGGGCTGCGTAGGGGCCGCGTCAGGGGCCGCGTTGGGGCCGCGTCAGGGGCCGCGTAGGGGCCACGTCAGGGGCCGCGTTGGGGCCGCGTCAGAGGCCGCGTAGGGGCCGCGTCAGGGGCGACGTAGGGGCCGGGTAGGGGCCGCGTAGGGGCCGCGTAGGGGCCGCGTAGGGGTCGCGTAGGGGCCGCTAGGGGGGGGCCGGGCAGGGGCGCAATGCGCGTCAGCTAAAAGAAAAATTCGTTATGGTGGGCCTTTAGGAAGGAACGGTCCCATGTAGGAACCCGCTCTATACCATGTGAATTAAGAAAACAGGAATGAAATGACTAAGTGAAAGTTGGGTACAAAAAGCAAACCCTAGAAAACTGTACCCCATATGTGCTACCCCACTATAGCCTACAGTAGCTATGTCATATAAATCTGACATTCTAGGAAGGCTCCGCTGGTGGAAAATGCCAGCGTAAAAAGGGGTGTTCGGCTCGCATTCCATTGTTGTCTGGTTCGGCAATGATCCGCTTATATCGAGCCTAAACAACCTTTCACGCGCTTATCGAAGAAGGTTCCAGGGTGGTCGGTTTACTATAGCCCAACCGAGGAAACCATTTTTTTAATGCCTGGCAAACTGGCCCCAGGGCCTAGTTCGGCAGCCAGGGGGAAGCAAAATGCGAGGAAGATGAGGCGAAGGTGAAGCTGGCGTCAATGAAGGGTCAACGAATCTCGACCTCGGTTTGACTGCTTGGCGGACAACCTGCGCTGTGGGGGAGCTGGCGCAGGTTGTCGGGGGAAGATAGAAAACACCATCACATGTCCAGACACATTTTCATGGACATTCGAATGTCCCAGGGCACTGTAGCGGGCTAGCCCTAAACGAAAAAATGGGGTGGTCGCTGCACGCTATCGGAGTAAATTTGTTTTGGTCTATTAACCCTTTCATTTGTAGGGTGCAATGTTGTCCCGTGAACAGTGATTCTCCTGGAATCAAAAAGTTGATTCTTGTGTTGTGAAAGAATCACTTTCTTCTTCCGTCTCACTAGGGCGGAAGCTTTCCGCCATGGGGGGGAGAAATAGGACAGAAGACGGTGCGGAAGCAATGTTTGGCTGTGTTCGCGTCGCTGCTGCTAAACACCTGCGCTTCGATTTCCGAAATGTTTACCCTACAGCCCGTACTGTTTTGCCCTCGATAATGCGATTGGAAGCTTCGATGAAGGCGGAAAAATTTTGCTTCTGTCCTTCCGTGGCTGCCGAACTGGGCCCGGTGTAAGAAATTTAAATTCTGCTCACGCTAATATGTCTACAAAGTGGTGGACAGTGCAAACCCTTGTTATTGGAAACATTTACTACGTAGAATGTTACGGGTGCAATGAATCGAAGTAGCGAGAATTGCACTAAGGTGTCAAAACGAGTACAAAGATGTGAGCGAAGGCATGAGCGAACATTTATACGCGAAACATGCAAACGGTAACGCGGTGCGTGCGAGCTAGCTAGTGCTATGCTGGCAGCGAGGCTCGGGCTAGTCCTGAAGCGTAGGCCGACACGGCCGGGCCAGCAGTGCGAGGTTTGGCAAAACAGTGCGCGCGAAGTTGGCGAAGTCCCGTTAGCAGTAACGGGCGAACAACGGCTGTTGCTGTACGCGATGTAGTCGGGCTCCGTAAGGAATGTCGAGAAAATTCCTTACACTACCCCCCCCCTCAAGAAGCCCCCTCCGCTACGCGAGTGCGTGTGTATCGCGGAATCCCCGGCTCCTCAGGTACACTTGCAGGGCAGGGTGGTTTTCGATGTTGGCCAGGGGCACCCAGCTATCTTCAGTTGGCGTGCGGTCCTTCCAGCGAACGAGGAATTCAATCCTCCTGATTCCCGTGGGGTGGCGAATCCGATGACTCAGGATTTTTTCGGGTTCGATGATCGGCTCTGATGCAGGGCGAGTCATGGATGGCGGGCGGTGGCGAGGCAGTTGGCTTGTGGTTGGGATGTATGGGCGGAGCAAGCTGACATGGAACGAAGGGCTGATGTACCAGTCGGTCGGTAACAGTAGGTGCGCGGTTACTGGCGTGATCATGTGGCTGATTTGGAATGGGCCACAGTAGCGCGGTCGAAGTTTTGGTACGTCGGGCAGTCGCAGATTTTGCGTGTCGAGTAGTACGTAATCCCCTGACTGGTATGTGACTGGGCGGCGGTGGCGGTCAGCGTTGCGCTTAGCGATGACGTTTGCTTTTTTAATTGCTTCTGCGGCTCTGGTGCGGGCAGCTTGCAGAATTTCGGCGAATTGCTGTGCGCGTGGTGTTGGGTTGTCCGGACTCGGCGTCATGGGCACTGTAGGATTTTGCCCGTAGTTCAGGTAGAAGGGGGACTGCTGCGTCGTCGCTGACGTGGCGTTGTTGTACGCGAACTCGATCAGCGGCAGCTGCTGCTCCCAAGTCGTGGGGTCGTCGCACGTGGCACGAATCAACTGCTCCATCGTCTGATTCGTCCGCTCCGTTTGACCGTCGGTCTCAGGGTGGTACGACGAACTGAACTGTAGCCTGGTCCCGAACTGCTCCCAGAGGTTCTTCCAGAAGTTGCTGGTGAACTTCGTGTCCCTGTCGCTGATAATCGCTGCTGGTATCCCGTGCAGGCGAACAACGGCTGCGATGAACAGACGAGCGGTCTCCTCGGCTGAGATCGACTTTTTGCACGCAGCGAAGTGTGCCATCTTCGTCAACCTGTCAACGACGACCATCACCGCGTCGTTACCCCCAGGGTTCGAAGGTAACCCTATGACGAAGTCCATGGTAACCTGCTGCCAGGCACGCTCGGGCGGTGGTATCGGCTGCAATTGACCCGCCTTCCGCTTCCTCGAGCTCTTCATCACCTGACACGTGGGGCACGAGCCCACGTGCTGCTGCACGTCAGTCAACAGCTCCGGCCAGTAGTAATACCGCTGCAGTTGCTGTCGCGTTTTTTCTACCCCAAAATGTCCCGAGGTAATTCCGTCGTATGCCTCCTGCAGTAGCAGCTCCCTCAGTAGTGAGTACACGGGTACCCAGATGCGGTTGGTGCCTGTTTTTACGTAATAAACTCCTTTAGCTTCTGCCAGTTGCTGTGAATTTCCGGTCGTGAAAAACGGGTTGGTGCGGTATCCGTGGGTGAATAGGCCTGTTAAAAGCGGGTTGGTCTGGGCGAGTAGGATGGCATGGAGTTGGGCGGTAGGGCGAGTGAGTGCGTCGGCGATGTTGGAGGCGCCTTTCTTGTACGTAACCGTGTAGTGGAAGTTGGACTCGAGGTACTCCAACCAGCGAATCTGTCGCGGATTGAGATTTGGTTGGGCGCATAGGTACTGTAGTGATCGGTGGTCTGTCTGTACTATCACGTCGGCGCCAGTCAGGTAACACCGCCAAACCTTGAACGCGTGCACGATCGCCAACATTTCGCGGTCGTGTATCGGGTAGTTGCGTTCGGGCGGGTGCAGCTTGCGGGACTCGTACGCGATTGGCTGGAGGCCGTTCCCGAAATCCTGCAACAGTACTGCTCCCACAGCGATGTCACTTGCGTCAGTGACGAGCTCGAACGGACGGTGTGGATCTGCGATGTGGAGCACGGGCGGTGAGCACAAAATGGTTTTGAGGGCCGAGAAGGTAGCTTGCTCTTTCTCCCCCCACGTGTACTCAACCCCCTTCCTCAGCAGGTCTGTCAGCGGGGCAGTCAGCTTCGCCATGTCGGGGACGAACCGGCGCACGTAGTTGACGAACCCCAAAAAACTCTGCAACTCGGTCAAGTTGGTCAGCGCGTGCCATGCTTGAATCGTCGCAATTTTCTTCGGGTCTATTTCTACTCCTGCAGCTGAAATAACGTGTCCCAAAAATTCCAGGCGGTCCTGTAAAAACTCACACTTATACGCTTTTGTCAGTAGGCGGTTCTCACTCAGTATTTTAAAAACTGCTTCGATGTCCTGTAAGTGCTGTGCTCTGTCAGGGCTGTAAATCAGTATGTCGTCCAGGTATACGATGACGCACTTATCTAAGAGCGGGCGGAAAGCTTCGTTCATGGTCATTTGAAAAGTGGCGGGGGCGTTGGTCAGTCCGAAGGGCATGACGGTGTATTCGAAGGATCTGTAGCGTGTTCAAAATGCGGTCTTAGGGCAGTCGGGCGGATTGACGCGAATCTGGTGGTAACCCCCTCGGAGGTCGATTTTCGAGAAAACCCGGGCTGTGCGCAGTTGGTCGATCAGTTCGTCGGCTCGCGGGATGGGGTAACGGGATTTGATGGTAACCCTGTTCAGTGCTCTGTAATCTATGCACATGCGAAATCCCCCGTCTTTTTTCGGTGTGAACAGTATCGGTGCTGCGAAGGGCGACGAACTAGGGCGAATGAATTCCTTCTCGAGCAGGTAATCGAGCTGCTTCCTCAGTTCGTCCAGTTCGGGCTGGGTCAATCGGAACTGTCGCTGTACTGTTGGCTGTGCCCCCGGTTCTAACTCTATCTTGTGGTCGTGCGGTCGCTGAGGTGGCAGTCCCGTCGGTAAATCGTCCGGGAAAATGTCGCTGTACTGCTTCAACAGCGCTGCCAGATCACTCGGTACGTCGGCCAGCAGTTTCTGTAAATCCCCTCCTTTGTCTGCTGCCTCGGCTTCCCGAATGTCGACCGCGTACACGTCAGCTCCTGCCGCTACGGCGCGTTTCATCGTGATCGCGTTGACACGCACCGACGAAGACTCAGGTGAGCCCCAGCGAGGTAAGGCGATGTTGTTACCGTTCACTCGCACGGTGCAGTCACCCGTCATCCAGTCGATTCGCGGATTGTGTCGTCGCAGCCAATCACGCCCGAGTAAAAATATGGGTTCCGTCGAGGGTCGTTGCGAGCATTTCCTGGCTAAACGTGAAGTTACCCCCACGTCGAATCCGAACCCGGTCTACGCGTTCTCGTATCGCCAGCGGCGTGCCATCTACCAGTCTTGCGTCGATCTCGGGTAAACATCTGTCCAGTGGCAGTCGCAGTTTTCGTGCTGTGGCAGTGTTGATGAGGCTGTGGCTGGCTCCCCCGTCTACGAAGATTTTTACTAAGTCCGTCCCGATTTTCCCACTAAGCAGTATGGGGCTGTCTACCGTAGTACCCTCCTTATTCGGCCGGGTGTGGTCGATTGCGTGAACCGGCACAATCACTCGGTGAGGGTCGGTTTGTGGAAATGAACGAGGAATGAAAAGACTAAGGGAAAGTTGGGTACAAGTACAAACCCTAGAAAGCTGTACCCCATATGTACTACCCCACTATAGCCTACAGCAGCTAAGTCATATAAATCTGACACACCCCCATAGGCAAAGTGGGGGAGGACAAGGGGTCACAAGACCAGTCAAGCAAAGCAAAGCAAGCTCAGGGTGGATCACAACGTCACCACACATTCCGAGCACAAGTTCAAGGCCACAAGGCCAGTTCACATGCAGGATTACATATACATATAAGGCTAAACAAGCAAGAGCAGGTGTATATGTATATGTAACAGTACAAACAAGGTCAAGGGGTGAGCAAGTGAGGCAAGGTAGGCACAAGACCCAGCTGAGTACAGAAGCGCTGATGATCACAAGGCGCAAGTGCCTTGGTGAAGATATCAGCAGTGTTGGCCTGAGAGGCCACGTACGCAAGGCGTAGCTTACCACGCTGCTGTAGCTCACGAGCAAGGAAGTAGCGAAGAGCAATGTGCTTCGTTCTGTGCTCCAGTCTCTGCTCCCGTCACAAGGCCAGCATGGCCTTGTTGTCTACGTACAGCACTGGAGGAGAACGAGGCGGCTCTCCGAGGTCAGTCAGCAGGTAGGTGAGCCAGCGAAGCTCCTGTGCAGCCATGGCCCCTGCGTAGATCTCAGCCTCACAACTGGAGCCGAGAACAGAAGACGAGCGGGTAGCCCGCCACGAGACAGAGCCGGAACTAAGGCTGAAGGTGTAACCCTGTGACGACCGCTGCGTAGCCTGGTCGTCAGCCCAAGAAGCGTCTGCGTGCCCAGTGAGGACCACTGGACTCTGCCCTCCAAGCACAAGCCCCATGCCCGACGTACTGCACAAGTAGCGCAACACCCTCTTCGCTGCAGCCATGTGCTCCGGTCTGTGTCTCCCAGGAGCAACATAGCGTGCGAGAATGCTAAGAGGGTATGCAAGGTCAGGTCGAGTACAGGTCATCAGGTACATGAGGCAGCCAACAAGCTCTGGGTACGGGCCACTCGACTCTACGGACTCATCCGAAGGCAGAGCTGAGAGCGAGTGGCGAGTAGGCAGAGGAGTGGCCTGAGGCGAGGAGTACGTAAAGCCGAAGCGCTGAAGGACCTGCTGCACCATGTGTGACTGAGTCAGGGTAATGGTGCGGCGTGCTCTGTCCCGGGTGATCTGCAAGCCAAGGTAGCTGCGCAGTTCACCCAGGTCTGTGCACGTGTGTCTCTTCTGCAGCTCGGACTTCACGTGGGCGAGTCCAGCAGTGTCAGCTGTGGCAAAGACCAAGTCGTCGACGTACACGAGGATGTAGAACGGCGGCAAAGAAGTGTCGGTGCGCAGAAACAGCGACGGGTCGGCAGTAGAGGGAGCAAACCCAAGAGGCGCAAGCGTAGTCCTCAGTGTGTCGTGCCACTCACGCGGTGCCTGGCGGAGACCGTAGACTGGCCGCCGGAGGCTCCACTGGGTGCCAGGAGGAAAAGTCCCAGTGAAGCCAAGTGGGCGGCGCAGCCAGATCTCCTCGTGCAGGCTGCCCTGCAAGAAAGAAGTGCTGAAGTCAAGAGAGTGTAGCTCGTAGTCACGGTGAGCAGCTATGTGCAGCAGTACCCGAAGAGTGGTCATCTTCGGGGTGGGAGAGAAGGTCTGAAAGTAGTCAACTCCCTGCCGCTGACTGAAGCCACGAGCCACGTAACGCGCCTTGAAGACAGGCGGAGAACCCGGCGGCCGCTTCACCCTGAAAATCCACATGCCACTGACGATGTTCGCCCCAGGCGGGGGAACCTCGTCAACGTAGGTGCCTGTGGACTTCCAGGAAGCCATCTCTGCGTCCATAGCTGCCTGCCACTGAGAGGAGTAGGGACCCTCTATCGCCTCCGCGTAAGAGCGCGGAGTCGGGATGTCAAGTGCATCCGGGTCTCCCTCAGGGGTAAGCAGTACGGACACGAGATGAGGTGAAGCAGCAGCCAAACACTGGAACTCCTCCTGTCTGTCCTCAAGGACGTCCGTGCCAAGGGCACACTCACCCCCGACGGACGGAGGACAGACAGACTCAGACGCAGCAACAAGACTAGCAGCGTAGTCTAGACGACAGCGAGCAGCAAAGTCGACGAGCTCAGCAACTAGGGCAGACGCAGCAGTGGACTCAAAGGAAGGGTCAGTGACAACAGTAGCAAGGAGACGCGTGACAGTCGGACTGGCAGCACGAAGGGAGTCCGACTCCGGGTCAGCAAGAGTAGGAAGAGAGGACTCAGGAGGAGAAGGCAAAGGGGCACGCAGAGGAGCAGTGGACGGACGCAGAGACATCCGGTGCGTGCCGGGCACAGGGGGAGGACGCTGACGCGAACCACGACCACTAGCGCGAGCAGCACGGACAGGCGACGCAGGACGAGACGCAGGCTCACGACGCTCAGCAAGACCTCCAGTAGGACCAGTGTAGGGAGAAGGAGCAGGCAGTGGGGAGGCCGGCTATAACTGTAACTGTGACGGGACAGGTTGTGGACACTCTAAGGGAGGAGGACCAGTAGAAGGCGGGAGACCAAGAACCTGCTCAAGAAGCGGAACGAAGTACGGCCGAGGCCGCGCAGCGACTCCAGACACAGCAGGGACAGCACCAGTACCCCCAGTGGTAGCACCAGCGCCAGCAGCACCTCCAGCTCCAGTACCCCCAGCAGGTCCAGTAGCTCCAGGACCTCCAGCAGCACCAGTAGCACCCCCAGCAGGACCGCCTCCAGTACCGCCAGCAGTACCCTCAGCGCCAACACCCTCAGCAGCTCCAGCTCCAGTCGGACCACGAGAAGACGCAGTGGCTCCAGCTCCAGTAGTACCCGCAGGCCCAGCAGCTCCAGTACTCCCAGTACGAGCACCTCCGGGACCCGTGGCACCAGCACCCTCAGCAGCCGAAGAACCTCCAGCTCCAGCAGCACGCCTCCAGCGCCGGGCAAACCACTCACGCACCTCCTGTGGAGAGAGTGGCTCCCGTCGAGACGGAGCACCCAGAGAACCTCCAGGCCCAGCACCGCCAGACGCCACACGAGCAGGCCCAGCTCCCTCAGGCTCCGCACCCCCAGGCTCAGCACCTCCAGGCGTAGCACCCCCAGGCTCAGCACCCCCAGTCGTAGCACCCCCAGGCTCAGCACCCCCAGACTCAGCACCCCCAGGCTCAACACCCCCAGTCGTAGCACCCTCAGGCTCAGCACCCCCAGGCTCAGCACCCCCAGGCGTAGCACCCACACGCTCAGCACCCCCAGAGTCAGCACCCCCAGGCTCAGCACCCCCAGCAGCACCAGAGTCACCAGCGACCTCCACAGGCTCGACTGCGTCTAACTGGGACACACCTGAAGGGGCAGGACCCTGAGGGGGAAGGGGGTCTACCGGGGGGGGACCTGGCACAAGGAAGAGCGGTGGCGGGGGGAGGGACGGAGTGCGGTAGGGGAAGAGACGGTAGTAGGGGACCGACTCGTCAAACGTGACGTCCTCGGAGGACAGAACACGGCGAGAGGTGGGGTGGTAGAACTGCCACCCTGACGCGTCAGGGGGGAAGCCAAGGAAGACGCAGGGAGCAGCACGAGGGGACAGCTTGTCCGCAGACAAGTCGCGGACAAACGCCCGAGATCCCCTGACACGGAACGCAGACGCATCGCCAACCTTCTCCGTCCACAGCAATGCTGGGGAGGTCTCCGGCATGGAGACCCTGGGCTGAAGGTTGATCTGATGCGCCGCGTACCGAACCGCAAACGGCCACAGAAAATGGGGGGCAGCCGCATGCATCATGGACGTACGGGCGACGTCCATGACCATGCCAATGCGGCGCTCAGCAATCCCATTTTGCTGTGGAGAGTCCGGAAGCGTGAAGGACTGGCGGATGCCTCGTGCACGACAGTAGGCTCGCAGAAGGCCAGAGGAGAACTCTCCGCCTCTGTCAGAGTGCAGACGCAGAACAGGAAAGTCCGAGCCGAAACTCTCTCTGAGCTGGAGACGAGCTGCGCGGATCCAGTCGATCAACACCTCAGTGACATCACCCTTGCTGCGCAAGGGGAAGACTGTGGTGTAACGCGAGTAGTCGTCAACCACCAGCAGGAAGTAGCGCTCGTGACCCTGTCCACGGACGCGGGCCGGGCCCCACACGTCCATGTGAAGCGTCTGCAGCGGGGCCTCTGTCGGAGGAAACTGGGAGGAGTGAGGGGCAGCACGCTGCCGCCCCTCGACACAGGGGACGCAGGTAGGGGCAGGCCCCGGAGGAAGGGGAGGGAGGGACCGGGGAAGACCAGAGACAAGGACACGGGAGGCCATGCCTCGGAGACGAGGCAGGGAGGGGTGACCAAGGCGGTGGTGCCAGAGGAGAGTCTCGTGAGACAGGAGGCGACACGAGCAGGGGGCAGACTCAGGACCAGACCTGGACGCTGCAGCAAACACCTGACCCGACGCAGCTGCCTGACCAGACGCAGTGACTGGAGGAGACTCAGTGGTCAGTGTGTACAGGCTCGACCCCGGCCGACGTGTAAACGTGGCCAAGTGTCGGCCCGTCCGAGCGTCCGTGCAGTGGGTCACACGCTGGCTCGCAGGAGTGAACTGGTGAACCCCCGCATCCTGTAGGTCAGCACCACTCACCAAGTTCGTAGAGAACGAGGGGAGGTAAAGACCAGACAGGGTGCCAGAGGGGGCCGCCGGACACGGGAGGACAGTGGAGAAGTGAGCAAGGACAGGACCCCCAGAGGGGTCTGCCAGAGAGACTGCAACTGGCTGACCAAGCGGCGTGAGTGTGGTGCGGTCTCGAAAGAAGGAGCGAGAAGCCCCCGAGTCAAGAGTGAAGGTGTGGGAGGCCGGAGCCGACGCAGTACCTGAGAGAGCAGACTCACCAGCACCTGAGGAAGCAGACGCACTGGCACCTAGAGCAGCAGCCTCGCTAGCACCTAGAGCAGCAGCCTCACCAGTACCTAGAGCAGCAGTCCCAATGCCCGGGTCGGGCGGAAAACACCAGTAACAGTCACCCTCATCACTAATAGTCACAGCATACATGGCAGCAAGAATAGCATCAAAGTCAAGGTCAAAGATAGCTACTCCCGCCCTAGACAGCTCGCCCCAGCGAGGGATCTCAGTGGCCTCAGGGAACTGGTGACGCCAAGCGTCCGTCAGGCGGCCAAAGCAGCGCTGGGTGGAGTGCGCACCCCCGCACGGCTCACCCGCGCGGTCGCCGGTGCGTAGGATGTAGGTGCACGGACCAGTACCCCCACCCCGCTGGCGTGCAGCATACCACTCACGAAGCTGCTGAGGGGGGGGGATCTCACGAGTGCGCTGCTGCTGCTGCTGCTGCTGCTGGCGCTGACCACCACCGGAGCCGACCCTCTGTGCAGCGCCACCCCGACCAGCTCCACCTCCTCCGCCGCCGCCTCCTCCACCGCCGCCACCTCCGCCACCTCCGCTCCCACCGCCACCGCCGCCGCCGCCTCCGCCTCCACTGCCGCCACTGACGCCCCCACCCCCGCCACCACCCCCACCGCCACCCCCACCCCCTCCGCCGCCTCCACCGCCGCCTCCACCGCCCCCGCTAGCTCCTCCAGCGCCCCTGCCCCCCTTGCCCTTGCCAGTGCGGCGTCTCCCGCTAGGGGCAGACGCCGCACCGACCGACTCAAGACCAACGAGGTCGGCCGCAGCAGCAGAGGCAACAGAGGGCAAGAGAGGAGAGGGGGAGCACCCCTCAAAGACAGGGGCACGAGGGTCACCACGAGAGGCTCCTACAGCGACTATGCTCTTCTCTGCTGCTAGGAGGCGCTCCTCGAGGAGGTCAACGGTGAGGGTGGTGGGGCAAACAGAGAGAAAGTGGTCCCTGACCGGGCGAAGGGTGTCAGGGAGCCGGGTGACTACGTAGTAGAGGGTGATGTACATAGGGGGGGGGTTCTTGGCGCAGAACTCAGGAGGAAGGGCAGCGCGGTAGCGAGTGTCACTAGTGCGCAGGTGCGTAATGAGGTCAGCGACTGTGGGAAAAGCGGCGAGGTCAGGGAAGAGGTACGGCAGGATGAGGCGGCTAAGTGCAGCAGTGGCAGGGGAAGAGTAGCGTGCAACTACAGCGTCGTACAAGGTCTTAGCACTCTTGTACTGACTAAAGTGTGCACGCTCAGCGGTAGGCAAGTGGCGGCGCACAGGAAGACGGGCAGCAGCGTCGCGTGTGGCCCACTGTGAGCGAACAGTGGCGTCAGCATCAGCAGCAGCGGCAGAAGAGGCACCAGAAGTGAGGTCAAAGAGAGAGAGACCGTCTGCCCTGTCGCACTGTAGGAAAAGCTGCAGGTCATCTACCCAGACGTCAAAGTCAATGGCCCGACCCTCAGCGTCAAAAGCGAGGACACTGGGGGTAGCCATGACAGCAGTAGACTAGCAGCTGGAGCAGTAGGGTAAGGGCAGCGCAGTGGTAGAGGTGCCGCTCTTACCGGACAGGGCGGCTCGGGCGGCTCGGCGGCTCGGCGGCTCGGCAGCAACTGCAGCTCGGCGGCTCGGGCGGCTCGGGCGGCTCGGGCGGCTCGGCGGCACGGCGGCTCGGCAGCAACTGGAGCTCGGCGGCTCGGCGACTCGGCGGCTCGGGCGGCTCGGGTGGCTCGGGCGGCTCGGCAGCAGCGGCGGCTCGGTAGATCGGCGGCTCAGCGGCGCCGGCGGCTCGGTGGTGACGGCGGGGCCGCGTGGGGACGGCGGCGGGGCCAGGTGCGGCGGCGACGAGGCCGCTGAGGGCGGCGGCGGGGCCACGAAGGGTGGCGACCGGCGCCTTAAGGGTGGGGCCGCGGGGTCGCAAGGGTGGGGCGACGGGGCCAGCAGAGGCGGCGCCGGGGCCGGGAAAGGCGGCGCCGGGGCCGGGAAGGGCGGCGCCGGGGCCGGGAAGGGTGGCGCCGGGGCCGCATGGGTAGGCGACGGGGCCGCGAGGGCGGCGTGGAGGGGTCGCGAGGGCGGCTCGAGGAGGCCGCGAGGGCGGCGCGAAAGGGCCGCGAGGGCGGCGCGAAAGGGCCGCGAGGGCGGCGCGACGCGACGGGACCGCGAGGGCGGCGCGACGGGGTCGCAAGGGCGACGCGACGGGGCCGCTAGGGAGGCGCGACGCGACGGGGCCGCTGAGGCGGCGCGACGGGGTCGTAAGGGCGGCGCGACGGGGCCGTGAGAGGGGAGCGCGACTCGGGCAGAGGCTGAGCGCGCTCCGGGCAGGAAAAAAATGTTGGTGGGCCCTAGGAACAGTTCCCACAGGGGAACCTGCTCTATACCATGTGGAAATGAACGAGGAATGAAAAGACTAAGGGAAAGTTGGGTACAAGTACAAACCCTAGAAAGCTGTACCCCATATGTGCTACCCCACTATAGCCTATAGCAGCTAAGTCATATAAATCTGACACGGTTGGGTCGGGCGAGCGGCGTGACCTGTCAGTAGAGGGCCCGTCTGCTACTGACTCCCAGCGTTTCCCTGCTGCTTGGTCTGTTTCTGCTGCTCAGCTTCCCCCTTTCCCTTAGCGTTTTCCGGGCATTCGCTCTTGCGATGTCCCGGCCGATTGCACGCAAAGCAGCGCCCTTTGAATGGTGCGGCAGCGGCATTTGCGGCGACGGCACGTATCGTGGCGCCCTCGTTCGTCCCACGAGGCCGATGTCCCCAATGGCTGCTTCCGTAGGACCCCGGTATCGGTCGGCGGAAGAAATCAAGTTTCTCCGCCATAGCGAGAATTTCTTGAAAGTCGGTGACGCCGCGAAGCTGGATTTCCTGAGCGATGTCCTGCTTCAGGCCGCCGATGTAGCGGTCGATGCGCTCGCTCTCGTGCATATATCCCACCTGCTCGCATAGCGCCAGAAATCCGCTCGTGTAATCTTGGACGGAACCGAGTTGGCGCCAAGTGCGGAGCTTCTGTCGCGCCGCGATCGAAGCCGCGATTGGCTCGAAACGAGCGCGTAGACCTGCGCACCACGCGTCCCACGTGCGATACTGGGGCACCTCCACAAAATACGACGGCGCCCAGGGTCCGGTTTGTCCTTCCCGTGTCGGTAGAGTCGCGTAGTCCACCGGCTTCGTGACGATGACGCGCCACCAGTCCATGGCGGGTCCTCGCAGCAACGACACGGCGTAGCGAATCTTCGCCGTATCCTCCGAGACGTAGTTCGCGTCGAAGAAGACGTTCAACGTGAAGAGCCACGCCTGAACGGTAGGACCACCCCGCTGACTTGGGTCAAAGCATGGCGGACGCTGCGGCTTTAGCGGCATCGGCGACGGAAGAGTTGATCCGCCGGCCGGCACTGAAATCGTGATTTGAGGCTGAGTCCTGGCCGCATTCGTCGCGTCGGGGTGTGTCGTGCCGTGGTCGCCGTCTCCGTCATGGCGGACGATGCCATCACTTGCGGCGCTCGCGGGTTGCCCTACACTTCCGTGCTGTGATGTTTGTGGTGCGGGCTGAATCGGAGTGCCAGATGCTTGGGATTGTGCTCGTGTGAGGTCGTTTTGCAGGGACGAGCGTTCTGCCGTCAGCGTCGCGATTTCCTCGGCGCTCTCGCGGATTTGTCGCAGCAGATCGTTCAAGTGCTCCTGCGTGAGAGTCGTGACGTCGATGTGTTCAGCCATTTCGAAGGGCGTCGGCTCGTCTTAGTCTAGGCGCAGTCGTGGCTGCACGCGTTTACGAGAGAACGCAAGGACAGCGGCTCCTAGGTGCTAAGGTACGTGAGTCCCTTCGAGTGAAAAATCAAAAGTTGATTTCCTGGGGTGCGGAGATGCGCGGTCCGAAAGAAAGGGGCTCTGAATACCAAGTGTTACGGGTGCAATGAATCGAAGTAGCGAGAATTGCACTAAGGTGTCAAAACGAGTACAAAGATGTGAGCGAAGGCATGAGCGAACATTTATACGCGAAACATGCAAACGGTAACGCGGTGCGTGCGAGCTAGCTAGTGCTATGCTGGCTGGCAGCGAGGCTCGGGCTAGTCTTGAAGCGTAGGCCGACACGGCCGGGCCAGCAGTGCGAGGTTTGGCAAAACAGTGCGCGCGAAGTTGGCGAAGTCCCGTTAGCAGTAACGGGCGAACAACGGCTGTTGCTGTACGCGATGTAGTCGGGCTCCGTAAGGAATGCCGAGAAAATTCCTTACACGTAGACGTTTCTGGAGTCCAAGCCTGAGTTCGTACTCGTTAGTAGATTTCAGCTCCAGCTGCCACTGCCCATTACCACTCTACAATCCCCCATACGCCGCCATTCCACTTCTCCATTCCCTAGTGAAATCACCTTTTCTCCCTCACGTGTGCACACTATCTTGCCCACAATGGCGTCCGCACTCGCCCTTCACCTCGCATGCGCTCCGCTCGCTTCTCTCGCCATCGCTTGCACCCCGTCCAGCACTCCGCCGCAATTCGCGACCGCGCGTCACGCCACCATAGTCGCGACTCGTCCTGCGTCCGCTCGTGATCTGCCTCGTCGAAGGTACCAGTGCAGCGAGGCCGACTCGACACTTACCCCCTTGCATTCTGATTCCGAGTCCACTTGGAGAGGCCAGCGAGGGTGCTTTCGGACGTCGCCTGGCGACCGCGCGACGCACACCGTGCGGCGCACGGTGCGGCGTACGGTGCGGCGCACGCTTCCCGTCCTCTCCCGCCTCACGTGCTGCACCAATCGGTTTCTGAAACCTCGCTGTAACTACCAACTTGTTTTCTGCTTGATTTACATCCCTCCCGCATCCCCCCCCCCCCCCCCCCCCCCCCTCCTCCACCACCACCCCACCCCTATTTCCTTCCCCCCCCATTCCCCCCTCTTCGTTCCGTTCGCATCCTCTTGTTTCTCCTCTCGTCAGATACCGCGTCGGCCTCGCTCGCGCCGCCAACGACGGCGCGCCAGCGGTCACGAGCGTGTCAGTGGGCGAGGCGCGTGAGCTGGTGGCGGCAGGCCACACGTACCTGGACGTGCGGTGAGGCTTAGGCTTGTGTGTGTGCGTGTGTGTGTGTGCGTGTGTGTGTGTGCTTGAGAGTTGCTCCTGAGAAGAGAAACAGTGGAAGAAAAACAATCGTCCCTCTGACTCGAGAGGCGGCCTGATCTGATCCTGTCCTCCCCGCCCCACTCCTGAATCCTGAATTTGGCTCCTGAATTCCGTAGTCGGAAACCTTAACCCTGGATGCTCGGATCCCCAATCCTGAACTTGTTATGCAAGAGGGATCAGTTCGTACGCCACGCCACGCCATGCCATGCCATGCCATGCCATGCCATGCCATGCCATGCCATGCCATGCTATGCCATGCCATGCCATGCCATGCCATGCCATGCCATGCCATGAAATGTTAAATCATCCCTTGTTAGCCCATGCCCAACCACGCTCTTCCATCAGAACGCCAGAGGAGTTCCGGGCAGCACATGTGGAGGGAGCAGTGAACATCCCCTTCATGCTCAAGTCGCCCTCAGGTCTGTCTGACTGTCTGTCTGCCATGCATGCCATGCCACCGTGCCACCGTGCCCATGCAATCTTTGCCGCCATGCGTCTTCCTGCCTCTCACCACAACCTCTCATCATCCATCTCGTGTCGTTGACTTCTGGAGTGAGACCCACATCCGGTCATTCTGCAACAGCCAGTCCCAACTGTTCCCATGCCATGTCTCTGCCATCATCATGCCATGTCTCTGCCATCATCATGCCATGTCTCTGCCATCATCATGACATGTCTCTGCCATCATCATGCCATGTCTCTGCCATCATCATGCCATGTCTCTGCCATCATCATGCCATGTCTCTGCCATCATCATGCCATGTCTCTGCCATCATCATGACATGTCTCTGCCATCATCATGCCATGTCTCTGCCATCATCATGCCATGTCTCTGCCATCATCATGCCATGTCTCTGCCATCATCATGCCATGTCTCTGCCATCATCATGCCATGTCTCTGCCATCATCATGCAATGTCTCTGCTATCATCATGCCATGTCTCTGCCATCATCATGCCATGTCTCTGCCATCATCATGCCATGTCTCTGCCATCATCATGCCATGTCTCTGCCATCATCATGCCATGTCTCTGCCATCATCATGCCATGCCATGGGTGCGTGCAGGCATGGTGAAGAACGATGCCTTTGTCGCTGACGTCAAGTCACAATTCGATGAGGACACTCCACTCGTCGTGGTAACTGCCATGCCATGCCTTGCCTTGCCATGCCATGCCATCACCATACGATAGCATACTACCATACCTTGCCACACCATTCCATATCATACCATTCCATACAATACCATACCATACCCTACCATACAGTACCGCACCATGCCATGTCATGCCATCCGTGCCGTGCCGTGCTGTGGTCACTTGCGAGTCACAGCATTGTTATGCTGCGTCCTCAACCCCCATGTGCACCAAGCACCTCTACCAGCTGCCTTGGCTCCTTAGAAGCCTTGTCTACTCCATTTTGATTCCACAGCATCCAAAGCTGTTGTGTCATTTCCCGTCCGTGATGTGTGTTGTGTTGTGCTGTGCCATGTTGTGCTGTGCTGCCCCATCTGCTGCCATGTGCTGTGCTGCCCCATCTGCTGCCATGTGCTGTGCTGCCCCATCTGCTGCCATGTGCTGTGCTGCCCCATCTGCTGCCATGTGCTGTGCTGCCCCATCTGCTGCCATGTGCTGTGCTGCCCCATCTGCTGCCATGTGCTGTGCTGCCCCATCTGCTGCCATGTGCTGTGCTGCCCCATCTGCTGCCATGTGCTGTGCTGCCCCATCTGCTGCCATGTGCTGTGCTGCCCCATCTGCTGCCATGTGCTGTGATGCCCCATCTGCTGCCATGTGCTGTGATGCGAGCAGGCCTGTCAGGGAGGGGTGCGATCCATCCGGGCTGCTGCAGAGCTGCAGAATGCGGTGAGGGCTGTAACCTCCCCCATCCTCCATCTCCCTTCAACTGCTCTTTGACTTCCGCCAAATAATGTTCCCTCTTGCCGTTTTTCTCCTGCCGCCTCTGGTGTGTTACTCCAGTGTATCACAGCTATCGCAGCCATTGTGCATGGTGGAGGCTATAATTTAAAACGGCCCAAACTTATATCAAACCGTATCCACTCCTTCCTCTGCTCTTCAAATCTTCCGCCTCTCAGCCGCCATTGCTCCCATTTTCCACATTCCCCTTCCCACCTCTCCCACCACCCACTCCTCCCCACGCTGCTCCCTGTGGCCTCCCAATCCTGACAGGGCTTCTCGGGCAT
This sequence comes from Closterium sp. Naga37s-1, assembly GCA_947471745.1. Taxonomy (NCBI): domain Eukaryota; kingdom Viridiplantae; phylum Streptophyta; class Zygnematophyceae; order Desmidiales; family Closteriaceae; genus Closterium; species Closterium sp. Naga37s-1. Next base: position 1,519,961 of record CANJKZ010000030.1, read on the forward strand.
CACGGACATGCTCGGGGGCTTTGCAGCCTGGCAGCAGAAGGGCTTCCCCTCTGTCTTCTGATCAAATCTTGTGGGAGAGCGGGAGTTTTGAATCTCCTCACAAGGCGGCTTGCGAGGCGCCTCAATCGTCGTCTACCAAGCTGCATGGCAGCACAGCTTGCCCTCTGTATCCTGATTACCGTACGACTCGTTTTCGTAGAGACTGGGATGGAAGCAGATTAACAAAGGTGGATTGGGAGAGAACTGGATGAGTCTTCCTCATGATCAGGGCTTCAGATTCGTTTTGGGCCACCCTTAGTAATCAGGGTTCTAGGTATAGTCAACCCTGATGCCTAGGGTAAAATTTTTGTTTCCCTGGCAAAAGCAGGGTAAAAAATCTGTAAGTCTGTTTGCAACAACTATACTTTATATTGTCGCCAAATTCAGCACTTAGTGGCCCTGTTGGTTATGTTGCGGCTCGGGTCTGAAAGGCTGCGGGTTCAAATCTCGCTAATGGGATCGTTTTGCTTGTAGGGGCCCGCATAGTGTTTCGTCTCGCTACGGAGCATTCGGTCCCATTATTACTGGGATTGTACACTGTACAGTCAGGAAAATAAGTTCCTTACGCTGTTTTTCAAAGGGTACAAAACAATTTTCACTTTCTGGCCTAGGGTAAAAAATCCACTACCCTGTCTGTGAAAGGGTAACTGAAAAAAAGCGGCCGCCAGTCAGTGCAAAAAGGGTATTTTACCCTGATAACGAGAGCCCTGCTCATGATTTGAAATGCACAGGAGGGCAGTTGGATTAGTGGCAACTCGTTCCTGCTGTCAGTCATGAAGCTTGTTACGAATAGTAATACTTAAATATTACTGTGCACTCCTCACCGTAGCAAAGCCGAAGCACGCACTATCGAGAGTGAAGACGAAAAGGTAGAAGAAAGGCGAAGGGACAGACGGTTACGAGGAGCATCTGGACCGTCGGGCAGACAGCATCAGGCAGCAGCAGTGGCGAGGATTCTGCCCGAACAGTTACGTAACCACTCGGAGTCGCACGGTTGGATTTCGCTGCAGTAAGGGAACGTACCCCTTAGAGTACATGGCTAGTTAGGTCGTTTCGAATTCCCCTGTACTCATATTTATATTCCTTGTACTGCACGTGTTTATTATCTCAAAGCATTTTACATTCACTCTGCTATTGAGGTCAAGGGCCCACCAACATCACTTCTCTGCGTGCGAACCTTCCTGAGTAGATCCTAGGCCACGATCAACTTCTGATCGCAGCATGGTATGAGAGCGACTCAGGAATCCTTCGCACCGCCATCCCCGAAATCTGCGACATTCGGAAAGTGGCATCCGGCACACGATCGCGTGTAAGAATGGCCGGAGGATCTGGAGGTCAGACGAATCTGACGGCTGAAGCGCAACCCAACCCGGCTGCAACAAACGAGGAAACGACGACGATTCCTTCCGCCGTCCTCGCACAACTGCTTCAGCGACTCACGAGCCTGGAGCAAGGGCTCCAGACATTGCGGAATGGCGATGCGGGAACCTCTTCCCAACCTACTCAACCGGCCTCAAACGGCCAGAACTCCGCCCTGCAAGGCTTCTCTCTCGATACGAACGGCTCAACCCCCAAGACTTCGTGTCGCAGCGATGAAGCAATTCTCTCAGCGCAATCAAGGTTTTTGAGCATATCAAAAATAAAGACAAGTGCGTGCTTTGACGGCAGAGACTTCTATACCTGGAGCTTTGAGCTGGAGCTGCTACTGCAAAACGCGCAGATTTATCATTATTTCGACGGAAGCTACTCGGGGCCTACGGAAGACACTGACGACGCAAAAACCAAGTACTACAACGAGTCCCTGATGGCGTATGGGGTTCTTCTGCGGAACATGTCGCCGACGGAGCAATTGAGCATTCGCTCATACAAGACCTCCCCTACTCCAGCCCTCAACGCCTGGCGCCACCTGAATGGCGTATACCAACCCAAGGACTCAGTGTCGTCGAGCCGCCTCCTCCAGCAGTTACTGGAAACAAGGATGGCACCAGGAGAGAAAGCCAACAGTTACCTGAATCGCTGTCGGAGTCTACGCGATCAAATCGCGAAATTGGGGAGCTCGATATCTGAGGAGATCTTCGTGAACATCGTGCTCCAAGGGCTCGGCCCAGAGTGGCGGCCCTGCAAGGCGCTTCTCCGACAGCAGGGGGTCATCTCGGAGGCCGCTCTTTGCGCCGCCCTCCTCGTCGAACAACGGGATATGGACCAGCAGCGATCAGCGCCACGACGAGAGAGAGAACGTCTCGCATTCTACGCAGCCAACACGGAAGAGCGACGACCACGGCGCCTCTACTGCAAGATCTGCAGAAATTTCGGGCACTTGGCGGATCGATGCAAGCATCGATCTCGCCCTCGCCAGACCAATCCGACCACTTGGTCCGGCCGACAAGACGCGAGAAACGACACGCGTCCCGCCCAGGGGTCTCAACCCCCATCGCGCAACCTGAATCCAACAACTCAGCAGCAGCAACAGCCACCACAAGCTGCCCCCGTCCGCAACGTCATGGGGAACATGACCATGACGAGCGGCTCTCGTCGCCCGCGCGCACGCTCACTCTCACCTGAGCCGGCGCCCGACCCAATCGAGGCATCTCCGAACAACAATCCATTCAGCACGCATCACGACTACAGCGACGACGACAACCAGGACTGGAATCTACCAGTCCCGCTGCTTGAGAGCCCTCCGCACGTACCTGACATGCGGCCGGCACCGATCGACTGGATCGCGCGCGAACAGTTTCTGAAGGTGGACACTCCACACATCGTCACTCCGCGACTGGCGCTGCTCGCGCGAAACGACAACAGGCGCTACAACAACTGGTACCTGGACAGCTGCTGTGGGCAGCATATGGTGGGCTCCGAGCGTTACATATCCAACGCCGTCCCCACTCCCGTCGTCACTTACGTCACAGTGGCGAACAACATGCGGCTGCGCGCAAGCGCGCAAGGTATCGTGGTGCTCAAGGCACGAGGGAGCCGAACGCACATCACACTTAACGACGTGTTGATTGTGCAGAATCTGCGCTTTAATTTGGTCTCGGCGGCGCAACTCCTGGATTGCGGAGTCATCCTCAGCACCGACCCCGAGACGCGCGACATCCTGCTCCACTTCACGATGCCGAACAAGAAGCGCAAGCAGATCGGACGGGCGCGCGCCGAGAACGGCGTATACGTTCTCGACTTCGACATTCCCGACTGCAGCGGCGATTCGCAGGAATTGATTGACCTCGTCCCCCTGCGCTTCGAACACATTCATCGCCGCGATTGGAAGCACCCTGATGGGCGCCCCTGGGTGCCACACCACTCACACCCCCGCGAGCTCGCGCTGCACGACCCCGATCCCGATGGCGTCTGCAGGGACTGCCACACACCAACGTCTTCGACGAGCGCGATCGCCGGCCGTGGCCTTGCCGCCATTCGCGAAACAGAGCGAGACGCACCGCCTGAAGAGGGTCTCTCCCAACTGGAGTTGGAAACAGCTACACGGGTCGTATTCGGCACACCGGAACACCCTCTTTCCGGACCCGCATCCCAGCATCTCCAAGGAATGCTCCGCGGCGTTGGCGTCGGCACCTTCGACGCGCACGGGAATCCCCGGCCCTACACCGAACGAAAGGCGGCAGAGATCTACTCTCACCGGCGCGATTCCAAGAAACGGCTCTCGCCCATGGAAGAAGAGACATTGGCGCAACAAGAAGCCGAAGAGCTTCGGCGGAAGAGCCTCGCCGAGGCACGCGGAACGCTCGCCTGGGAACAGGACGAGAAAAGCGCCTCCAATGAAGGGGGGTGGGGGAGCGCCGGCGGATGGGGAACGAGCGACACCAGCGGCTGGGGCGTCGCAACCGGCGGATGGGGCGCAGCAACAGGCGCATACATCGGCGGATGGGGCGCCGCACAAGGCGGCGAAACGAGCGGCTGGGGAGCTTTCCGCGAGGATCAAAGGGGGGAAGAGGAAGAAGAACCTGCGCATGCTGAGGTCGAACCTCCTGTTGTTCCTCTCGGACGACCTCCGCGCCGCCCTGCGCTAGGACCACCGCCGCCTGACATCCCTTCAGGTAGTGACCCCTGGGACACCATTGACTGGGGAAGTGAACCACTCACCCCGCGACGCACTGTCTACGGACCTGCCCCTGAACCACGCGAATCGGCGTTCGTACTTGGCACGATCCCCGGAACCAACATCCCCTACTCCATCATCCGCGACAGAGAATTTCTCGCCCTCATGCTAACGACGGCGAACGAAGAAGAGAACGAGGGAGCAGCGCCTACACCTGCACCGGCACCTGACGAAGACCCCGCAGCCGCACTGTAGCGCTACATGCGCACATCTGGATTCCGCGCCGACGACGCCATCTGGCATCAGCGCCTAGGTCACCCTTCGCGCGTGACCCTGAAGAACTGCATCGAAGCCGGCGTCTTTGCACCTGGCGCGCTGTTGCGCCCTGACGGCTCCGAAGTGAGAGGAGGGACTCACCCGCGCAGCTGCACTGTCTGCCCCGAAGCTGCGCTGAGTCACCAGCCCTTCCCCCTACTCGAGCCAGGAACCAATCGCTACGCCAAGCTTGAGAAGGTTTACAGTGACTTTCTCAACGTAGGACACTGCGGCATCAATGACGAACTCTACACACTCACCTTCGTCGACGCCGGAACGCGCCACGTGTGGGTCGTAAACGTGGAAGCGCGTAGCAGAGCCTACGAAGCATTCCGTCTGTGGCTGGCGCACGCGCAGCGGCAATCTGGGGAGAAATTGAAGATCTGGCAGTCCGATGGTGCGGCGGAGTTCAGGAGCAAGGAACTGCAGGATTACCTCGCGCAAAAGGGGATCGAGCATCACATCTCCCTCCCCTACGCGCACCAGCAGCAGGGCGTAGCGGAGCGCGCGAATCGCACCCTCATGACGAAGGTACGGGCACTAATGCGGCAGGCAAAGCTCCCGCCGATCTACTGGACCTACGCGATGCACCACGCCGTGCGGGTGCACAACCTGCTGTCAACCACCGCAATCACCGGGAACTCCTCGCCGCACCTGAAATGGACGGGAAGAAAGGGGGACACCTCCATGCTCCGCGTCTGGGGCTGCATGGTTCAATACCGACCGCCAACATCAACCATCGGGAAGTTCAAAAGCCGCGCACGCTGGGGAATCCATCTCGGTATCAGCCACGAACACAAGGCGTGGATCATCCTGGATCTCCTAAGCCAGAAAATCAAGAATGCGCGCGATGTCATCTTCTACGAGCGACTGTTTCTGCAACAATTTCGTGACGACGAGCAGACGAATGCAAACCGCGTCTACGCCAACGAGGGCCACAGCTACGCCTCACCTGAGGACGAAGCAGCAGCAGCAATTCTGGAGCAGGATCCCAGAGGCGAGTTCACAAGGGGCGATCGCCGCGACGACGACGACGACGACGACGACGATGATTCAGGTGAAGAAGGAACAGGCGCAACAGGAGGAGGTGCAGCAGGAGGAAGCAGAAGCGGCGGAGACACAGCACCGCCAGCACCGCCTGAACCAGAAAGCGATGATGACGACGTGCAGGAAGTCGTCACTCAACATCGCCACGACAACACTGTCACCGGTCTCCAGCTACTTGGACTACACGCTGCCATCTCCACTGCTCCGCGCATCATCGAACCTAAGAACCCACGGCAAGCTCTCACAGGCCTACACAGCAAGGAGTGGCGCGAAGCAATGGATGCGGAAATCCGGGCACTCGAGTCGCGCGACACCTGGGTGCTCGTCGACCGTGCAGCAGTAAAGGGGAGAAGGATTCTCTCCGGCAAATGGGTCTTCCGAGTGAAGACAGGAGCCGACGGAAGGATTGAGCGATTCAAGGCACGCTGGGTGGTACGCGGCTACGATCAAAGGCACGGAATTGATTTTGACCAGACATTTGCGCCGGTCAGCCGTCACACGTCCGTCAGAATTCTCCTCGCCATCGCAGCCGCACGACACCTACCACTCCGGCAGATCGATGTGAAGAATGCGTTCCTGTACGCATTAGTGGACGCCGTGATCTACGTGGAACAGCCACACACTTACGGCGACGGAGACCCACGCGTCTGTCAGCTACGCAAGTCCCTCTATGGGATCAAACAGGCACCGAGACTCTGGCAGCAGTACCTGCACAACATACTGCTTGAAATCGGGTTCAAGCAGCTGCCTCACGATCCTGGAATGTATCGCCGCGATTTCCGCGGCGAATACATCCTCCTCACGGTCTACGTCGACGACCTTCTCTACACAGGCTCAAGCAACGAACTGCTCGAGCAGTTTGAGAGAAGCCTCGCAGGGCGCGTCGACATCACCTGCAATCATGACGTGAAGCAGTTTCTCGGACTCAACATCACCTACTCGCCGGAAGCCATTCATCTCTCAGCAGCGAAGTATGCGGAGGAGCTTAGCAAGCGCTTCAACATTGCGCCTGCACCACTCTCCACCCCTTACCGCACTCCAGGACCCAACCACAAGCCTGACAACAAAGCCCTGTCCCCTGCTGGGCTTCACACTTACCAGCAGCAGTTGGGATGCCTGCTTTTCGCATCTGTTACCTGCAGGCCCGACCTCTCCTACATTGCGAGCCAGTTGGCTCAGTACTCACGCAAACCAACGGCTGAGAATCTCTCAGATCTTCAGCGAGCCCTTCAATTCTTCATCTCCACGCCCAATGTCGGGCTCAGTTATTCCACCATCCCAACCACATCCTTCAGTCTCGTCGGCTACGTGGATGCCGATCACGCCGCTGACCCTGACAATCGACGGTCCAGGACAGGGTTCCTCTTCCGCCTCGAGCCCAGCGGCCCCATCTCCTGGAACTCTCAGAAGCAGGAGTTGGTTGCCCTGTCATCGGCGGAAGCTGAATTTATCGCAGCAACAGCAGCTGTTCGCGAAGGTCTCTACCTTCAGGAACTGCTGCAGGAAGCAAAAATTCCGGCCTCAACGAACTTTCGCCTGCACTGCGACAATCAGAGCGCGATCAGGATCGCGAACAAACCTGGCTTCGTCAACCGCACCAAGCACATCGCACTGCGGTACTTCTTCGTCAAGGACGAAGTTGACAAAGGCAAAGTTGACCTGACATACTGCCCAACCGGTGACATGGCAGCAGACTTTCTCACGAAACGGCTGCCACGCCAGCAGTATCAGCACTGCTCCGAACTCAGCGGCGTGGTCAAGCAGGTCAAGTCGAGCTACGGCCAGGAGTGAAGGGGGGTGTTACGAATAGTAATACTTAAATATTACTGTGCACTCCTCACCGTAGCAAAGCCGAAGCACGCACTATCGAGCGTGAAGACGAAAAGGTAGAAGAAAGGCGAAGGGACAGACGGTTACGAGGAGCATCTGGACCGTCGGGCAGACAGCATCAGGCAGCAGCAGTGTCGAGGATTCTGCCCGAACAGTTACGTAACCACTCGGAGTCGCACGGTTGGATTTCGCTGCAATAAGGGAATGTACCCCTTATAGTACATGGCTAGTTAGGTCGTTTCGAATTCCCCTGTACTCATATTTATATTCCTTGTACTGCACGTGTTTATTATCTCAAAGCATTTTACATTCACTCTGCTATTGAGGTCAAGGGCCCACCAACATCACTTCTCTGCGTGCGAACCTTCCTGAGTAGATCCTAGGCCACGATCAACTTCTGATCGCAGCAAAGCTGTGTGTCGTTCTCGGTTTTGTCGCTCTTTATGGGTTTTATTGCGCTCACTTGAGACGCAATCTGTTTACCATATGTGAATTGTTATGGGCGGTACTCTACTTGGTATCCAGCAAATTTCAGCAGCTCCCAACGCAGTGACCCCTAAAGCTTTTCAAGTTGGCAAGGCATGTTACTATCAATGCACCAAAGCATTCATCCAAGCCCCTTCTCGTCCACTGTTCTAGACCATTGAAGCACAGTTGCACACACCCAACACGGTACCTCCCAACGCAAGGAGCTCAGCAACAAACACCTCATTCATGCGGTGCAAATAATACTAAAATCAGACAACCAAGCAATACATGCACAACTATTACTGCTGAAATATTACCCCATACATGCCACAGTATCTTATCTCCCACTCTCGTTCACTGTTCAGTTCATCCGTGCACCCACCGGACCTCAGAAACTGCAGCAGGTCGAGACTAGAAAAATCTTCCGGCATGCTCTCCAATCTCGTGCATCCGTACAGGTCCAGGCTCTTGAGCCGGGTCAACTGCGCAAAGTTTCCTGGAAGCGAGCGGATGCCGGTGTTTTCCAGATCCAGCTTGTTCAGGCAGGCGAGTTGGGTGAGAGAAGCGGGGAGATCTTCCAGGGCAGAGCAGTCAGAGAGATCGAGCTCCCTTAGCCTGGATAATGCACCGATGCTGGCGGGAAGGGAAGTGAGCTTTGGAGCATGAGCGACCAAGGATGTCAGGTGGCGAAGCTGAGAGATCGTTTCTGGCAGCATGATCAACTCTGGAGCATTCTCTATCTGCAAACGCCGGAGCTGCTTCAGATCCGTGCCGATGCTTCCTGGAAGCTTCTCGATGTTACCAGCCCTGGAGATCACCAGAATTCGCAGCTGGGGGAGAGAAGCCAAGGGGAATGCGAGCTCCTCCGCATCTTCCGCCAACACCAACTCCAGATGTACTAACTGGGGGAATGCGCTGTGTTCAGACACATCGGCTTCCCCACCCTCAACGTTGACCAGATTCAAAATCAGCTTCTTGAGATTTGGCAGCAAATGGAGGTTCGGCATGAAAATGGACTGATTGTAGCTCCCAAGGCTCAGGGATTCTAGAGAGGAAGGTAGAGAGACAGGCGGTCCGTTCAGCCAGATGGCATTGTGACATCCAGTCAGCTCCAGCCGTCTGAGCTTTACAAGGGCTTCCAGCTCCTTGGGAACTGACGCGAGCTCGCTGCACATCCCAATGGTGAGGGTGTCCAAATTAGTCAGCCCTGTCACGGATTCTGGAATCTCCCTGAGATTGAAGCAGCAGTGGATGTTCAGCTGCCGCAGCTGATTCAGTTTTCCAATCCCCTCGGGAAGCTTCTCATCTGAAACCAGATCCAGGTCAAGCCGGGTCAACGAGGTCAGCTCGGTAAGTGAACCGGGGAGTTGCAGCAGGTTGAACACAAAGTCTGGGAAAATCCTCTGTATGCCAACCATTCCCTCCAAGCCCTCAGGAAGACACAGTAGCGGCAGCTTCACCATGCACAGCGTCTTGAGAGCTCCCAGGCGACCGAAATTCGCTGGAAGCTGGCGGATTTTGCGGCAGCATACCACGAGCAGGGTCTTTAAAGATGTCAGATAGGCGAAGGATTCAGGAAGCTCCGTGAGAGAAAGCATGTACATGGTTAATGTCTCCAGGGATTCGAGACGCCCGAAAGAGTCGGGGAGGTTTGCTAGTGGCTGATCCCGCAGCACCAATCTTTTCAGGGCAGATAAGCGGCCAAAGTTGTCGGGCAGGCTGGAAAACCGGAGGCACGATGAGATTTTCAGGCTCTCCAACTGCGTCAGAGATGTGAAATTTCCGGGCAGGCTCGTGAGTCCTGTGCACCAGCTAAGGGTCAGCTCGCGGAGACACGGCAAAATCTCTCCAAGGTCGTCCGGAAGCCGGTCAAGGAAGTGGGAACCCGCAATCACCAGCCGTTCCAGCCTGGAGTACGGCAATCCCGAGGGAAGAAACAAGATGAACGGAGAAACCTCTCCCTCGAGCTGCAGCGACTTGAGAAACGGCAGCTGTGAGACGGAAAACGTCCCCCTTGGTTCCTCTACCTCAGGGTCGTAGCTGATGGCCAGGCTGGTAAGCCTTGGCAGCTGAGCGAGATGCACAAGATGGTGAAAGATCAGGTTCAGAGAGGTTAAGCGGATCGAGCTAAGAGACGAAAGGGTCGACAAGCCGGGGTTGGTCAGCGTTGACGCGTCCGGGAGAACGAGAGTGTGGAGCCGCGAGAGCTGGAAGAACGAAGCCGGGAATACGATGTTCGGGTGAAGAGCCGATCCAAGGCGGTCGAATGAGATAACCTCCAGCTGCGTGCATCCCTGAAAGAGCTGATCCAAGCCGGTTTCGGTAATCGGGTGTAAGTGCTTGCTCTCCTGGATTTCCGCATCTTTAGTGATCCTGCTTCCCACGTGAAGAATTTAACTGAGGGCATGACGACGCGAGGTGGGAGAGGAAGGCGTTGTCTAGGGTTTCCACGCTGCCGTCACACAGATGAAGGTGGGTGAGGTTCGGGAAGCATGAGACGGCGTTGGCGAGGTCATGGCGGGAAATGGCGAGATTTTCCCTGACGAGAAGCGTCGACGCGTAATGCTGGGAGAGACGGCGCCAGCGACGGCAGACGGAAGCGATAAGGAGACTAAGAGCTGCGTCGGTGAAGGCAGGAGGAGTCGGTACGAGAGAGTTACAGTCGCTATCGCTCGAGTACTCTGGTGGATCTTTAGTCCAGAAATATTTCTGGCTCGGACATAAAGAGTCGCATTTAGCATTGTCGTATGTAGCATCGTCGTATGTAGCATCACCGTCGAATGCAGTGGATACCGGTGTTTGGGACGTACGCCATAGTATTCTAATAAGTAGGTCGTCAGACAGCCTGTTGATGTGCGCACGAGAAGCCATGGTTTATAGGTCAGCTAAAACCCGCACGAATTTCTGGAGAAGCCAAAAGCTACTCACTATAATGGCTACCAGACGCAGCTCAACAGACGCACAACTTCTGGTTTCTAAACTGGTCGCCGCGGTGATTGATGATTCCGTGATCTACGTCAAGCTCACCCAGCAAAGCAGGATGTTGATCCGTCAATGCCGTCAGAAAGCATCAGCCGTCTAGCTCCAGATGAGATTATGGGCGTTGTTCTGCAGGCGTTAAATTGCCAGAAACTGGGTCCGCAGAATCTTCCCCGATAAGCGCGCTTCTGCCTATCAAGGTTTGGTGATAAGCGCTGTCCTGCCAAACCTTTTCGAGCCAAATTTAACGCTTCAGCCTGCAGAACGCCACTCTTGGGGCACACAAATTCAACGGGGTAAAGGTTCCACGGTGTTGCATCTTCAGGCAAATGTCCGCTTAACTTGTGCGCTGCCAATTCGGCCTCGAGAGCTAGCATCAGCCAGCACACAAGTTATGCAGGGCAGCAATTTGTGAGACTCGAGAGTTTGAGCGAGCTTCGTGGCAACACCCCCAGCAAATTGAGAAATTAGGCAATTGGTGCGGCCAGAAGCTACAAGGAAGGACAAGTTCCGTACATTTAATGCGGAGGCAATAACGCCTACAGAACAGCGCCATGATGTGGTTCCATGAAGTAGCCGTTGGTGGTAGAAGGCGGGAAGTGGAATCGCTGAAATTCCTCGCATTACGACAGCACTCCATCACATGCACCAGCCCATGACACAGGTCTTTGGTCCTGACCTGAGATAAAGCGCAGTAGTGTAAATGATGTTACTGTACTTGCTGCAATATGACACTGTTTCACAACAAAAAATCTTAGTATGCAGGCAGAGAGAGGTGCCTGGCCCCACTCCCTACCCTCTGCTCACCATTCCCCACCCACTCCTCACCCACTTCCTACGCACTCCCACCCACCCCCTCACTCCGTCCCATCCAGCCTATCAATCTCCGCCACATCACCCATCCCCAACCCGCACCGCCACGCTTCAAGATTCTCCCGTATATGCTCTTTATTGCGCGACCTCGGAATCACCACCTGCCCCTTCAGCAACCCCCACTTGAGCACCACTTGTGCGGGCGAGCAGGCACGGCGTGCAGCAATGGCTTTGATGACCGGGTGGTCCAGGACAGGGTTGTGGGAGGGCGAGTCGGAGAAGATCAGGTGCTGCGAGCCAAGGGAGGAGTAGGCCATGTACGCGATGCCATGCTGAGCACAGAGCGATTGTAGGTCCTTGTCTGCTCGTAGGGGGTCGGAGTTCCTGGCAAGGGAAGGGTTTACGGAGGCGGAGAAGGGGGGTGGGTTTGGGAAGGAAGGACGTGGGACGGGCAGGTGGGACTGCGAGAGGAGGGCGATGGGCTGGGAAGAAGGGATGGGCGAGCAGTAAAATTTATCAAGGAGAGGCAATTATGTACCAGGCGCAAAGAGGGTGACTTTCCTGACCACACAGGTTACTCCTCACTTCCCACTCCCCACTCCCCATTCCCCATCCCCACTCCTCACCTCTGCAGCACGTGCGGTTTCACCTCCGCCTGTGCAATCAGCTCCAGCAGCTCGTCTCGCCCAAAGTTGCTCACACCGATCGCCCGCACCGCTCCCCGCTGATACAGCTCCTCCAGAGCCCGCCAGCTGTCCAGCCACCCCGCACCCGTCGCTGCCGCTGCCCCTGCGTCCCCGCAGATGGCGGGGAAGCAGAAGGGGTAGTGCAGGAGGAAGAGGTCGAGGTAGGGCACGCGGAGATCGCGCAGGGAGTCGGAGAAGCGCTCGCGTGTGATGGCGTGCCCGTGATGCCGCGGGTGCAGCTGGGGGGAGCGGGAGGGGGGGTGGTGGGGAAAGGAGAGGAGGGGGAGAGGTGACGGATAGTGGATGAGTTGATTTAGAAGCCGCGTGATGGCATGCTCGGGGTGCCGGGGGTGCAGCTGCGGGGGGGAGGGAGAGGGTGGGGCGTGTGGGGGGTGGGCGAGAGACGTGAGAGAGTGAGACGTGGGATGATGGAAGAGGGACGAGAAGAGGAAAGAAGAGAGTGCGAAGAGGAGGTGCGGGGGGGCCAGCAGCAGCCCACCTTGGAGACGAGGAAGAGTTGGTTGCGGGACACGTTGTGCTGCGCTATGGCTGCCCCCACTGCGTCCTCTCGGTACCACTCACGTGCTTGCGCCGAGTCAAACAGCCTGCACTCCCACCACAGCACCACATGACATGCATGGGAACAGAAGGATAGGATAGGTGGGTGGTGCGGGGGTGACTTTTGAGGCGCCTCAGAAGTGCGCCATTTTCACAGCATGTCATGCACGGGAACGGGCGTGGGAGCAAACGGAAGGGAAAGGGGGGGGGAGGGAGGAAATGCCTGAGGCAACGAGAGATGAGCCTTGCAGCACCAGGAGCGGGTGAGGGCGCAGGCACCCAGCTCGCCCACACATGCCTCCCTCACCTCACCTCACCTCACCTCACCTCACAGCTCCTTACCTCGTCCCACTCGTCTGCCCGTTTCGTTGAGCCAACTTTAAAACAGTCTGCCTGCCTGCTCTCCCGAACCCCCCCGCTGCCTGCGCTCACCTGTACCCAGCCTCCAGCGCCCACCCCACGGCCCTCTCTGTCTCCTCCCCCAGTCCCGCCGTCCCAAACCCCAACCGCGGCATCATCACGCCGTTCCACAGCCGCACCTCCCCCGCGCCCTCCGCTTCCCCCGCTCCCCTCGCTTCCCCCACCCCGCCGCCAGCCCCGTTCCCCGCGCCATCTGTCCCCAAGCTTCCCCGCTTCCCCAGAGTTTCTAATTCTCCGTCATTTACGGAACCTGCGGAGCTTCCGGAATTTGAACCGCCGACAGCGCTGAAAGCGGTAGCGGATCCGCCAGCGGCTGTGCCGGCGGCGGCGGTTGCGGAAGTTTGGCGGGTGAAGGAGAGATGCGCCTGCAGCTTGCGCGCGTGGGGGGAGGTGCGGTGCGCGAGGTGGCGCGCGAGGAGGAGAAGCGCGCCGAGCAGAATGAGCGAGTGGCGCACGGGGTTGCGGCGGAAGGAGGGGAAGAGCGAGAAGAAGCGCGCGAAGAAGGAGAGCGGAGAGGACGCGGAGAGCGCAGGCTGGCGCGCACGGCGAGATGTGGACCCCTGCATCGGGACCTACTGGCGGAGTCGACTAGAGGCGGAGCATGGGAAGAGTGATATTTGTGAATTCGCTTACATGGCGTGGCGAGGGATGATGGTGGAAAGGAAACTAGTCACACGCAAATCACGTCATGGGGAGGGAGTGATGATGGTGCGAGTCAAATGCGGTCGGATTCGAGACGCGACAGCGTTACAGAAAAAGTTGCGTATGCAATTATATCACATAAATAATCCACTCAGATGCTACATTTGCCATTCTTCAGCTTGTTTTTATTTGGCAAGCATATGCGAGTCCCTTGTTTCAGTTTGTCCAGACAATCATAGCCGTTGATTTTCTTGTAGCACCCCTTGATCCCTCGGAAATACTTGACCTGAACCATGCTGCAGCGATCACTGTTTGTAACCATGTAGAAGTTGGAGAATGGACAGGTTCCAGCCGTGTAGCTTGACTGGCTCTGTATGCATGCCTGTTTAATGGGAACGAACAGGAAAAGAGGCAGGAATTGAGATTTTGAAAGCAGAGGAACAGGGGTGAGGGGCAAGGATTAAATAGTGAGTGGCAAGCCATGGTATGGACCAGGTGCAGGTAGGAAAGCAGGGAAGTATGAGATTGACGAGTGGGGAAGGGGGAGAGGGGAAGCAGATATGTGAGTCATTGGGGCATGGATGCACTGAGAGGCACCAGCACGTGCTCATTCAAACATCCAATGCATTTTCTCTCCCCTCCCCCACACACACACCCATACATGCATACATACACGCTGACGCATTCAAACATGCAACAGTACGAAAAAAACATAGCATGGCAGCCACACAAACGCACCCTCACGCACTTAGCTGCACACACGTACACCCAGACACATGTGCACCCGCATGACAACATGGTCACACCTCAAAGCCAGTGAAGCTGTCTGCAGAGGTCTTGGGCACGAGGCGCGAGCAGCGCATGCCGGGGTTGAGGCGGAAGAAGTCGAGCGGGGAGAGCGGCGGGGAGGGCACGTTGCGAATGGACTCGCACGTCTCTGCGCTCTGCACCAGGTAGTACTGCGAGCACACCGGGATCACCTGCCCCCCTGCTGCTGCGTCTCTCTCCCCCCGCCGCTCCACACACACCACCTGGTTCGGCTGTAGGCCATCCCCACTTACTCCCCCACCCACACCCGCGCCACCACCCCCCCCACCACCATCCCCACTGTCTAGTGCGGTGCAGTTGAGCCCGGGGTTGAGAGCGAGCAGGGCTTCAATGCACGGGGTGCCGCTGGGATTGCAGCTCTTGGTCAGCTGGAAGTAGGCTGCTAGGGATGCACACGTGTCACCCTGTGAGTGGAAGATGTAAGGGGTGGCAAGAGAAAGTGGATGGAAGTCCAGCAGCAGAATGTGCATGTGTTTGCATGTCCGCATGTGCTTTTTGTGACCATGAGTTTCACGAGGCTGAGACTACCTGGTGGGAAACCATGAAACGACAGCGCAATGGCAAGAACACGCACAAGCTCAAGCACAAGGGCAAGCACAAGAACATGAGCAGTGACAAACAGGGAGACGTTGCAGCAGTGCACCTGCTGATCTTTACAGGGGACCTGCATGCAGGATTCGACACAAATCTTGAAGAGAGTGAGAGCAGGGGAAGGTGCGGGGGCGCACCTGGTCAGTGGTGTAGAAGACAGAGCACGGAGTGAGGCCGTCAGGTGGTGTGACGTTGAGATGCGTGTTCAGAGGCAGCGGCATGCTGCAATCCACATTCTGGAAAGCGCAGGGGAGGGGAGGGGGGAAAGGATGACAGGAGAGGAGATGAGTGGAGAGGAGAGGAGAGGACAGGGGATGAACTGGAAAGAAGGATATCAGACAGGCGATCAGGTTAAGCGGACAGAGGGAAGGGTAAGACATGGGTGGAGAGAGAAAGCCTCTAAAACCATGAAAAGGGAGCACGAGGTCCATTCAGGGGCGATGGGAGAGGAGCTGGGAGCGGCAGAGCGCCAAACGAGGGTGGTGGTACCGGGTTCTGTGCGGTGAACTGCGGTAGAGTGAGGCCGTAGACGGGGTGGATGGCGGCACACGTGAGGCCGAGGGAGAGAACTGTGTAGGTGCCGTCGGTGTCGCCTGGTAGGGGTGTGTGTCGGGGGTAAAGAGGAGAGTGAATTATAGGGGGAGAATGGAAGAGAATGGACGAGGCCGAATGTATGAGGAGGACGGAATAAGAAAGGGGTGGAGGGGAGGAGGAGAACAGGAAAAGGTACCTGGAGCGCAGGAGTAAGTGCCATCAACTGTGGTGCCCTGCCTGAAGCCCGGTGGACACACACATGAGTACGACCCCGCCCCGTCATTCACACATGTGCCCACCGCACACGGGTTGCGAAACGACGCCCGACACACGTCCACTGCAGGAAAACATAAGAAAAACAAGTCCAATACGTCGCATGTATAGCGGTAACAGCAGCTGCAGAGGAAAATCAAGCAGGCTTACGGCAGCGAGGACTACACCTGGCCCTTCGCCCTGACAACAGAGGACATCAGCAGGGGCTCACTAACAGCACGTGGCCTCACCACAACCCCATTCACCCTCAGCATACCCCTCCCCCTCACCCCCGCCTTTCCCCTCCCTCAACTCCCATTCCCCCTCCAGCCCCCCACCCTCACCATAAGCGCAGGTGCGTGAGCCGTCGCCATTGAGCGCCTCAACAAAGCGGGGGTCGGTGCAGTCGCAGCGCAGAACAAAGAGCACGGACCCACAAAGAGCACGTGTTCTTGCCATGACCCCCTCCATCCCCCCACCCTCACCATAGGCGCAGGTGCGTGAGCCGTCGCCATTGAGCGCCTCCACGAAGCGGGGGTCAGTGCAGTCGCAGCGGTTGGTGGTGCCCTGCACGCGGCACGTGAAGTTGCCGCACGGGTTCAGCACCGGACCCAACGCCCCCCTGCGCGCCTGCATGTTGCATGGGTCTCGTGGCGCTGGGGGATTCAGAAAAAGGGGTGAGGGAGGGAAGGGGAGAAACCGCGTGCTGCACGGGTCGCGTGACGCTGGGGGATTCATTGTTCAGAAGAGCGGGTGAAGTGTGGGGAGGGGGAGGAGAAGTTGTGGGGTTGGGAGAGGAAGGGAAGCTGTGAAGAGACGCTGTGGTTGGAAACTGAGAGGCCGCAACGGCGAGCAGGAGGCATGAGAGGGTAAGAGTAAGAGGAACACAGGAACCAACAGAGTGGCAAAAGCGTTATTAACACAGGAGGATAGGAATGCTTCTATTGGAGGGGGACTGAGGGACTCCACTCAACTCCACTTGACTCTACCCCACCCCAGTCCAGTCCAGTCCAGTCCAGTCCAGTCCAGTCCAGTCCAGTCCAGTCCAGTCCCAGTCCATTCAATGCAAACCAACTCACAT
Organism: Closterium sp. Naga37s-1; assembly: GCA_947471745.1. Lineage (NCBI taxonomy): Eukaryota > Viridiplantae > Streptophyta > Zygnematophyceae > Desmidiales > Closteriaceae > Closterium > Closterium sp. Naga37s-1. The sequence goes on from CANJKZ010000030.1 coordinate 1,537,098, forward strand.
TGAACAACAGGATAGAGGCCCGGCAGAGTGTTGATGCCGCACACGCCATCCCCCCCCTGGATGTCCATGCGCATGTGGCCCCCATCGCCCCAGTCCGCCCCCCACGAGTTGCGGATGATCCAGAAGGGCGGCGCCATGTGGGGAGCAGTGTCGTCCGCCCCCACCAGGCGGTACCCCACCAGCAGCACCACGTGGTTCAGGTTGTACGTGAAGCACGCTGGGTCCTGGTACTTGGACAGCTGGGGTGAGCGAGGATGAGATAGCGTCGCACAAAGGCCGACAGATGCAGAGAGGTGGAGAGACAGAAATAAGGGCGTGTAAAACTGTGACGACCAATGAAATGCGTAACTCGGAAATGCGGTGTGTTCATTTCTATGCCAAAAAATACCATTGCAACTCGGTCAAAATCGAGGTGACTACTCAAATATGCGTAACCCTAACACCTCGCAATCACCAGAACCACCCTAACGGTCAACCATTTTGTTCATTCATTACAATTTTACACGCCCTAAAGAGAGAGTGAGAGACAGGGGCGCAGAGGAGGGCGGGAGCTATCACTTGGACAGCTGGCAGGGACAAGGGCATGCAACGCGGGTTTAGCCCCTGGCATGTGAGGCCCTGGTCTTCTACCTCTGCACTCACCGCACGCGCTTGCTCACCCCGTCATACTGCTTGAACGACTCAGCAGACGCCTCTATGTGCACCACCACTGGCTGGCGCTGCACGGCCAGCAGCAGGCCGAACCAGCCGTAGAAGGACGTGCGCTCAAAGCCGCTGATCTGAAAGCCCTTCTTTCGGGTATCCATCTGCATGGCAGGGGCGGGAATGGGTGGCACACGCGAGGTGAAAAGGCTTTTGAATCGACTCAGAAATCACCTCACCGCCGCTGATCAGAAACGCCCTCTTCTTCCTTGTCTCCCATCTGCATGGCAGGGGCGGGAATGAGCCGTACGTGGGATGCGAGGCGGCGGCAGACGAGACACGTGCCATGTGGGATTCATTGAAGCACACAACATGTGGAAGAGAAAGGGTCGTGAGCAGAGCACTTGGAGTGATCTGACTGATCAGCACTTGCGTGCAGCAAGACCAGCACCATGCATGTGCATGCGCACTCACACATGGTCACACCACCCCCTCTTTCCATTCCTCCTCCCGTCCTCCCCCTTCCTGCCCCCCAACCCTGCCCCCCACCACCTCAACAATTGCATGCGTGGGGAGCACGCACTCACCGGCACACCGCTCTTGCAAGTGATGCCAAACAGCTTCCTCAGCACTGCAAACACAGGCGAGCACAGCCCACTGCCCGTGCCCCCTGCCAGCTGCCTTCGTGCCCCCTCTGCTGCTGCTCCTCCCTCTGCAATGGCTGCAGCTGTTGGAAAAGCTGCTGCAACGCTAGCGCCGTCTGGGTTAACATGTCCATGCTCTACCACCGAACGCACCATACCCTCACTCGTCCCCATGCCCCACCGCTCCGCCTTTCCCTCTGCTCCCCGTAGCCTTCTCCCAGCCGCCCTCCCCTTCCCCTGCCCCCTTCCTCCCTCCGCCACAGCTGCTCTTTTCTCCTCCACAAGCCCTCCCACGCCCTTCCCCGAGCGGGCGGCTTTGAGGAGGAAGGCGAAGGCCTGGGAGGGCGAGCCGCCCTGGCAGTCGGCGCGCATGGAGGAGCGCAGCTGCAGCGCTGACAGCTGCGGCGCCACCGAGAGGTTCGCCATTATGCTGTAGGCCGCCTCTATGCTGCCCACCACCGCATACGCCCAGCAGTCGCCACACGCCTGCTGCTGCCTCACGGGCCAGAGCAGGTCGGGGCGGAACCAGGAGGACGAGGGGGAGACCAGCCACGTTTGCTCTGGCTCGGTGTCTTGCGCATCGCTTGTGCCGGATCCGCTGCTGCTGGCGCCGCCGCCGCCGCTGCTGCTGCTGCTGCTGCTGCTGCTGCTGCTGGTGTCCCCGTTGGGGTGCAGGGGCAGCACGCCGGCGCTGGCGTATCGGAAGAAGGGGTTGACGTGGGGCGGGGAGAGGGAGTCGTCTGAGAGGGTGAGACCCAGTGGGAAGGCTGTGGGGATGTGGGCGCGGTGGGGCGGGGTGGGAGGATGGGAAGAGAATGAATGTGGTTTTTGAGTTTTGAGACGTCTCAAAACTTGTTAGGCGGGGAGAGAGAGTCGTCTGAGAGGGTCAGGCCCAGTGGGAAGGAAGGCTGTGGGGATGTGGGCGAGGTGGGGTGGGAAGGATGGGGAGAAGGAGTAGAATGGGTGTGTTGAGGGAGTGTGTGGAGGGAGAGAGAGTGATGAAGAATGGAGCAGGTGGTTGCCGTGGTGGTGCATGCGACAGTGAATGGTGAAGAACGGAAGAGGAGAGGGACGAGGAGAGGGAGGGGGAGAGGTTGGAGGAGAGGAGGAGGAGGGGAGGAGGAGAGGGTGGAGAAGAGGGAGGAGGAGAGGGTGGAGGAGAGTGTGGAGGAGAGGGAGGCGGAGAGGGAGGAGGAGAGGGAGGAGGGGAGGGAAGAGAGGGAGGAGGAGACGGAGGACGAATGGGGGTAGTAGAGTTGTGTTACCTGAGTCAATTGGTACGCTTTGGAGGCCTGCATGTGCGTGGGCAGAGAGGAAATGGAGAAACCAAAAAACATCAATCTATGAGACAGCATGAGTGCATGAAAGCAAATGCGCCACGTCTTCCCAACTCTCGCCACTATCAAAACGACCTATTCTCTGCTCCCCCCTGCCCACCACCCTCCTGAAACCCATCCACCACTTCTGCCTCTCCTTCTGTTCTCCTCCTCATTCGATCTGTTACCCTAGTCCCATCACCCACCCCCCCTTGATCCAGCTCTCCTCCCCTTCCCCCACCCCCTCCCTCCCCCAGCAGAGCCCATCACCTGCAGCAATGCTCCACTGCAGCAGTGTGAGCTCGAGCGGGGGGTTGTCAGAGGCAGCAGCGAAGCCGAGGAAGAAAGCAGAGGCGCTCTCAGTGGGCTGGAGCAGCGCGCACAGGGAGATGCGCGCTGACAGCACGGGCTTGGACGGCCGTGGGGAGGGCCTGGAGGAGAGGAAGACGCGCAGAGAGCCAGTAGCTGCAGCAGCGGCGGCGGCGGCGGCGGCAGCGGAGGAAGAGGAGGGGTGGTAGTCAATCCAGGCGTACTTTGGGGAGCCGTCGTTGAGCGGCGAGGGGGCGGTGGCTGTGGCTATTGAGGTGAACCCAGTGCTGCTGCTGGAGCTGGTGGAGCTTTTGACTTGGATGGAGACGATGCCTTTTGGCTTGCTGGCACTGGCTGGCACTGCATCAAAGACCACTGCAATGCTGTGCTCAGACTCAGGAAGGTACGACCCACTGCTACTGCTGCTCGTGCCACCAGCAACAGCACCAGTCGCGGAGACAACGAACGCCAGAGCAGCGAATGCATTAGCAGAAGGAGGGCTCGGAGAGGAGTCGGAAAGAGCGATGGTGAAGGCGAAGGAGGTGGAGAATGGGAGGGCGCGGCCACAGGAGGAGGAAGAGAGAACTGCGATGGAGAAGAGGCGGATGGGCTGGGGCAAGAAGGCGGCGCCCCAGTTGGTGGGCTGGGCTGGTGAGAGGAGGATGGCGGCGGTGGGGAGGAGGGATGCGGAGCCGCTGAGGGAGAGAGAAGTCGGTGGGGAGGAGTCTGAAGTGGTGTTGATGAATGGGAGAGAGCCTGCAATGCAGGGAGAGGAGGGTGGGCACATGGGCCAAGGGAGGGAGGAAAGGGTGGATGGGGAAGGGGAAGGGGGGGAGGGAGGAAGATGTGGGGATGTGACGAGGTGAACCGACAGTGGTTAAGATGCCAGCTGTATGTGAATCGCTTGAGATTTTTCGAGAGTCAAATGAGACTGATGAGCAACCAACCAGGTCCGGTTCCAATCAAACCACCACTAAAACGCTGCAGCCGTGTTGCCTCATATCACTGGACACCACAGCATTGCACCGCTCACCACCTTACAGCACACCACCGCTCCCCACCACACCCCACACCTGTACGCACCATCATCAGGCACGCACGACCCCGGCACGCCTCCATTCGTGTATCCACTATCGCACGCGCACGTGGGCACACGATTCGGCCCATCAAAGAAGCACACACCGTGCCCGCCACACGGCAGGCTCTCACTCGACAGCCCGCAGAACGCCCGGCACACCTCCGCCCGCCTCTGCGCGTCCAATCCCTCGGGACACGAGAAGGTGGGAGCAGGGCTGCCGTCCTTTGCTACTGCGCAGTTGCTGCGCGTGGTTATGATGGTGCCGGCAGGGCAGGGTGGCTGCGAGGGGAAGGCGGAGGAGAAGTAGTTGTTGTCGAGCTGGTACTGTCGCATGCCGTGGGGGATGGGCTGCAGCACGGAGCCTGTGAGCTGGTTGCTGCGCAGGTTGCTGGGTGAGTGGGCATGGCCATGGGGATTGGGGTGGGGTTTGGGGTGGAGGTGAGGGAGGCGGGTGGTTGGGTTTGGGGTAAAAGCGGGAGATGAGATTGGAAATGAGGAGATGCGATGGGCTTGAACAGGTCATCTTAGGACAAGCTGTGTATGGGTGTGTGATTCGGGTGTGGCTGTGTGTGCATGGTGGTGGAGTGAGTTGGGGCTGGGGAGAGAGAGAAAGACGCGGAGCCACACCACAACAAAGGAGGCGAATGGGAAGGACATGCGAACGGCATGGGATGTAAGATACATGGGAGGAGCGAGGGAAGAGCGGGGCGTACAGGAGGGTGAGTTGAATGAGATCTGTCATCTCTGTGGGTATAGAGCCACTGAAGCGGTTGGAGCTCAGATCCCTGTAGGGTGGCGCGGCATAGAGGGCGTAGGAATCAGAGCCGGGCATGAGAGAGAGAGAGAGAGAGAGAGAGAGAGAGAGAGAGAGAGAGAGAGAGAGAGAGAGAGAGAGAGAGAGAGAGAGAGGGTGCCCTAACGTCAACCACCCACCTGCCTATCGTCCGCCGCCTGCCGCCGCAGATACTAAGCGACTACTCCACCTGTATGCTGGCCGCCCTCTTACGGATCTCCAAACTGCCCAACTGTGCGGGAGCGTGGCGGGTCCTCATGTTCCTGCCACGTCTCACCTTACGACTTAGCAGGAGGTCCAGCTCTAAGTGGAAGGTGCTGCGAGAGCAGATGCACCTATTCAGATGTGGCCACTGGAACCAGCTCTACAGTGACTACGTGGGGTCCCTGCACCAAGCTGAGCCACCTCAGCACCAAAACGACCCCCTGGGAATCTGCTCACGTGTGGAGGGGTTGGTGAAACGGGGTAACCTGCGAAAAGCGTTGGCAGCCCTTTCACCCTCGACAGCGGCCCCTGCGACGATCGCAACATTACAGCAGTTGGAATTGAAACATCCCCAACCCCAAGTTGAGCTGCCCGACTGGGTCCACACCTACACAACACCCACGCAATTTTCATGCACCGTGGAAAGTTTCTCAGACGTCCTTGGGGATTGCCCCAGCGGAGTTGGGGCTGGTCCATCCGGGTCAACATTTGAACACTACCGCGACCCAGCCCTAAGCAACATCGAAGTGCTGGGGCACCTACACTCCGCCGTAACACATCTTCTCACCACGAATCTTTCCACCGAGGTTGCAGCACTACTCTCGCCATCCCGCCTCATCGCCTTCGCGAAACCAGGGGGGGGGGTACGCCCTATCGCAATAGGGGAATCCCTACTCCGGTTGGCAGCAAAGGTGGCACTCTCGGAACTGCAAGGAGAAACAAGGCGATTTTTCTTACCCCAACAATTCGGTGTGGCAGTCCCAGGCGGAGCTGAGTTCGTTATACATGCAGTCAGAGACCTCACCACTTCACAACCTTCCAGCCTAGTCCTCCAACTCGACATTGAAAACGCTTTCAACTCCGTAGAGAGGAAAGCGTTCTTCAACGCACTCACCAACACCCCGCTAGCACCGCTCATACCTTTCACCCGCTCCTTCTACGCAACGCCTTCTCAGCTGCTGACCGATCCCCGCTTGAGCACGACGGCACTTACCAGCGGAAGGGGGGTGAGGCAGGGGGACCCCCTCGGACCCCTGCTGTTCGCGGCATCAATCCAGCAGCACCTCAGACGCACAGCAGCAGAGCACCCAGAAGTCACGATCCTAGCATACGCAGATGACATCACCATGATCGGACCGGCGACAGCAACGCTCGGCGCGCTTAAGTTGCTGACGCCGCTGCTCGCCCAGGATGGCCTCACCCGCAACCTCAGAAAATCGTCGGCGTGGTCCACGACGCCGCTTGAGGGTGACGAGCTCCCCGAGGGCCTCCCACTCACCCACGAGGGGGTACGGGTGTTGGGAAGTCCCGTGGGGTCACAGCGCTTCTGCGCTGACCTGGTCCGCAGTACTCTGACAGACGCGGCGGCACCCCTGGGCTCCCTAGCATCCATCCATCCACAGCATGCCCTCCTGCTCCTGTCCCGCTGCATCAGCCGCAGAATCGGCTACTTGCTGCGCACCACCCCAGCGGATGTCCTTCCCCTCTCGGAATGGCACGCGTGGTGCGCCGAACTGCTCAACACCGCCCTGACTGCCGCCAGCATCCAACCACCCCGCCGCGAAGCCGAGTTCAATTTTCTCATCCGCCAAGCAACCCTCCCAGTGGCCCTAGGTGGACTGGGCCTCACGGATCCCACAACAGAAGCAGCACCAGCCTACCTGGCCTCAACGACAGAGGCACTACGCCTGCTCCGCTCACTCGACCTGCCAGCAACCGCGGCGCTAGGGAGCAACAGCAACGCCCTGCAGCCGTCTGCGGCACACTCGGTCACCATCCAAGACATGGAGGGACGACTGCCGCCGCTGGCGCTGCAATACCTCCGTGAGGAGCAAGAAACCCCGTCCCAAGACCAGCTGCAGCGGGCCCTCTCTCAGGAAGTGCACGCGGCAAAGGCCGACACCCTGACAGAGGAATCACGCTCAATCAGGTCAGCCCCCGAGACGGGCCACACGCTCCGCCTCGCCAACCAGAGAGGCGAGGGAGCGGGAGCATGGCTGCAAGCCCTACCCCTGACCCCAGACCTCTGCTTCTCACCAGGGCAATTCCGAACAGCCCTGGCCTTCCGCATGGGCATCCGACAGAACGTACCTACTGTGTGCGAGTGTGGAGAGCTCGTGGCCGACTGCAGCCTACCCAACCACCTACTCCGCTGCAGCACAGGCCCGGACAGAACGCGCACACACAATCAGCTGGCCTTTGCCATGGCAAAAATGGCGAGGGAGGCGCAGCTGGTGGTATACCTGGAGAATGCAATGTACTCACCACCGGATGACCCGAAGAAGGCCGATGTGATGGTGCGTGACCCAGACAGTGGAGAGACCTGGATCACAGACACGACTATCACCGACCCTGTGCTGCAGAACCGGGACCCCACAGCCCGCAAACCCCCAGGCTGGGCTGCAAGTGAGGCTCAGAAGCGGAAGGAAAGGGATTACTACCGGCACACAGGACACGTGGTGTTCTGCGCCCTGGCCGTCGAGACCTATGGGGCAAACGCGCCCCCCACGACGGCGTTCCTGAAGCTGCTGGCCACAGCAGCAGCTAGGAACCGGTTCAGGGCCAACCCCCTGGCGAAATCGGCCAAGAAGATGGCCTGCCACTTCAGCCAGCGCTGGTCAGTGGCCCTCCAGCGCTCCCAGGCGAATGCCCTGCACACCAAGGCCAGGGCGGGGATTGAGGCAGCGCACCCCCAGATGGCAGCGGACCCATGGCCGCTGCACCTAGGGGACATCCTCCACACGCTGGAGGGTTAGAGGGGCACTAAGGGGGGGGGGGGGGGGGAGGGTCAGAGGGATGGGTTGATGGGTCGGAAGGTATAAGGGAACCACGAGTCAAATTGCATGTCTGTACCCCCTGCTGAATTAATACAAAGGACCATTTGAGAGAGAGAGAGAGAGAGAGAGAGAGAGAGAGAGAGAGAGCAAGAGAGAGAGAGAGAGAGAGAGAGAGAGAGAGAGCTCTAACGCCTCCTCTAGTCCTCTGCTTTTGCTGCGATGCTTCACTTCAAAGTTCTCAATTTCAGAGTCCCCCCCCCCCCTCCCCCTCCGTATTCTCCGTTCCATATGTTTTTCCCAAATTCTTCATTTCAGAGCTTTTGCCCGAATTTTCCAGTTCAGAGCTCTTCCAGTTGAGTGGAAACCCCACCCCAACGAGCATGTACAATGTGAGCATGTGTCAAAGTATATATATGCTATATATGTTTAGGCTGTAGTGGGGTAGCCAATATGGGGTACAGCCCCTTTTAGGGTTTCATACTTGTACCCAACTTTTTCATAGTTCATTCATCCCTGCTGCTAGTTTCTAACATGGTTTCAGAGCACTAGGTCCGTAGGACCGTCTTTTTTTTCCGGGCCCACCTACCGTTGCGTTTACCACGCTACCCCACGTGTTGACTGCCTTGCCTTGTGACGTGCTGCGCTGCACGCGCCGTCCTGCAGCCCTCGCGCTCCCTACTGTTGCCCTAGGCCAGCGCGCCGCCCCTACAGGCCCGTAAGGCCCGCGCGCCGCCCCTGCAGACCCCTGCCTACGAGCGTGTGACACACTGCACGTGTGCTCACACGGGTCGTCACCTGGCTACCTTCACTCGGCAGCCGGGGTCGGGCCTATACACACTGACCACTGCGTCCCCTCAGGTAGCTGCGTCTGCGTCTGCGCCAGGTCAGTTGTCAGCCCCCTGCTCGTGTCGCGCCTTGTCGCACCAGACCCTCCTTTGGCACCACCGCCTTGGTCACCCCTCGGTGCAGCGCCTTCGCAGCATGCACCGCCGTGTCCTTATCTCTGGTCTTCCCAGGGTTCTCCCTCCCCTCCCACCCTCGCCTGCTCCTCCCTGTCTTCCCTGTGTCGAGGGGCGGCAGCGCGCCGCTCTTCACTCCTCCTCGTTCCCTCCCACAGAGGCTCCCCTGCAGACTCTCCACCTGGACGTGTGGGGCCCAGCCCGCGTCCGTGGACAGGGCCACGAGCAGTACTTCCTGCTGGTCGTCGACGACTACACGCGCTACACCACGGTCTTCCCCTTGCGCACCAAGGGTGAGGTCCCTGATGTTTTGATTCCTTGGATCCGCGCTACTCGTCTCCAGCTCCGCGAGCGGTTCGGGACAGAGTTTCCCGTCCTGCGTCTGCACTCTGACAGTTTTCCTCCGACCTCTTGGCAGCCTTCTGTGCGGAGCACGGCATCCGCCAGACGTTCACGCTTCCGGCCTCTCCGCAGCAGAATGGGGTTGCTGAGCGCCGCATTGGCTTAGTCATGGAGGTCGCTCGTACCTCCATGATCCATGCGGCTGCCTCCCATTTTCTGTGGTCGTTTGCGGTCCGGTACGCCGCGCATCAGCTCAACCTCTGGCCCCGTGTCTCCTTGCCGGAGACCTCGCCCACACTGCTGTGGACGGGGAAGGTTGGCGATGCGTCGCGTTTCCGGGTCTGGGGTGCTCGTGCCTTTGTCCGCGATACCACCGTGGACAAGCTCTCCGCCCGCGCTGTTCCCTGTGTCTTCCTTGGCTTTGTCCCTGACGCGCCTGGTTGGCAGTTTTACCACCCCACCTCGCGCTGTGTCTTCCCCTCCCAGGACGCCACGTTCGACGAGTCGGTTCCCTTTTACCATCTCTTCCCCTACCGCACTGCCCCTCTCCCCCCCCCGCCGCTCTTCCTCGCTCCAGGTGCTCCCCAGGTAGACCCCCTCCCCGCTCCCGGTCCTGCTCCTTCAGGTGTGTCTCAGGTAGACCCTCCTCCCTTGTCTGCGCCGGTTGAGGTCACTGGTGACTCAGGTCCTACTGAGGGTGGTCATGCTCGGGGTACTGCTTCTGAGGGTGCTGAGCCTGGGGGTGCGGAGCCTGGGGGTGCTGAGCCTGGGGGTGCGGAGCCTGGAGGTGCGGAGCATGGGGGTGCGGAGACTGGAGGTGCTGAGCCTGGACATGAGGAGTCTGGGGGTGCTGAGTCTGGGGGTGCTGAGCCTGGGGGTACTGCGTCTGGGGGTGCTGCACCTGGGGGCGCTGAGACGTCTGGTGAGCAGTCTCCCTGGGACGGCCGTCTCCGTAGTCGCTCTGCTGGTACCTCGCCGCTGCACTCTCGTCGTCGACTCCCTCTCTCCCCACAGCAGCTGCGTGAGTGGTACGTTGGCCGTCAGGGTCGCGCTGCTGGAGCTAGGGGCCCTGCTGCGGGAGGCGCTGGTGCTGGTGTCTCTGCTACTGGAGTTATTTCTGCTGGAGTTTCTGGAGCTGGAGGTTCTGGAGCTGTTGAGGGTGCTGGCGCTGGAGGTTCTGGAGCTGCTGCGGGTGCTGGCGCTGGAGGTTCTGGAGCTGTTGAGGGAGCTGGCGCTGAGGGTTCTGAGTCTGCTGTTGTGCGGTCTCCTTGGAGTAGCCGCCTTCGTCCGCGTGTGCCTCTCACCTCACAGCAGCTGCACGACTCGTACGGTCGCCGTCAGGGTCGCGCTTCTGGAGCTCGGGGCTCTACCGCTGGAGGTACTTCTGCTGGCGTCACTGGAGCTGGGAGTGGTGCTGGTCCCGGAGGTGCTCGTACTGGAGGTACTAGAGCGGCTGGGACTGGAGGTGCTGAGCCTGAGGGTGCTCCTGCTGGAGACCCTGGGTCTGGGGGTGCTGCTACTGGAGACACTGAGACTGGAGACCCTGGGACTGGAGGTGCCGGTTCTGGCGGTGCTGGTGCTGATGGAGCTGGTCCTGGACGAGCTGGCGCTGAGGGTTCTGGAGCTGCTGGAGGTGCTGAAGCTGCTGGGGGTGCTGGAGCAGCTGGTGCTGGTGGCGCTGCACAGCCGCACCTGTTCTTCGCTCCACCGTCTCTGTCGTCTCAGCCACCGTCTGACTCTGTACCTCACCAGGTTCTTAGTCTCCCTTCATCTACTGGTCTTCCGTTACAGCCTGGCTCACCGCTGCCTGCTCCGTCTCCTTGCACTGAGCAGACAGGGGGTCTTACTGAGCGTCGTGAGCCTGCGTCGCGTCCTGTCTCGCCTGTCCGTTCTGGTCGTCCTGGTCGTCGTGTTCCTCGTTCGCGTCAGCCGGCTGTCACCGGCACCCACCTCGTAGTCCGTCGTCCTTCCTCTCCTCCGCATCGTGTTCCCCTGTCGTCCCCTCCTGCGTCTTCTCTGCCTACCGTTCCTGAGCCTGAGTCTGACCGCACCCGTGCTGCTCACTCTACTGATACGCGTCTGCTAGCCACAGTTGTCACTGACCCGTCGTTTGAGTCCACTGCTGCGTCTGCCTTAGTCGCTGAGCTTGTTGACTTTGCTGCTGCCAATCGTCTAGACTACGCCGCTAGTCTTGTTGCTGAGTCTGAGTCTGTCTGTCCTCCATCCGTCGGGGGTGAGTGTGCTCTTGGCACGGATGTCCTTGAGGACAAGCAGGAGGACCTTGAGTGTCTTGCAGCCGCTGCGCCTCATCTCGTGTCCATGCTGCTTGCCCCTGAGGGAGACCCGGATGCACCAGACATCCCGACCCCGCGCTCTTACGCTGAGGCGATCGCGGGTGAGTACTCCTCTCCGTGGCAGACAGCCATGGGCGCAGAGATGGCATCCTGGAAGTCCACAGGCACTTACGTGGACGAGGTTTCCCCTCCTGGGGCGAACATCGTCAGTGGCATGCGGATTTTCAGGGTGAAGCGGCCGCCAGGTTCTCCGCCTGTCTTCAAGGCTCGTTACGTTGCTCGAGGTTTCAGTCAACGAGAGGGAGTAGACTTCTTTCAGACCTTCTCCTCCATCCCGAAGATGACCACTCTTCGGGTGCTGCTGCACGTCGCCACTCAGCGTGACTACGAGCTTCACTCTCTTGACTTCAGCACAGCCTTCCTACAGGGCAGCCTGCACGAGGAGATCTGGCTGCGCCGCCCTCCTGGCTTCACTGGGTTGTTCCCTCCTGGTACCCAGTGGAGCCTCCGGCGGCCAGTCTACGGTCTCCGCCAGGCACCACGTGAGTGGCACGACACACTGAGGACTACACTTGCGACTCTTGGGTTTGCTCCGTCGACTGCTGACCAGTCGCTGTTTCTGCGCACCGACACGTCGCTGCCGCCGTTCTACATCCTCGTGTACGTCGACGACTTGGTCTTTGCCGCTGCTGACACTGAGCCTCTCGCCCTGGTGAAGTCGGAGCTGCAGAAGAGACACACGTGCACAGACCTGGGTGAACTGCGCAGCTACCTTGGCTTGCAGATCACCCGGGACAGAGCACGCCGCACCATCACACTGACTCAGTCACACATGGTGCAGCAGGTCCTTCAGCGCTTCGGCTTCACCTGGTCCTCACCACAGCACACTCCTCTGGCTACAGGCCACTCACTCTCAGCTCCACCTTCGGACGAGTCCGTAGAGCCGAGTGGCCCGTACCCAGAGCTAGTGGGCTGCCTCATGTACCTGATGACCTGCACTCGACCTGACCTTGCGTACCCTCTTGGCCTTCTGGCTCGCTACGTGGCTCCTGGTAGGCACCGAAAGGTGCACATGGATGCTACGAAGAGGGTACTGCGCTACTTGTGCAGTACATCAGGCATGGGACTCGTGCTTGGAGGGCGGAGCGCAGTTGTCCTCACTGGGCACTCAGACGCTTCTTGGGTTGACGACCAGGCTACGCAGCGATCGTCACAGGGTTACACCTTCAGCCTTGGCTCTGGTTCAGTTTCTTGGCGTTCTACACGCTCGTCTTCAGTTCTCAGCTTCAGTTGTGAGGCTGAGATCTACGCCACAGCCATGGCTGCACAGGAGTTACGCTGGCTCACCTACCTGCTGACCGACTTGGGAGAGCGGCCTCGTTCTCCTCCAGTGTTGTACGTCGACAACAAGGCCGCCATTGCCTTGTGTCAGGAGCACAGACTGGAGCACAGAACGAAGCACATCGCTCTGCGTTACCTCCTTGCTCGAGAGTTGCAGCAGCGTGGTCAGCTTCGTCTTGCTCACGTGGCCACTCGGGCCAACACTGCTGATATATTCACCAAGGCACTTCCGTCTGGTGATCATCAGCGTTTCTGCACTTTGTTAGGCCTTGTGCCCACTTTGCCTCACTTGCTGTAGACTTTGGTTGTACTGTGATCTATATATATATATCTACGTTGCTAAATACGAGTACCGAGTATAATACGTTAGCGTATTATACGCTTGGTATATACGCGGTACGCCAAGGCTGGCGTACTGCTGATACGCAAAAATACGCTGGCGGGCAGCTAAAACTTTTTTTCCCGGGCAGGTATAAAAAAACCTGTTTCAGGGGGGGGGTTCAGGCCGACAACAACACATGTCAATATTTTATTTCATAAATATCCAGAAATACATAGTTCATCCACATAATCCCCACCCTCTAGCGAGCTTCCCCACAGCCTATTTCCTTGCGGGGCTTTTCCACCACCACCCCTTCCCCATACTCATCCGCCAGCACTGCATCATCTCCTTCCCCCCCCAGCAGGTCATCCTCCTCCTCCTCGTCCATGTTGTAGCCGCGGGGGATAGGGGCATCCGGGATGTTCCCGGGCACAACCGTGCTGGCCCCATCCTTGTTGTACCAATTGCGCACAACGTTCCAGTTGTGCGCAATGTAAACCAGGTCCGCACACTTGGCGGACCCGAGGCGGTTGCGGCGGGCGGTGTGGACGCCTTCCCACTGCGCCCAGCCACGTTCGCATGAAGAAGCCGAGACGGGCTGAGTGAGAATCCGGCATGCGAGGGTGGCAAGCTCAGGGTACTCGGTGCTGTGCCACGACCACCAATGCACCATGCTCATCTCCCCTTTCTTCACTGCCTCCCTTGCAGCTATGGCGCTCAGCTTGCCAAAACTGCCCTCCAAGTTGATGTAGGCCAGCAATGCCTCCTGCAGCACAAGGGAGGCGCGGCGAGGGGCACCATCCTTGCCGCGCCTGAAGGTGACATGGTCATAGTGGCGCTCGATGTAGTCCTTGAACACCCTCGTGCACTCCACATCGTTCCTGAAAATTCCCTCCTCCTGGTTGGCCGGATTCAGGATCCGGCCAACCACATGCATGGAGCAGGCAAGGGAGTTGTCCCACCTGTCCTTCACAATCTTGGTGATGTCTGCCCTCTCTGTCCGAGTCAAGAAGTCGCCTGAAGCGTCGAGCTTGTCATTGATGTCCTCGGTAAGCTGTAGCATAATGTCATACAGCTTACCCATCATGCCTTTCGCGGAAGAGTCCGTGGCCCGCATGGCCTTGAATGGCACCGCCATGAGAGAGGAAAAGAACTCCGCCACCCCCCACCACTCCTCATCCATCACAGCAGCCCTGAATTTCTCGGCTGCAGTCTTCCTATCCTTGTCCCCCGCTGCCCACACCTTCCACTCGTCGCTGAGCACCATCGCCGCCAGCCCACTCCTCACCTCACATAGCCGGGCCATGGCTATGTATTGTGTCCCAAACCTGGTTCCCGCAGGCTTGAGCAACTGCTTCCCCCCCACTTTCTTCATATAGGCACGGGTGAAGTGGTGGTTGCGCACGAAGGTAATCATCTCCCCTCCTTTCTCCACAAGCCTTTTTGCCCATCCCATTTTGCCCACATCTTCCATTAACAGGTCCAGGACATGCGTGGCACATGGCACATGCTCAATGTGCGGCCATGTGCCCGCAATCTTCCGCGCTGCCGATGCATAGTTGCTGCCGCCATCGGTGCAGACCGCCACCACATTCTCCGGCCCCACCTTATCAATGACGGGGCGGAGAAGGCTGGCGATGTACCCCCCCGTCTTCGACTCCATGTTGCAGTCCACGGCCTGCTCGAAAACTGCGCCGGAGTCGTTGACAAGGAGTATGTTGGCCTGCGGGCGGCCACAACGGTCGGTCATCATGTCCGACGACACGGTGACACCGTCCCGCTTCCAGCTCGCGGCAACGGGGGCGAGCGCTGCCTCCATTTTCTGCCGCACTTTCTTCAAGCCCGCCCCTCCAACGTAGCCCCTCTTGGGGGGAACATACCCCGGTCCCGCGCGCGCAAAGCACTGGACCGCGTAGCGGAAGACCGGATCATCCACGATGCGCTCTGGAAGCTTCAGCGCCGAGATCATTAGGCAAAGCGCGTTATCCGCGTCCTCCTTGGCGCACGTTGCCTCGTCGCCGAAGAATTCTGTTATCTTCCCCTTCTTCTCCGCACAAGCAGTGACCGCGCCCAGCACGGAGTCGAGTGCTGCAGCAGCCGCCCCTCGTTTCATGCTCTTGTTTTCCTCCTTGTTTTCGTACATGGCACGCACTGCTTCACGGACTTTCGGGGACACGTCCTTGCAAAGCCTGACAGGGCGTCCATCTTGCCCTTTCCATTTGGCGAGGTGAACTGCGCAGCGAGTGGTTCCGCCCTCAAACTTGAAGCCACAAAACTTACAAAGCTTGGGATTGCCTTTGGTGTGGGGGGGAATAAGAAAATGTTTCAGAATGGGGTTCGAAAGGCCAGCCTCAACAGGTTGCGTGTTGATCGCACTACTAGACGCGTGACCAGAAGCTACATTGCTCGTCGCGCTAGGAGGGGTGGAGTTCGACGCCATGGGGCGCGACTAAGGAACGGTAAACTGCTTGAGGAAAACGGGAGATCAGAGCTCGGGAATGAAATTGAGGAGGAGAGAAACGAATGAAGGATAGGAAGGCGTCAACGAGTAAATGCTCACATGACGTGCTGGACATTTGAGAGGGGTGGTTGGATATGAGAGGTTTGGTGGGGTGGTGTGTGGTTGGGGTGGTGGGAGGTTTGGATTCTGAAATTTGAATTTCAGACGTGGGTTGGGCGATGTGCTTGGTCGCGTAACCAGTCGCGAAGCCCTAATAACCGTCGCAAATTTTTTTCAATTTCGATTTTTTTTTTCGCCGGGCTGCCCGCGCGTTTTTTCACGAATTCGAAGCGTATTAGCGTACCACGTACGTACGCAATCGTATATACGTGGTACGCCACCCTACCCAGAGCGTATTTGGCAACGTAGATATATATACCTGCATGCCTGTTCTGCTAGGTACAGATCACTGTGCTGTTGTTGTTGCATATATACCTCTGCATGTGAACTGGCCTTGTGGCCCTTTGCTTGTGCTCAGTGTGTGTGGTGATGTTGTAATCCACCCTGAGCTTGCTTTGTTTCTCTTGACTGGTCTTGTGACCTCTTGCTCTCCCCCACTTTACCTATGGGGGTGTGTCAAAGTATATATATATGCTATATATGTTTAGGCTGTAGTGGGGTAGCCAATATGGGGTACAGCCCCTTTTAGGGTTTCATACTTGTACCCAACTCTTTCATAGTTCATTCATCCCTGCTGCTAGTTTCTAACAGCATGTACAATTTGAGCATGTACAATGTGAGCATGTACAATGTGAGCCCTCCCCTCAGCACGCCACCTCCCTTACCCCTTTTTCCTCCCCCCTTCCTCCATCCACTCACAGATGTTCAAGCTGCAACAACCCCCCTATGGTGTTGGGGATTGTCCCTGAAAGCTCATTGCAGCACAGGTCCCTGTGGGGGTGAGGGGGGAGAGGGAGATGGGTGGAGGGAGAGAGGAGGAGCAGACGGGGAGGGGGTGAGGGAAGGAAGAGAGAGATTATGCGGGCGTAAACTGAGTGGTGCATGCATTCATTTGGTTGTGTGCAGTGGTGGTACTTGGAAAGGTGGAAGGTGTACTGTTGTGGCAGATTGACACATTAACAGATGGACAGACTGACAAGCTGACAGGCTGAGGCAGACAGGCAGACAGGCAAACAGGCAAGCAGGCAAACAGGCAAACAGGCTGACAGGGTGAGAGGGTGAGGGACTGACAGGCGTCTGAGGTTGGTGGGGAGGAGGTCCTTTGGAATCGACCCTGACAGCTGGTTGTGGGACAGGTCTCTGAGGGGAGCCGAGAGGAGGGAGGGGGGGCGGGAGAGGACGCATGGGGAATAGCGGAGTTATAGGACCAGTGGAGTTGAGGGGGGTAAAGAGTGGAGTATACGTTGGGTTTAGGGTGGATGGATAAGCGTGCAATGCGTGCACTTGAAAATGCACGGGCTTTGATGGATACGCTATCGTGATAGGGGCAGCAGGGAGAAGAGGAGGAGGCGGGGGCAAGGGGGACTGACAAGGTATCGAGTCCGGTAAGCTTGGCAAGATATAAGGGCAGCGAACCATTGAGGGAGTTGAAGCTCAGATCACTGCAGGCATGCAGTGAAGCGTAGCACCAGGGGGGAAAGGGAGGCAGAGGAAACAAACAGCATGCACGTGCATGGAGTAAGGTGGGCGTGATAGAGGTTGGGTTGAGGGACTTAGATCTCGAGGAGTCCAAAAGGGAAGACAGAGGAAACGATATGAAGATAGATGGAGCAAGATGAGAGAGGGAGGGTTGTGACGGAGGGAGCTGGGATAGAGCACGAGAGTGTTGGGGGAGTTTTTTCTTAGCCATTGATCGTGAGAGGCAGGGATGGTGGAGTAAGGTAGGAGGTACGTGAGTGAGTTAGGAATGTGGGGCAGGGATGTGAAGCAGAAACATGATGTAGGGATGTGGGTGGGTGCGGCAGGAGTGAGTTAGGCAGGCATCACGCACAGGTAGCTGAGGTTGGGGAGCATACCAAGCTCCGATGGCAGCGAGCCGAGCAGCTCACAGTTGGACATGGCTCTGCCATACCGTGGCGACGGTGGTGGGCGAGGGGGGTGAGCGGGGTGGGGGGGGTGAGAAGGGTGAGAGGGGTGAGGGGGGTGAGTGGGGTGAAGAGGGTGCGGGGGGTGTGAAGGGAATCCTAAGGTGCCTCAAAAGCAGTGAGCAGAGCAGCTCACAGTTGGACATGGCTGGCTCTGCCATGGGCCGCATGGCAGGGGCCGTGAGTGGCGGGGAAGGGGTGAGAGGGGGTTGAAGGGGGTGAGAGGCAGATTACGGCGATGCATGGCGGGGGTGATGAGGAATGGGATGAATTGAGAGGCTTCTAGGGCATGAATTGCGGAACGCGAAAGAGTGGAAGACGCAAGAGTGGAGGGCACGAGAGTGGAAGACGCAAGAGTGGAGGGCACGAGAGTGGAAGACGCAAGAGTGGAGGGCACGAGAGTGGAAGACGCAAGAGTGGAGGGAGGGAGAGTGGAGCCGAAAGGGAAGTTGGGAAGGGGAAGTATGGATGTTCGTTTATCCTGCACTTGCACCACAGCTTCACGTAGATACAAGGCCAGAATGCAGCACCATGGGGTTTCAAGTCAAGAATGCAGCACAGACACTTGTCAACACAATAAACGTCACCCCATGCCATGTCACGGCATGCCATGCCACGCCACGCCACGCCACGCCACTCTATGCCATGCCACGCCACGCCCGCCACTCTATGCCATGCCACGCCATTCCATGCCACGCCATTCCATGCCACACCATGCCATGCCATGCCTCGCCATTCCATGCCATTCCATGCCACGCTATGCCATGCCATGCCACGCCACGCTATGCCATGCAGCGAGAGGTCAAGCGACACAACGTCACGTCATGCACATGCCATGCCATACCAAGCCATGTACGTCCAATGGGCACACACTCACAGTAACTGCAGGTCAACAAGGCCGCTGACCTCTGCAGGAATGGACGCAAAGAACTCGTTGAAACTCAGAGATCTGCCAGGCAGAGAGAGGGATGAGGCGGATGGGTAAATGCCTTTGTAACGAGGTGACTTTGAGTCGACTCAAAAGTCATCTCTGCAGGGATGCACGCAAAGAGCTCGTTGAAGGTCAGGTATCTGCAGCCAGGGAGAGGGATGGCGCGGATGGGAAAACACACACAGTAGAGCGAGCACGGACCAGATTATCATATGAAAGGCATGGATGGATGGAGATGGAAAGGATATGCTGGTGAGTATTAGCTCTCTGAAAACCGCCCTTGCAGGCAGGCAGCACCTAAATAACTAGCGCAGCTCCCAAGGTGCAGGGAGACTGACCGCAGCAAATTAGCGGCAAGAAAACAACGTATGGGAAGTGGCAGGTGTGTGCGGTGATGCGACCGACAGATGACGTCCAGGGATGACACACACATGCAGACACACGCACACACAGACAGACAGGCAAGGCAGGTAGTCAGTGACAGCAAGACTTGCACTGAACGAACTGGCCAGCGGGAGTCAGAGCCAGCGGGAGTCAGAGCCAGCGGGAGTCAGAGCATGATGAGCCCGCTTGCAGCATGGTAAGGCGAGGTGGTGGTGCAGCGCGCCTTGATATGCGATGAAGGGCAGGGAGGGCACAAGTATGATATGGCATGGGCGATGGAACGACATGGCGCAGACGCAGCTTGGGCTGCAGTGGCGTGGCATGGCAGGCAGGGCACAGGTGGGCGGAGGAAGGGAGATGGGGAGCAGCACTGACAGCTCCTTGAGACGAACGAGGTCGCTGATGGTGCTGGGCAGAGGGCCTGATAGCTGGTTGTGGTCCAGAGAACTGCACGCATGGCATGGCATGGGGGGTTGGGGAGTGCGAGCAGTCAGTCAGCTGCTGTGTTTGGACAAGGAGGAGGGAGACGATGGTTTAGTTTTTTGGTGTAAGACATGCAGCTGCACTCGCTCCTTCCATCCATGACCTGACATGCACATGGTGAGGATCCAACGCTGCATGGTGAGGATTCAACGATGCAGCACATGGTGACGGGTCAGGATAGGGAGAATTCCATGGTGTGCGATGGCATGTGTTGGATGCAATGGCATGAGTGGCATGGCATGATGTGGTGTAGCATGGTGGTGTGGCGTGGCATGGTGTGGCGTGGCATGGTGTGGCGTGGCATGGTTGTTAGAAATAGGCTGTCAACACTTAGTGTACTATATTTTATATCTTGTAGGTTATTTGTAGGTTGGGTGTAGATTGCAATCCCAACCCTATCTGGTTGGGATTCCTTCGTAATCCAGCAAATCTGCCAACTCACCAATGGAGATTTGCTAGGATTCCCATCCCATCCTTTCCCTAGCTTTGCTCAACCCAACCTTGTTTGTACTTAAGGCCTAGTGCCTTCTCTACTAATCAATCGGTTCAGCTCCAATTCTATCAATGGTGTGGCATGGCATGGTGTGGCGTGGCATGGTGTGGCGTGGCATGGTGTGGCGTGGCATGGTGTGGCGTGGCTTGGTGTGGCGTGGCATGGTGTGGCGTGGCTTGGTGTGGCGTGGCATGGTGTGGCGTGGCATGGTGTGGCGTGGCATGGTGTGGCGTGGCTTGGTGTGGCGTGGCATGGTGTGGCGTGGCATGGTGTGGCGTGGCATGGTGTGGCGTGGCTTGGTGTGGCGTGGCATGGTGTGGCGTGGCTTTGTGTGGCGTGGCATGGTGTGGCGTGGCATGGTGTGGCGTGGCATGGTGTGTGGCATGGCATGAACAGATGGAATCTCACAGCTGCTGCACGTTGGTGAGCGCACCAATGCCTTCAGGTATTGACCCACTCAACTCGTTGCTTGATATCTCCCTGTATTGCCATGCATTGCCATGCATCGCCATGCATTGCCATGAGTGCGATGTGATCCCATGTCCATGAGGCCACGGGAACACCCCCTCCCCAGTCCCCCCTTCCCCACACACGCACATGCATGCACACTCAGCTCAGACACAGCAGGTGAGCAAGAACAAGAAAGGGGATGCGCAAGAGGGACAGCCCGGAGAGGCATGTCAGTCAGCATGATGCAGTGAGAGGCATGGGGTGGGGGAGAGGTAGCAAACGCATCACAGGTGGCCTGCTGGCCTGGTAGCCTGCCTGAAGGAAACTTTGAGAATGCTCACCGGTGTCACCTTTGACAGTTCTCAAAACCCACCCTGGTTTCCCCTCTACCCCCTCTTCCTCCCCCCTCCCCCCCCCCCCCCCCCCCCTCCATCCCTCTCTAACTCACGCCCATGTGAGTGCAGTGAGACGACTAATGCCGCGTGGCAAAGACCCGCTGATGGCATTGTTGGATAGCTTACTGGTGGCGGGAGAGGGGCAGACAGAGGGGAGGGAGCAGGTAAGGGGATTGGGGAAGGGAGAGGCGAAGTTAAGGTGGAAGGGAGGGGGGATGGGAGAGGGGAAGGGATGGAGGAAGGGAAAAGGGGAATATAATGCTGAGGGCTCATGGTGGAAAGTGGGGAGATAAGCGAGGTTTGTTCCGAGGGGATGGCAAATGAGAGCGGTGGAGAGAAGAAGAAAGCACAAACAGGGGAGGAAAGGAGATGTGCCGTGCAAGAAGCCAGGGAAAATGGACACAGCGAGAGGAGATGGTGACAGAGGAGGCTCGTGGAAGGGCTTTTGGAGAGGGGGAGGGGGGTGGGGTAGCAGGGTAGAAACGCCAGAGAAGAGGGACCAGAGAGGGAGAAAGCGGAGTGGGTATTTGTAAATATGAGTGTACATCTGCATGCATGTGTGTGTGTGTGAGTTTGTGTGCGAGCGTGCGAGTGTGTGCGATGCGAGCGTGCGTGTGTGTACGAGTGTGAGTGTGTGCGGACAGCTAGATGTGTGTGTGTGTCATGTTACTCACAGGGTGTGGAGGCTGGTAAGACCCTCAAGTGCTTTAAGCAGTGGTCCACTCAGCTGATTCATGTTCAGGTTGCTGCTCAGCTCACACAGGGGTCAAGGGGTTTGGGTGGGGCGAGGGGAGAAGCCGTCATTATGCCATCCTCCCTGCTGCCCGTCTCCATACTCTCATATCTTGAACCCTCACAGACAGGTGCATACTGCAACAGACACCTCAGGCAACTCGCAGCATCTCTTGCCCTAGCACTCACAATTACTGCAAAAATCCTATAGCACTGCTTCCCGCCCCTGCGTTCCCGTGCGTTGAGTTGAGCACTCACAGGTACTGCAGAGTGCCGAGACCGCCCATAGTACTAGGCAATTCCCCTGAGAGCGCACACCTCTGGCAGTCACTGCGCGGGGTGGAGGGAGCGTGAGGGGGATGGGGAGGAGGATGGGGATGGGAAGGAACGGGCGTGCGGGGCTGTGCTTGGGATCAGTAGGAAGGGGAGACGAGAAAGGCAGACAAAAGCCAGAGGAAATGTGACAGGAGATGCACGAGGGGCAAAGGGAATGCTACAAATTGAAACGGTTAAGGGGAGGGGTAGAAGGTGGGTGTGGTGGAAGGGGGGACGTCACATGACTGGGCCCTGACGTGGAGAGAGGATTTGCTGTGGAAACAGTGGGGAGGGGGCAATAAAACAATGGCGTTGGTGGTAACGAGATTATTTAGAGGTGGTGTTGTTACTGTGTGGCTGTGACTGGCCGTGTTTTGACTGTAACTGTAGTGGCGCTCTCCCTTGCTCATTGTCGTGTCGACATGTGAATGCGGCGCGCGTGTGTGTGTGTGTATGTGTGTGTGCGTGTGTGTGTGTGTGTGTGTCTGTGTGCGTGTGCGGGCGTGTATGTGTGTGTGTGTGTGTGTGTGTGTGCGTGCGCGCGCGCGCGCGTGTTCGTATGCGCGTGTGGGTGTGGGTGCGTGCGTGCGTGTGTGCGCACGTGTGTGCGTGCCCGCATGTGCCCACGCGCCCTTGTGCTTGTTCATGCGTGAGCGTGCATGCGCGTGCATATTTATGAGTATGTGCATGCTTGTGTGATTGACGGACTCTGCGTGCATATGATGATGACATAACCCACAACTGGGTGAGGCTGACGAGCTTGCTGAGGGACGTGGGGAGAGAGCCAGAGATTGGAGTGAATGACAGAGAGCTGAAGTGCAGGGGAGGGCAAGGGGAGATTGGGGAAAGAGAATGAGGAGAGTGATTCAGCCCGTAATAAACAGGGGCAACATGTGAATGTGAAAGAATGGAGCACACCAGCGGTGGGTTGTGGAGGCCAAAGAATGCTATAAAGCAAACGAGAAAGCGCGTGTTGTACGCGCGCACAGGGATTTTGTCCCACGGCAGAACGAGCGAGTGAAGAATGAGTTTGGAGGGTTTCTTCTGGAAGCATGGGTTGGTGGCAGTATCGCCAAGTTGGGTCCTACCTACCTACCATACAAGCGTGAAACCATACACGCCCTCTGTATCCGTTACACCTGCTTACGACGCCTGCTTACAAGAACGGATGGATGGAATGGAGTGCTCGTGTGCTCATGTGCTTGTGAGCAGTGGCGGCTAAGCGGCTTACAGCATTGCGAGGGCAGAACACCCGCCTATCTCCTCAGGTAGACTCCCTGACAGGCCCGTGTAGGCCAGATTGCTGCCAGAGCGGTGATGTGGGGGACGTGGAGAAGGTGGGGGGAGCGGGAAGGAAGGTGGGGAAGGGGAAGGGGAAGGATTTGTGTGCAGTGGGGAGGGGAAGGTTAGAGAGGGTTAACGAAATGGGGGGGAAGGGAGGGGAAGGTGGGAAAGAGAAGGGAAAGGAGAAGTTGACATAGGAGGAGGAGAATTGCTAACAGAAGTAGAAAAGAGGGATGAGAGAGGAGTGAGTGGAGTGGAGGAAAAGGGAGGAGAGGGAAGGAGAGGCGAGGCAGTTAGACGGAAAGAGAGGGTGGAAGAGAGCACAAGAGGGCACAAGTACTTAAACGAGCCGCAACAGAGTGGAAAGCGGGGGGAGAGGGTGTTGACATTGATTGCATATAATTGATAAAAATGCGTAGCAGCAACAACAAATGGCAGCCAACAGCAGAGATGCACGCTGCAGTTTTGAGCCGAGTGCAGCACGGTATGGTAGCGAGGTGACCTTCAGATCAGAGTCACAAGGCTCAAGACTCTAGACTCACTCACACTCTCCTCCGCCCAACTGCATTTCCGCCATACATACAGAGTCAGCAGGGTTAAGTCTTGCAATGGAGGAGGAAGGAGGAGGGGCCTATCTTTGAGGCGCATCAAGCACACACACACAGTGTCAACAATCGCCTCAAACAAAGAATGCCGCACATACAGAGTCTGGAGCGCGTTGAGGGTGCCAATGGAGGTGGAGGGGCCTACTTTTAGGGTGCCTTAAACGCATACATTGCGAGTGATTTTTGAGAATTCTCAAAAATCGCCTACTTTTAGGGTGCCTCAAACGAATACATACATGTGAACAGTTGGCTCAAACAAAGAGCGGTGTACATACAGAGTCTGGAGCGCGTTGAGGGTGCCGATGGAGGTGGGGATGAAGCCCTCAATGCTTGTGCCGTATAAGTTGCTGTGAGAGGGACCGGGCAGGGATGGTGCCACAACGAGGGAGGAGGGATGGAAGGGAGGGAGGCACTCTCAATCGAGTGCTTTCCGAGAGTGCGGACAGTGTGGGAGTTGACAGTGTATGCTAGCTAGGCTGTGTGCTTGCAATGCAGTGAGAAGAGGTTCAAGGAGGTTGCTTGCTTGCTTGCTTGGAAAGCATGTCCTTGTGTTGTGTTGTGTTACCTACAGCCTGCAAATGCCTGGTACTTACCAACCTGGTAGTTGAGGCTCACCAAGCTGCCTGCCTATGCCTTTGGGAATGCTGGCGGGTTATGAGAAGGCATAGGCAAAAAAGGGCGGCTGCTGTCAAGGTGGCTACTTACCTTGGGGAGCATGTGGTGTGGTGCTTACAGGTACTCAAGGCTGACCATGCTGCCTATTTCCTTCGGAATGCTCTTTTGAGACGTCTCAAAAGTCGTCTACTTACAGGTACTCAAGGCTGACCACGCTGCCTAATTCCTTCGGAATGCTCCCCGATATGCCTGTTGACGGCAGCACTCTGCCATGCACGCACACATGCCATGCCATCATGCCATGCACACATGCATGTCATACACGCACACATGCCATGCACGCACACATGCAGCACTCATGCACATGTCGAGGCGAAGGGGAGAGGTGGAGGGACGGGGGGAAGAGGGGGGGAGAGAAGGTGCACAGATCTAGCACATCACTTCCGGCAGCAGCAGCAGCAGCGACCTAGACGTTCCTGTGTGCAATGGATTTAGGGACGGTGTGCGAAGGGGTCTGCATGCAAGTGCACGAGTGGAAACCAAGACAGGAGGACTCATGAAAAAGCATAGTTCAAAGGAATGGAAGGGATATAGCATGGTTCAGAAGGAGTGAACAAAAAACTTGTACAAAAGTTGCAGGCGGGGGTTGGTTAGCAACAACTTTGAAACTTCCCCCTATCCCATGGTACCCTTAACTCCTCCCCCTACTCCTCCCTGCCTCCCGCACAAACCTAATCCATTCCCCCCTATGTACTCTCTCTTCCAACCCTCCCCCCCCACGACCTCTCTCTCTCTCCCTGTTCCTCCCTATTTCTCCCCCACGTTCCCTCCCCACGCCCCGGCTCACAGCGTTTTCAGGTTGGTGAGTTTGGAGATGGAACTTGGAAGGGGCCCCGTGAGGCTGTCTGACACACAGAACCTGGTGCCATGCCATGGCATGTGATGGCATGTGATGGCATGTGATGGCATGCGATGTGATGTGATGTGATGTGTCACGTCGGGGAGGGGAGATGGCAGGTGAGCATGTGCGGTGCGGGAATGGTAGGGCTGAGCTAAAGAGAGCATTACGGAGCCACAAGGCAGCACAGATGGCGCTATAAGAGAGAGAAGTCGTGGCGTGGGCATGCACAGCACACACACACATACGACCGCCACATGCACCCATGCATGTGACTAACCACATCCCTGACAGAAACAACACTATGGATGCAATGCGAATGATGGATAAGACATGGTTCGCCACACAGCACGTGCAGTGCAGATGGCATAGCATAGCATGGCATGACACACCAAACGTTCAACGCATATGGCAAACCATAAGGCCCAGGCACATCCCAGGCGCATGCACTGACAGGTAGTTGAGATGTATGAGGTCTCCGATGGCCGCTGGCAGTGAGCCTGAGAAGTCCGGCACTTTGCTGCACGGGAAAAGCAGGCACGGAAGCAGGCATGGAAGCAGGCATGGAAGCAGGCATGGAAGCAGGCATGGAAGCAGGCATGGAAGCAGACATGGAAGGAGGCATGGAAGCAGACATGGAAGGAGGCACGGGAGCAGGCACGGGAGCAGGCACGTGAGGGAGTGAGGGGAAGGCATGTATCACGAACAAGCAACAGCAATGAGGAGAGGTGTGGATAACATGATGATCCATGTGCATGTATCATTCTTGCGGCCCCTCAGAAGCCATATGCATGCACTGGTTTCCCATCAACTAAACTCTCTCTCTCCATCCCAACTCTACGCACCCTTGCCCTCTGTGTGCATGGTCCCGTCCATCCCTACCATCCCATGCCACCCATCCCACCACCCATCCCACCACCCATCCCACCACCACCCATCACATCATGTGCCATGTCACCACCCAAGTAACCCACCATCATCGATCCCAAGCCACCCTCCCTCTCCCCCTTTTCTTCTCCCACCCCAGCATGGTTCGCTCACATGCGGGTAACATAGCTGCTGGCATCACACGTGACGCGTGCCATGCTCGTGCACACTTCCTGACTTGAGTTGACCCAAGCTTAGCACCCATTCTTTGGGTCGACTCAAGAACCATCCCAAGCCACACCACACCTATGCCAGCATGGCTGGCAGGCAGGCTCACATGCGGGTGACATAGCCGCTAATATCACAGGTGATGCCGGTCATGGTGCTGCACACGGCGCCCTGCACCCACGTGTCCCACCCTGAGAACGTCAGCGCCGCCTTCATCTCCTTTATTGCCGGCCCTGGCGTGGGCACGGGCGTACCGTGTTCGCAGGCGAACGGAATGGGACGGGAGGGAGTGCAGAGCGCGCATGGATTGATCAGTGGGCGGGCGGGTTGGGAAAGGGGAGGAGGAGGAGCAGTGCATTCACGGAATGCGCAGCAGGCGAAGCGAAGCCAAGTGGGTCCGCGATTACAGGGTGAAACTGTTTCAGAGCGCGGGCAGCGTGGAACAGCAGTACCAGTAGTGCAGTAGCAGCAGCAGCCGTGGCAGCGGCAGTGGCAGCAGCCGCAGCAGCATGCTACAAACACACACACACACACGCACACACACACACACACACACACACACACACACACACACACACGCACGCACATACATTCGTCGTCATTGAGTGTGACTTGCGCCATGGCACCCTGCCACCTCAGACCGTGCAGCAGCAGCAGCAGCAGCAGTAACAACAGCCGCACATCAGCATTCATGGGTGGTGGCGCAAACCCGCTCATCCTTGCGCCACGTCCCCGCAGGGCACTGCAACAGCATGGACCGGCCAGTTCTTGCTGGGGTGAAGGTGACTGACACGCGCCGCATGGAGGGCTGCATTCGAGAAGATTCCACCCATGGCGTGAGGATGAACAAGGTGCAGCCGGAATCTGAGGAAAACGGGAAGGGGTGGCGGCCTGGAAACGGGGAAAACGAGGAAGGGAAGGGGGAAAGATGGGGAGAAGTGGGGGGAAAGCGGAGGTTAGAGGGAAGAGGAGAAGGGGGTCTATTGTGCGAACCCGACCAAAGCCATGCAAACTCCGTTCCCCGTTCGCCCCACTCTCCCCTCCCTTTCTCCGCAGATGAGAACCTGTCTCTCCCGGTGTTACCGGAGCGACCTCGACTCGAACAGGGGTGACATGATTCATGCTCGCGGGAACCCACCCGCCCAGTGTTACCACCACACAAATCCTGGCAATACACATCACATGTGCTGCCTCCTGCGTGCATCGGCGTGCAACGTGCGCGCGGCAGTCAAGGTCATACGCTTCGCTGCTAGAACCCGTTGGGTTGACGCCCCGGGGTGGAAAGCCTGAGAAGAAGGATTTCGAGGAGCAACGAGCACTGTGACGATACACCTGTACTCGTACTAGGGTCGCGAACTTTCCCCTACAAGTGAAATTCGCAAGCTCAAAGCCCATGTGGCTAAATTTCTGCACGGCTGGACGGTTAACTGCCTGACGGCTGGAAGCCTGACGGCTGGTCGCCTGACGGCTGGACGCTGGACGCCTAACGGCTGGACGCCTGGGGTCGAGTGGCGTTACACCCTCCTTAGAGCTCCAAAATCTTCCACGGGACGCGAATTCGCTATGCTCCCGGTCCAGTTCTAGCGACGCTCGCGCGAGCTCCAGTTTCATGGCCTACCTGGACTGCTTCCCGAGATTCGGCGTCGTCGCCGCGACAGGCAGCGGTGTTAAATGCTGGGCGTGGCATGCGGATAGTTGCTGTTGCTGCTGCTGCGGGTGATGCTGCGGCTGGCTGTGCTTCATCGCTGTCTCGGGCGACGTAGCGAGGAGCGCGACACGCGGCAATCATGGCGGCGCTGCATGAACGGGTGAGTGTTATAAGCGCTGCTTCATAAATCGCGTGGTACGTGTCTGATGGGTTCAACCCACAGACGACGACGCAGAGCCTGGAATACAGGAAACGTCCGTCCGGAAATCGATACCTCCCGATTCCCTACGGGCCACGTAAGCGAATAGTAGCAGCAATCGGAATGACGATGTCGAGTCAAGAAGGCATAGAGGGCTTCCGCAGCAAGAACCATGCAGTGGGATGCCTATGACTTGTCCCATTCTGTACCACCAAAGAGCACCTTTTTTTTTATGAAGATGTCCCTTTGGGGTTGGTTCGTGGACAGTCTTGGACGGCACTGGCTTAGCTTGCTGTTTCTAATGGCAGTCGGCCGGAGTGCTGCAAGGAAGGAAGGGACAATGGCAAGCAGCAAATGTAAGATGCAACCTCGGATGGCTGAGCCTGTCAACTTGCGTTCTGTTGGGATGACCACTGGTAAAAACCAACATTGGAGCATTCTGGAGTCAAGGAACTCGCACAAAGAAAAGGACTAGGTGGAAAATTCCGAACACGGTCTCGCGAACCATGTGCCTTTCATGTTCCCATGTGGTTCTTTTCCCTTTATTTGTTGCTTGTACTTTGAAAGAATTGGTTTCCGCTAAGACCTGGGGTACTGATAGGAGTCACTCAAGAATATCAGAATCCATTTTCCTGCCCGTTTACCGCCATACCACACGAAGCATGTCAAGCAGTCGGTTTCCTTCCCCATAGGAAAGCAAGGTTCTGCGTTTTTGTACAATTCAGTAGCTATAATGCTATCTTTCAAATAGTTCTGCTTATAAATAGCTATCATGCCACTTCTGGATGGTATGATTGTCACACTATGTAAGAAGAAATTTATGTAATATATCAAGATTTAATTCTGTAAAAAATCTCGAAACTACATCTTAAACTTATTTATCACCGTTTCACACATTAGTGTCATTCTAATCCCGAATGTGTTTGTGTGATCAGCATGATATAGCTCAACCGACGAATTCCCCCGCCCGTTTTCGCCGCACAAAACCGACAGGGCCCCATTTCAGCTCGCCGTCCAACCGCCGGAACTTGTCTGGCAAACTGGGGCACGGAGCCCTAGGAAACGCCGAACGACCGTCGACATCCCCGTAGGTAGAGAAATAACCACAGAGTATATCTCAACGCGTGGCGAGTTGCCAGCAGGACACGTCGCCCGCGGATGTACGACACGCGGCGGGTTATGGATGACCTAGATTTCGTCGGATCTCCCTCGAATGTCGGCATCCAGACTGGCGTCCACGCGTCACCCGAGCACGCCTCTAGCGTCGCGCGGGAAACAGGCACCGCGACATGAGAATGTCGATGCGTGACACGCGGCCTCCATCTGCGCCACAGGGTAAGTCCCAGGTGGAAGAAATCGGCGGTCAACTTTTGCGCTGAAGAGGAACACGTAGGGACGAAATGTCGGCGCCGTATACGCAGAGTGCATCGACCAGCGAGGCCGGGTCCAGGTGTCGAGCACCATCGACCTGGTACGTGCACGGAAATCTGACGTGGGGGCAGGGTAAATGTCGGCGCCGAGCACGCGGCGTACATCGAACGGCGAAGCCAGGTCCAGGTGTGCAACATCGGCGGGCTACTAATTGCTCGGGAAACCGAGGTGGGGGGGGGGGTAAATGTCGGCGCCGGCCACGCGGCGTACATCGAACGGCGAAGCCGGACCCATGTGTCGAACATAGGAGGACTACTTGTTGCGCGGAAAAACCGACCGCGCGATGTCCGCAAATTCGGCGTCAAACTATCTCGTGAAACCAATCAACGGTGGCAGGAGTGCGCCATGAATGGACCAAGGAACCACGCCTCGGCGCGCCCCGTAGTGCTGCCGTGGCATGCCTACGAAACACCTCTATGGACAGTCACGGTGGCGTTGTAGTGGCCATGCGAGAGTCGTGGCACGTCGGAGAATGCGCCGCCTCGCGTGGACCGCGGCATGAATGCCTAGTGTACAAAACGTTGCCTGCACGGTGGCATGTGCCGAGCCGCGCACGTCCATTACCTCTCAGGAACCAAGCTGCCACTAGCCATTTTTCCTATCCTCACTTCCACCATCACGTCTTACGCCTGCGCTGTCAGACTTAGTTTTTTCTACCAGGACACGCTCTGTGGAGAACACCGCGGCTCTGGTGTCAAACGCCGACCGCCAGGTGAGACCGATTTTCGGGGTACTGGGTTTCGGATTAGAGACCGCGGAACTCGTAGGTCGCTGCAGCCGATTTCACAGTTTCGTCGCCCGTTCTCGGTTTAGGGAGGCACATTTGGTCAGAAAGTACGCATCGATATTGGCGTCGGCTCTGAATAATCATATCGGCGTATAGGCAGGCAAAGGCCCAGACAGCGCTGTGCGTGGTCGGCATCACATGGCCGGCGAACGGCCTGGTGCAACTCCGCCGGAAACCAACCTACCTGAGGGCGACATCGCCGCGCAGTTGGTGCAAGCTTCGCTCGCCGCCCGCTTAGATACAGCCACTAGGGTCACTAGGTCACTAGAAGCGAACACAACGCAGCGACAGTACGCCGCCTCCGTTACACATTACCGCCATTTTATGCCCGACCCGCTGTCAGAATATTATGTTTCTCTAGTCTGCAGTGGGGTACTCTATAGTGAGTACAACCCTTTTAGGGTTTGCTATATGTATCCCAATGTTTGCTAGTGAACCCCTCTCTTCTCATTCATTCTCGTTCTAAGTTTCTCATGGTATCGAGCAGGTTCCCTCGTGGGAACTGTTCCTAGGGCCCACCAAGATTTTTTTTCCTACCCGGGGCGCGTGCCGCCCCTGCTCGAAGCGCGCCTAGTGTCCCGCCCTTAGCGACCCGTCGCACCCTTCTTAGCGGCCCCTCAGGCCCCGTCGCTGCCCTCTCTAGGCCCCGCGTGGCCCCTTAGCGGCCCCGTCGCCGCCCCTTACGGCCCCGCGACCGCCTCTTACGGCCCCGCGACCGCCCCTTACGGCCCCGTCGCCGCCCCTCACGGCCCCGCGACCGCCCCTTACGGCCCCGTCGCCGCCCCTCACGGCCCCGCGACCGCCCCTTACGGCCCCGTCGCCGCCCCTCATGGCCCCGCGACCGCCCCTTACGACCCCGTCGCCGCCCCTTAAGGCCCCGTCGCCGCCCCTTACGGCCCCGTCGCCGCCCCTTTCGGCCCCGTCGCCGCCGAGCCGCGACCCCGTAGCCGCCCTTAGCGGCCCCGTCGCCGTCCCCCCTCCCCTCGGCCTCGTCGCCGCCCTTCAGTGGCCACGTCGCCGCCCCTCCGCGGCCCCGTCGCCGCCCTTCAGCGGCCCCATTGCCGCCCTTCCGCGGCCCCGTCGCCGCCCTTTCGCGGCCTCGTCGCCGCCCTTCAGCGGCCCCGTCGCCGCCCCTCAGCGGCCTCGTCGCCGCCCTTCAGCGGCCTCGTTGCCGCCCCTTGCGGCCCCGTCGCCGCCCTTCGCGGCCCTGCCGCCCTTCCTCGGCCCCTCAGCCGCCTCTGGCCCCTGGAGCAGCCGCCCCTGGCCCCTGGAGCAGCCGCCCCTGGTGCAGCCGCCCCTGGACCTCAGCAGCCGCCCCTGGCCCCTGGAGCAGCCGCCCCTGGACCCCGCGACGCCGCCCCTGGACCCGGTGCCGCCGCCTCCCTGTGCTGCCCATTGCCGCCCGTTGCTGCCCGTTGCTGCTCTCCCCCCCCCCCCCCCCCCCCCTTCTTCGTCTCCCTGCTGCGCGTGCAGCCGTGGAATGGAGGGTATGGGGGTGGCGGGTATGGGGGTGATGGATGGTATGTTTCCCTTCCCCTCCTCCTCCTTTGTCTCCCACTGCTGCAGCTGCCGCTGAGGGGGGTGGATGTGTAGGAGCCAAAGGCGTGGTGCTAGGGGGTGGGGTGTGAGTGAACCTAGAAGTGCAGTAGGGGGTGTGTGAAATGGGGGTGGGATAGTTTGGGGAGGTTGAAGGGGGTGGCCGCCGTGAAGCCCTCAGCTCCAGTCGCCCGTGAGACCGTTGCGCCAGTCGCCCGTGAGCCCGTTGCGCCAGTCGCCCGTGAGCCCGTTGCTCCAGTCGCCCGTGAGCCCGTTGCTCCTGCCGCTCAGAGTTAGCCGCGGAGCCAGTTACTCCAGTAGCCCGTGTGCCAGTTGCTCCAGTTGCCAGTGTGCCAGTTGCTCCAGTTGCCCGTGTGCCAGTTGCTCCAGTTGCGCCGTGTGCCAGCAGCTTCAGCTGCCGCCCACTACCTCCTCTCCTCTCATAGTCCCTCCTCCTCCACACTTGCCCTCTGCGATAGCCTCTAGCTTTGCTTACATTTGCGAACTTTAAACTGTTGCTTCTTGTACTTGTGCTCAGAATGTGTGGTGACATTGTGATCCACCCTGAGCTTGTTCTGCTTTGCTTGTTGTGCTGATTACACCCCACTTTGACTATGGGGGTGTGTCAGAATATTATGTTTCTCTAGTCTGCAGTGGGGTACTCTATAGTGAGTACAGCCCTTTTAGGGTTTGCTATATGTATCCCAATGTTTGCTAGTGAACCCCTCTCTTCTCATTCATTCTCGTTCTAAGTTTCTCACCCGCCGACCAACTCGCCGCCTCCCCCTCAGTAGACCACGGAGCGGTGTTAGGACCTTCGGGCGAGGCCAACATGTCGGACTACGTTCCGCTGGCAGCCCAGGCGGCGGTGAACCTGACCGGTGACACCACCACGCCGACCGGTGTCCGCCCCGCCACCAATCCGGCAGTGACGCTGCGTTTGATTTACGATCTAGACGCTCTGGCTAAAATTCTCGTCGACCCTGACATTCCGCCGACACCGATAGGGGACCCCCAAAAGCGACGCCCTAGCCAGCCGACGCAGCAGGAGGAATCTGTCAGAATGTTATTATTGTCTAGCCTGCAGTGGGGTACTCTATAGCGAGTACAACTCCTTAGGGTTTCCTATATGTATCATGCTGCTTGCTAGTGAACCCCCTCCTTTGCTCATTTCTCTCTTGCCTAGCTAGGTAAACCCTAGCTATGGCTCCTACTTGTGCCTACTATTCTAACATGGAATCAGAGCTGTTACGCTCTTGGCCTGTGGGCCTCACGTGCTTCCGCTGCCTTCCTGTCTGTCGCGCGCCCCGTGGCGCGCGACGCTTTTTTTCTTTCTTTCTTCCCGCCACGCGCTCGGGGCGCATGGTGGTTTTCTCCCCGCCGTGCGCCCCGAGGCGCGTGGCGGCTTCCTTCTTCGCGCGTCACCCTGGGGACCCGCGCGTCCCCCCCCGTCGACGGTCGCGTCGCCCCCCCCTGGAGCCCGTCGCGTCGCCCCGCAACCCACGCGCGGCCCTCGTCGCCCCGTCGCGCCGCCCTGGGTAGCCGCGCGCGACCCCCCGCTACCCCGTCGTGGCGTCTTGGGGAACCGCGCGCGGCCCCCCGCAATCCCGTCACGGCGCCCTGGGGAGCCGCGCGCGGCCCCCGCTGCCTCGTCGCGCCGCCCTGGGGAGCCGCGCGCGACCCCCCGCTGCCCCGTCGCGGCGCCCTGAGGAGCCGCGCGCGGCCCCCCGCTGCCCCGTCGTGGCGCCCTGGGGGCCGCGCGCCGTCCCCCGCGCTGCTGCTCGCGCTCCCGCCCCGTTCTGCCCGTTTTAGGGTTTGGGGGTGGCGAGTGTGGGGGTGGCGGGCATGGGGGTGAGCGGTGTGGGTGCTACCTGTCCCCTACTCCTCCTCCTCCTCCGTCTCCCACTGCTGCAGCTGCCGCTGAGGGGGGTGGGTGTGTGGGAGCCGAGGGAGTGGTGCTAGGAGGGTGACGTGGGAGTGGAGCTAGTGGTGCAGCAAGGGGTGTGTGAAAGGGGGTGGGACAGTTGGGGGAAGTTGAGCGGAGGTAGCAGTCGTATCGCCAGCAGCGCCAGTAGTCCGGAGGCTACAATCTCCGGTAGTCGCCAGTCGCCTGTGGGTCAGTTGCTCCTGTCAGGAGGCTACAATCTCCGCGGAGCCAGTTACTCCTGTAGTCCGGGCCATTGCTTTGGTAGCCACTGAACCAGCCACTCCTGTGTGTCTGCAGCTTCCACCGTCGCCTCCCATCTCCTCTCCTCTCACAGTCACTCCTCCTCCTCACTTGCCCTCTGCGACTGCCTCTAGCTTTACTTGTGCATGTGAACCTGCTCCATGACTGCTTGCTCTGCTGATTATACCCCACTTTGACTATGGGGGTGTGTCAGAATGTTATTATTGTCTAGCCTGCAGTGGGGTACTCTATAGCGAGTACAACTCCTTAGGGTTTCCTATATGTATCCTGCTGCTTGCTAGTGAACCCCCTCCTTTGCTCATTTCTCTCTTGCCTAGCTAGGTAAACCCTAGCTATGGCTCCTACTTATGCCTACTATTCTAACAGAATCTTCGTCTAGCGAAGAAGAGGAGGAACCCCAGCCCAGTCCGGGACCTAGACGCCGACGTCGGCCGCTCACTCGAGCCGAGAGGGATAGAAGAGAGATAGAGGAGGCGTTGGCCGAGGACGAGGACGTGGATGAGGACAGGCTGCACGCGAGCGTCC
Source organism: Closterium sp. Naga37s-1 (assembly GCA_947471745.1). Taxonomy (NCBI): domain Eukaryota; kingdom Viridiplantae; phylum Streptophyta; class Zygnematophyceae; order Desmidiales; family Closteriaceae; genus Closterium; species Closterium sp. Naga37s-1. The sequence continues at coordinate 1,571,658 of CANJKZ010000030.1, forward strand.
TGCGAGGAGAGTTTACGGCGGCTGAGTTTGTGGTCGGGGATCTAAGGAACAGCGACATCGAAGTGCTGATAGCCAATGCCCTTCGCCACACGGAGACGCTCGAGGAAGGGTCGTCGCTGCGGCAGTACATATCGTTGATACTAGACTACAAGCGGTGGGCGGTGGATTCGCTTTCGGCAGAAGGCGACGACCTGGAGCCGGGTTCGACACTCACTGACAAGGACGAAATCGGCAAGCACATCGGCGATGATTTGGGCGAAGATTGGCACATCGCCCCGTGCCAGTTCATCTAGTTGCACAGCCCGAGGACCAGCGAGCCACGAATTCGCGCTTACGTCTTGTTCAGAGCGCGAGAGACCATCATCGAGGCGATGAGGAGCGAAGAGGGCAACACCGCCATGCGCACGCGGCCGATCAAACCTTGCACGGTCAACATGCTACTCGGCCGCATCAAAGCCCTTCAGATGGCGGCCAAGATAGAGGCGACCCTCTACCGGGAGATCATGCAGGACATCTCGGTCGTCCGCACGGAAGTGCGTGTCATGGTTCGCGCAAAGAACAAAGCCGACAACAAGTAAGATAACCGTCGCCGACTTTTCCAGTCCTATCTAATTTACCCGCCAATGTTAACCGACGCCGCTCACACTCAATCGTCACCCTCGCCCGCTCTCTTGTGCAGAAAATACGTCGACCGACATCGTGGAACCATTGGCGACACTTACACCATCGAGCCGTTTTGCAAAATCATATTCAAGATGCTGCCGCACTGGTCGGCGACAGCGTGGAATCCGCGGGGAACTGGTCCTTCCCAGACTCTGTGGAAGTTCATGCTCATGCAGCAGTCTCACCAGCACCTAGAGCAGGAGACGCACTAGCACCTAGAGCAGCAGCCACACCAGCACCTAGAGCAGGAGACGCACGAGCACCCAGAGCAGCAGCCTCACCAGCACCTAGAGCAGCGGGCTTTATACCTGGGTCAGGCGGTACGCACAGATAACAGGCACCGTCAGCACTAGTAGGCAATGCATACATGGCAGTGAGAATAGCATCATAGTCAAGAGCAAAGATATCTACCCTCTGCCTAAGCAGCTCCAGCCAGGTGGGGAGCTCAGCCTCGTCACCAAACTCGGTACGCCAGGCGTCGCTCAGACGGGCGAAGCAGCGGGACTGTGTGTGACTAAGCGTCCCGCAAGCCTGACCAGCCCGATCACCTATGCGAATGACGTACGGGTAGCGAACGGTACTCTGAGACCCTCTACTCTGAGCGTACCACTCACGAAGCTGCTGGGGCGTGAGTGTCTCGCGCGGACGCCGCTACAGCTGCAGCTGGCCACTGCCAGACGCTCCCAGCTGACCAGCTCCAGGGCGACAGCTACGAGGCTACCGCCACAACCCCAACTAGCGTACCACTCACGAAGCTGCTGGGGCGTGAGAGACTCGCGCGGACGTCGGTGGAGCTGCATCTGGCCACCGACAGTAGCAGCAGTAGCAGTAGTAGCAGCAGCAGTAGCAGCAGCAGCCTAGCAGCAGTAACAGAAGTAGCAGCAGTAGCAGCAGTAGCAGCGCAGGCAGGGCAGGCGAGGCAGGCAGGCAGGCAGACAGGCAGATGGCGCTGCAGTGCGCTAACAAGCAGACGCGCGGGAAGCGCGGGTAGGGCAGGTGCTCACCAGTGGCGGGAAGGGCAGGCGCACGACGGCGGCAAGGGCGGGGCCGCAATAGCGGCTGCAGAGTAGGGCCGCGTCAGCTGCAGGGCTGGGGCCACGACAGCGGCAGGGCACGGCCGCGACAGCTGCTGCAGGGCGGGGCTGTGTCGGCGGCAGGGCGGGGTCAGGCGGGGCCGCGTCGGCAGCAGGGCGGGGCCGCGTCGGCGGCAGGGCGGGGCCGTGTCGGCGGCAGGGCGGGGCCAGGCGAGGCCGCGTCGGCGGCAGGGCGGGGCCGCGTCGGCGGCAGGGCAGGGCCGCGTCGGCGGCAGGGCGGGGCCGCGTCGGCGGCAGAGCGGGGCCGCGTCAGCGGGAGGGCGGGGCTGCGTCAGCGGCAGGGCGGGCTGCGACACGGCGGGAGGTCGGGGCCGCGTCGGCGGGGCCGCAACCTGGCAGGGCCGCGTCGGCGTCAGGGCGGGGCCGCGACAGTGGGAGGGCGGGGCCGCGTCGGCGGCAGGGCGGGGCCGCGTCGGCGGCAGGGCGGGGCCGTGTCGGCGGCAGGGCGGGGCCAGGCGAGGCCGCGTCGGCGGCAGGGTGGGGCCGCGTCAGCGGCAGGGCAGGCCGCGACACGGCGGCAGGGCGGGGCCACGTCGACGGCAGGGCGGGGCCGCGACAGCGGCCTGGCGGGGCCGCATCGGCTGCAGGGCGCGGCCGCGCTCTGGCCTGACGGGCCTGCAGGGGCAGCTCGCGGGCCTGACGGACCTGCAGGGGCGGCTCGCAGGCCTGACGGGCCTGCAGGGGCGGGGCGCGGGCCTGACGGGCCTGCAGGGGCGGCTCGTGGGCCTGACGGGCCTGCAGGGGCGGCGCGGTGGCCTTACGGGCCTGCAGGGGCGGCGCGCTGGCCTTACGTGTCTGTAGGGCGGTGCACGAAGCGTAGCTAGGGCAACAGTAGGCAGCGCGAGGGCTGCAGGACGGCGCGCGAAGCGCAGCACGTCACAAGGCAAGGCAGGCGAAGGCTAGCGCAGGACAACACTTGGGGTAGCGCGGTAACCGCAGCGGTAGGTGGGCCTGGAAAAAAAGACGGTCCTACGGACCTAGTGCTCTGAAACCATGTTAGAATGTAGTAGCAGGAATGAATGCACTGTGAAAGAGTTGGGTACAAGTATGAAACCCTAAACGGGGCTGTACCCCATATTGGCTACCCCACTACAGCCTAACCATATATATCATGCATATAATTTGACATCTAACACGCAGCTCTTAACACATCGACTCCCACAATTCTTACAGTGCACGAAACATGACGGCGCCGCGTTCCCACATCACTATCCACATCCCCTTCGGTATCACCTTCGCCTCCTCCAAATCCAATTTCCAGCGCTTCATGTCCTCTTCTTTTACGTCGGTCGTCCAAGAGGATTTGGCTGGCGTGGCCGTCGAAGATGGTCGTCGCAAGCCCGTTGAGATACGCCACCTCCATCCTGTCGTCCGACCGGCCCGTGTAGCGAGACTTTCCAGCTAGGTTTACCTCGCCCTGCCACCTGCCGCCGCTCGTCCTGTCCAACCTAATACCATGCCCCCTGCGATCTTTCGGAACGACGGCCTTCTTCTTAGACGCGGTGGCTTTACCCTTCCGTTTTTTCTTTTTCTCGCCGCCTTCCTCCATACGGTCAGATTGCCCTTCCTTGTCGGCGTGTTCAGCCACCGGTCCGCCTGCCGGTTGTGTGGACGTTCTCGCCTGACCCGCCTGGTCTGCAGCTGTGACGCCCGCCAACCGGTTCAAAGGCCCTGTTTGGCCGGCCTGGCTAGCCACTGAAAGGGCGGCGTGGCGGAGGGACGGTCCAGCCTGACCAGCCTAATCAGCAGCCATGACGCCGGCAGGAAAGAGGGTCGCTAATGACGGACCAGCCTGGGCAACAAAAGTGACGCCTGGCGACGGGTGCGACGGCCCGGCCTGCGCGACCTAGTTGGACGCTGGAACACTGGCCGACCGCTCCACCACAACAACATTGGCCGACGTAGCACCCCCAGCCTGCTGAACGGCATGTTCGTCTTCGTCCATCGCCGCTTGTAGCAATTCCACATCCTCGTCCCCGATGATAAGGTTGTTGAAAATCGGGTCGAGCGGCATCTCCCCACCGCCACCGTCTACGGCCTCCGTGCCACAACCACTCTTTTCAGACACTGCGCCGACATGGAAAGGGGTTGGATCTGCCGGAGGAACCGTCGTCCCGCGTGCCGCTGCTTGGAGTACGGGCTCGCCCACATTCACCGTGGTCGGCGCAGAGCTGGTGCCGGTTGTCTGCGGCTAAGAGGAAGGTGTTGCCGCTTGAAGCGTGGTGATCTCGGCCATTAGCATATCCGAGACCGGGTCCGAGAGCGTCACCCCGGCGACGGTGTGCTGCGTGGTCGGCGCTGCGCTGCCAGTTGTTGGCGGAGGGGCGAAAGGCGCAGCCACTTGACGCGCGTTGATCTCGGCCAGCAGCATGGCCGACACCGATTCCGTAGGAGGTGTTGGACCAGCGACGTGTTGGCACGCGGTCGGCGCAGCGTTGGGGCCGGTTGGCGGATGAGCGGATGGTGCTGCCACTTGACGCGCAAAGCTCTCGGCCGCGACCGGGTTCGGTGGTCTTGGAGCGGCGACTGTGTGGTCCGTGCAGGGCGCACTCGTTGAGACGCCGGCGACGGGTTGCAATCCGACGTGAGGTGTTGGTACAGCGGCGTTGGCAGAGGCGACTGGTGGCTGGTGCGAAGGCGCCTGAAGAACCAGAAGCTCCTCCATCAGAGCTCTCGCCATGGGGTCCTCCTCCTCCACGCCGACCATTTGAGCAGGGACCTGGTCAATCTGCAAGGTGATCGTCGGTGCTTGAACGCCAACGGGCGGCCCGCTGACACCGCCGGTAGGGAGCAGCCCGGCATTGGGAGCACCGCGTTGGCCTGCACCCCAACAGCTGCAACATTAACACCGACGTTGATGGCACTTGCACAGGTAGCCGGATTGGTGGCTGGGTGCACAGCGGCGGCCTGCACCCCAGGAGCCCCAACATCATTGCCGACGATGCTGGCACTTGCATCGGTCGCCGGACGGGCGGTTGGTATCGCCGCGTCGGCCTCCACTTCGGACGGCGGTGGTGCGACCTCGCTTGCTCGATGACGGGGAATCTCCGGACCTTTCCTTCCGTCGGCGTGAGTGGAAGACACGCCGGTTTGCACACCCTCCTCGGCGCCAGTCCTACCCTCCGCGCTGCCGCCGGCTCCACCTTTACTCTGCAGGCAAAGGAGTCGAACTTCCGCCCCTTTCTACTTCAGCATCTCGATGACGGTTGAACGAGACTGGGAACGATCTGGAACGTCGCCGCGGACGCCGCGGTTCCCACCCGCACATTTGCTTCGCTACGAATTTCCCGTGTCGTCGTCGTCGGCTGCGCCTCCACTACCAGCCCTTTTTTCCGGCCGTTGCCTTTGCACGGTCTCCAGTTCGCCGGTCGAGGGAGACGAACTACGCCGCCCCTGCCTCATCGTAGCGAGCACGTTGGGCAGTAGTGTAAAGCCGACGGTACCCAGCGCCTGCTGCGTGACGGCGGTCACCGCCTGAACCAAGTCATCCCTTATTGTTTTGATAGATTCTTCTGGCAGTGCGGGGGGAACGACCGGGAGGAGGGGGCGGCGCGATGCCGCGGGATACACCGCCGACAATATTTGTGGAAGTGGAGGCTATCTGGGCCTATATGAAATCGGCCAACACAGCCTTCATGTTCTCCGCCACGGCGGACACGTGGTTCGCCAACCGCTGGTCGGCTTCACTGCGTTCAGCGCCGAGCTTGGCCAATCCCTTTGTGATTTCCCCCACCAATGGCACCGCCATGCTGCCGCACATTTTCACCAACGCCACCCAATCGTCCAGGACCTTGGCGAAAACGGTGCTCATGGCTGCTGTGGCATTGGAGACGTGTTTCCCGGCCGTCTGCTCTGCCGCGGCGACGCGTTTGGTCAGCGACTTGACACCCTCGAGGCATCCAGCCGCCGTCGCCAACAAACCCTCCGTCCGACCCTTCTCGGCATCCAGCGCCGACCGCAACCCTGCATTCTCGCCTCTGAGTCTCCTGTTCTCCTCCTCCAGACGCTTCACGTTGGCGAGTGCGGCTGCCAACGTCGACTTAAAAGAGGTGGTCAATGCTAGCTGACCATGCGCCGGCGCCTTCCCACGAGACTTGTCCCCAACCGACGCTGCATTTGTGCCTGTCCCGCCGGTTGACATCGGGTCACGACCAGCACCTTGTTCGGCGACATTCGTCACATCGACCTCCACATCTCCGCCACGGTCCTGCGCGTCCACTCCCATCACACTGGCGTCGTTATCCACCTCAGCACCAAAAGCCTTCTTTCCTGCCTCCAACTCCTCCTCATCTTCCTCCTCCTCCTCCTCGGATCTCGACTGTGAGAGTACGACGGCTTATGCCAGCTATGCTTGCTTGCCTAGACTTTATTATGCTATTTCTAGCATATGATTATTTTTTGCATGCATGAATTGCTTGATTTCCTAGGCTATGTGCTTTCCTATATTTTATTATAGTTATAGCGCCGAGCTAGGTTGCGTGCACCGAATTCTGGGCTCTTCGGTTGCCACCGAATTGCCTTCTACCGAATTCGGGGAGGGTCTGTTTGGGACGCTTCGCGACCCTCAGAACCTTCGCATAACACCTGGTTACGGGGCCTTGTCTCGAGCCCATATATAGCCTCGTGTTGTACCCAGGTGATTCATTCAATTCAAACTCTCTTTTCTGAGCTTGATCCTATATCCTCACACCGACTCCGACTCTGACACAAACACTGACACCTCTGTTAGAGACTAAGGACGAGGTCTACGAAGATTAGGGGCCTAAATATCTCAAAATCGTTGGTCTCAATTTCTGGACAGAATCGTCGCGCTCACAAGAAACGCCGTCGACGAAAAACGCACGGTCAAAACTTCACCAAACTCAGATATATTGTAGCTCTACTCCGTGGCTACAATTCCCAAGTTGAATCGTATGAAAATATGAAGTATTTCTTGAGTTATCAATTTCGGCGCACTAGGGGGTATGCTGCCATAGAATCTTAACTCAATAACAAGTGTCTCACAGAAGTTCACACAAGAGAATTAGAGTAGCACTAAACCAGGTGGGAGGGATGAGGAGAACGAGAGGGAAGGTCCCAAGAGAGTCCCCAACCAAGGAAACCCCATGCCACACAATTCCCTTCCCCATAGGCAACCCAACTTTGACCTTTGTCACTATCCCAACCTCCACAATCCACCTCAACCCAACTTGGCCACACTTGCCAACCTGGTTTGGTTTCTCCCAACCATTTGGCAGCAACTACAGTAGAAAAGACGAATTTCCCAACCCTCAAAAGTCTGTACCCCATATTGAGTCAACCCCACAACTTCCCATAGTCACCACAACCAAATATCAAAAGCATACGAACTCCAACGTTCGTAACTTTCTTGTTCGTGCTCCAATTGAAGCGATACTTGGTTCGTCGGAAAGCTCTTGAGCAGAGGAGTCACTTCAGATATCTGCTCAAGCCAAATAACATTCACACACACTCAGAAAAACCAAACCGCACAAAATACAAATTCTTGCACACGCTCACACCACGCATGCAACGCACGAACATATGATGGGAGGCAGACAGACGTGAATGCATATGATTGCATCACACAACAAACTCCCCCTCTGGCTGCCAACCATCATCCCACATGCCATAAGCATGCACCCTCAATGCACACTCATCCCAGCAAGCTTCATGCCCTTCCAATGCTCAGATTCAGCCAGGCGCTTGGTGAGAATGTCAGCCGTCTGCTGATGGGTCTTCACAATCTCCAGTCGCACCTCCTTGTCCAGGAGCCTCCTCACCCAGTGCCACTTGGGCCTGATGTGCTTTGTCAGCCCATGAAGGCAGGCGTTCTTGGCAAGCTTCACTGCCAACTCATTGTCACAGAACATGATTGTCGGCTCCCTCTGACCAACTCCAATCTCCTCCAACAAACGCCTCAGCCACACTACCTCCTTTGCCCCACGATGCAGGGCCATGTACTCTGTCTCACATGAGGACTGCCCCACCTCGTTCTGCTTCTTGCTGCGCCAGCTCACAGCACCACCTCCAAATAGGCACACATAGCCTCCAATGCTGGTGCCATCCGTCTTCACAGAGTTGAAGCTAGCGTCAGTGTAGCAGGTCAAGAGCATCTCCCCCTTGCTCAAATCAGCTGCACCCCTCTGCAGCCTCTGTCTCACTGCGCTGTACTCCAAGCCCACTGATGCTGTAGCGCTCACATAGCGGACCAACCTCTTGGCCGCTTCCAACTGCTCAAGACTGGGGCGTGAAACCACACTAGCAAGCCTGGATGTTGCAAAGGCAATGTCAGGCCGCGTGTGGTTGGCCGCATAGTTGAGTGCCCCAACCATGGAATGAAACAGCTTCCTGTCACTCTCACCCACCACCTCCTCATCAGCACAGGGCTCTACAGTGAACCCCGAAGGCAGTGGGGTGGCTGGCTTTCCTCCATCTGGCAGCCCATACTTCTCAGCCAGCCCCTCACAATACTTCCTCTGGTGCAACCTCAACACTCCCTTATCAAGGTCCCTCTCCACATGCATCCCCAAATAGTACTTCACATCTCCCATCTTGGAGCACTTAAACTGCATCTCCAGCATCTCCTCCACACGCTCAATCATTGCAGACGACTCGGAGAAGAGCAAGATGTCGTCCACATACACCAGGAGCATAAGGAACTCCTCCTTCTCTTGCAGCAGGAACAAGCTGTGGTCGCACTCACTCTTCTTGAACCCCCCAGCCAGCAGTGTCTCCTCCAGCTTGTGGTACCATGCACGAGGAGCCTGCTTTAGGCCATAGATGGCCTTCTTCAGCCTGCACACCCTGCCGCTCCCATCATCCAAACCCTCAGGCTGTAACATGTACAGCTCCTCCAGAATGATCCCATTGAGGAAGGCGGTGGTGATGTCCATCTGCTTCACCCGCCATCCACGGTTTGCTGCCATTGCCAATGACACCCGCAGTGTTGTGCCTTTCCCCACAGGAGCATAGATCTCGTCAAAATCCTTCCCCTTTGTCTGCTGAAACCCCTTAGCCACAAGCCTTGACTTGTAGCGGGTCAGCGCCCCATCAGGTCCGTACTTGTGCCTGAAAATCAGCTTGGAAGAAATGGCCTTCTTCCCAGGAGGCAGCTCACACAACTCCCAAGTCTCATTCTCCAGCAGAGAGTCGTACTCCTCCTTCACACTCTGCTTCCACTTTTCAGCATCGGGCCCGCTCAATGCCTCAGCTAGCGTCTTGGGCTCAGGGGCGGCTGCCCAATAGCAGTGTGCTATCTCCTCCTCGTCACACTGCTCGGCCACACTTCCAGCATGCTCCACATTTCGTGAGCCACTGCGATTATAGCTCAGCCTGATAGGTGGGCGTACATCCCTCCTAGGACGCTCAGGCGGGCGTGGGGCACGTGGTGGAGCACGTTGCTGCTGCTGCTGCTGCTCCTCCACCTCAGGTTCTCCCCCATCCTCAGTCACCCCAGAAATCTCCTCCTCTGAGACAGTGACCTGCACTTGCCTCGAAGGCCGCTGCACCTCATCAGCCTCAATGATCAGCGGTGTAGTAGGAAGCTTCTGCTGCTGCTGCTTCCACTCCTTGTAGTACAAGGACTCGAGGAACTTCACATCCCTCGACACAGTCAGCTGCTGGCTGGTCAAGTCCCAAATCAGCCAGCCCTTGTGATCCTTAGCAAGCCCCAAGTGCACACCCCATCTCCCAGAAGCTTCCAGTTTTCCCCTCTTCTCCTTAGGCACATGAAACACCACCATGCAACCGAAGGCTCTCAGCATGTTGACTGCTGGTGCACTCCCATACCACTTGGTGTAGGGGACCCACTGCTTGTCCCCCACAGTCGCCAGCACCCTGTTCTTCACAAGGGCGACCTGCCGGAGTGCAGTCACCCAAAACGGACCCGGCAGCCCTGCACGCCCAAGGAGAGTGCGAGCACCTTCCTGCAGGGTCCGGTTGAACCGCTCAGCCACGCCGTTCTGCTGAGGGTTGTAGGGCACTGTGAGCTGATGCTGGATCCCCTTCTTCTTCAGCACCACCTCAAACTCATTGCCAATGAACTCTCCCCCATTGTCGGTGCGGATCACCTTCACCTTGTGTCCGCTCTCCCTTTGAGCTCTCGGCATCCACTCCTTAAGAACAGCCGCTGCCACCTCCCCCTTAGTCTTCAAAGAGTGCACCCACACCGCACGTGTGTGGTGGTCCACAATCGTCAAGAAGTAGCGGCTGCCCGAGAGAGAAAGGGCCCTCGTGGGGCCCACCACATCCATGTGCACTAGTGCAAGTGGTGCCTTGGCTGGTCCTGTGCTGCTGCTGAAGGGAAACTTCGTGAATTTGGTCTCAAGGCAGGTAGGGCAGCTCCCAATCTCCTTTGCTCCCCCCTTCACCTCCAGCCCCTTCAAGCACCCATCCTTTACCAACTTCTGCAGCATAGGAATGTTCACATGGCACAGTCTCTCATGCCACGTCTCCCAATCAGCCTCACCACTCCCAGATGAAGCCTTTGCCCATGCAGCTGTCACATCCACACCAGCAAGCACCTCACCATGTGGCTGCTGTGGCTGCTGCACCTTCTTGACTGCATCCAGGGCCCCAGCAGTTGGTGCAATCTTCTCTCCCCCTGCAGCTACCTTAGCCGTTGCTGCAGCCGCTGCCGTTGCTGGTGGTTTCCCATTCCAAGAGATGATGGGCAGCTGCCACAGGTCCTTGATGCAGCTGCTCTTCTCCTCCAAATCCCACAGCAGCAACTTCCCAAGCGTTGCACGGCAGCTGGTTGGGCCGAATGTAACTTTGGCCTTGCTTTTCTGCAGCCGGCGCACGGAAAGAAGGTTAGCGGACAAACCTTCAACCAACAGCACATTCCCTAGCCCCACAAGCCCCCCATTAGCTCCCATAACCTTGGCATTCCCAACACCAATCACAGGGAGCAAGGCACCTGAAGCGGCAGCCACAAACTTGATCTTCCCAGGGGGTTTTACCTCGTCAAGCAAATCTGCCCGTGGGGTCATGTGACTTGTGCAACCTGAATCTATCACCCAGTGGGTGAGGGGGTGCATCACAACCTTCCCAACAGAGCCCACATCACCCTCACTCCCTTTCACATCCTCAACCATGAGGAACATCCCAGGGTCGGCTTTACCTGGTACACCATCACCTTGTGCACCTGAACCTTGCACAGCGCCACCTCGTGCACGTTCACCACTTGGCGGCTTCATGCCTGGAGGCGCCCATCCCTCGGGCCGGCTGAAACACTTGAACCATGGGTGTCCAGCCTTCTTGCAGTACCAGCAGGCACCCTCCATTCGGGTGCTCCCCCTGCCTCCAGAGCTCCCATGCCCCTCATTATAGTCACCTCGACCTCTCCCTCTGCCAAAACCTCTCCCACGGCCTCGGCCTCTCCCACCCCCTCTTCCTCTGCTGCCTCCTGCAGCTCCATACCCCTCAGCAGTTTTGTTGGCAGCACCACCTCACGTGTGGCGCCTGCGGAAGTCCTCATGCAGAATCTGCTGCCGTAGCCACTCAGGCGTCCATTTGTCCTGCTGAACGTTGAGGGTGGGGATGAGGTTGTCCCACGAGTTGTCGAGCACCGAGATGATCTTGGTGCACTGCTGCATCTGCCACACCTCGCTGCCCGCCGCTGCCATCCTCGAATAAGTGTCCTTGATCTTGTCAAGGACCGGCTTCACATCATCTCCCGGCCGCATGGAGAGGGCAGCCAGCTCCTTCTCCAATACGATCACCATCGGCAGCGTGTTGGGCTGAACCACGTCGCGTAGCAGCTTCCACGCCTTTGGTCCCGAGTCATCGAGCTCCACCAAATCCTTGATGTGCTGGAACATGTCGTTGTTGACCGACTGTAGAATCAAGTCGTACAGCACCGCGCTTTTCTCAATCCATCGATCGCGGGCATCTCCTTGCTCCGGCATCTTCTCTTCTCCCATCGCGAGTTTCAGCAGCTTATAGCGCTTGAAGGCGCTCCGCATCCGCCCGCACCATTCCTCGTAGTTGGAGCCATCCAACGCCTCAATCTTCGATGGTGGCGGCTCACTCCTCTTCTCGGTTACTTCTCCACTCCCTTGACTCATTTCCTCTGCTCCCAATCACTGGTTTCAGCTCCCCCCTTTGCTGTCCACACCGAAGTCCCACACAATTTCCACAAGTGTCGGCGCCAACGAAATTTCGGCAGAGTTTCCCCTTAGCGGAAGTCACATGCAACCTCCAGTACTCCACTTAGGCACGCCCACAGGCCATGGTGGGTCTAGGAGGGTCTTCACACTTCAGTAGACTCACCACAAGGTCCTTAATCAGCTCTGATACCACTTGTTAGAGACTAAGGACGAGGTCTACGAAGATTAGGGGCCTAAATATCTCAAAATCGTTGGTCTCAATTTCTGGACAGAATCGTCGCGCTCACAAGAAACGCCGTCGACGAAAAACGCACGGTCAAAACTTCACCAAACTCAGATATGTTGTAGCTCTACTCCGTGGCTACAATTCCCAAGTTGAATCGTATGAAAAGATGAAGTATTTCTTGAGTTATCAATTTCGGCGCACTAGGGGGTATGCTGCCATAGAATCTTAACTCAATAACAAGTGTCTCACAGAAGTTCACACAAGAGAATTAGAGTAGCACTAAACCAGGTGGGAGGGATGAGGAGAACGAGAGGGAAGGTCCCAAGAGAGTCCCCAACCAAGGAAACCCCATGCCACACAATTCCCTTCCCTATAGGCAACCCAACTTTGACCTTTGTCACTATCCCAACCTCCACAATCCACCTCAACCCAACTTGGCCACACTTGCCAACCTGGTTTGGTTTCTCCCAACCATTTGGCAGCAACTACAGTAGAAAAGACGAATTTCCCAACCCCCAAAAGTCTGTACCCCATATTGAGTCAACCCCACAACTTCCCATAGTCACCACAACCAAATATCAAAAGCATACGAACTCCAACGTTCGTAACCTTCTTGTTCGTGCTCCGATTGAAGCGATACTTGGTTCGTCGGAAAGCTCTTGAGCAGAGGAGTCACTTCAGATATCTGCTCAAGCCAAATAACATTCACACACACTCAGAAAAACCAAACCGCACAAAACACAAATTCTTGCACAAGCTCACACCACGCATGCAACGCACGAACATATGATGGGAGGCAGACAGACGTGAATGCATATGATTGCATCACACAACAACCTCTACTGACTCCTCGTCGGACCCTGCCCTCCGCTCCTCTCCTCCTACCAAGTCGGCCTCGCCACCGCCGCCAACATGCCCGCTTGTTCTAGTGTCGTGCGCGCCGAAAACCAGTAGGGTGATTGGCCGGCGCCGACCGCGTACTCCATTAGCGCCGATTTGAGTGACGCATCCGCGTACTCCATTAGCGCCGATAGCGTCCGTACACGGCTCCATCTCAGCAACGCATCTCTTGACGTACTCCATTAGCGCCGATTTGAGTGCCTTCAACCCCTGAAACCTCGGGTTCTCAGCGGTCGCCGGTGCACGTGACTTGAGCAGGGCTCCGCGCTCTCTGGCCACCCATCCGAACGCGCTCACTGCACGCAATCCGGTGCCGACTTGCTTGTTTTTTACAATGTCCGGCAATCTCTGCGTACAACCGTTGCAAGTGCACGCGAGGTGAGCCGAGGTGTACCAATGCAAGCACGGTTAGGCGACCGATAAAAGACGGCTACTAGTCGACAAAAACTCACGTCGTGCTTGGGCCCGTCGCAACTGGCGAGTCGTGCCACCACGACCTCCTCAGAGGGAGGCGCCCACTTCCAGGTCATGTCACTTCGCCCAAGCTCGGCCAGAACATCGCGCCGAAAAAAACTGCAAGCATTGCATGAAAGAGTTGGTGGGCATGCCGGCAAGAAACCCTTGACATGGTAAACAACCTTGTCAATTAAAACATGCCTACCTCAACACGGCGAGTGCCTCAGACGGATGCAGGAGGTTTGCAGTCTTTGGGTCCAGGTGGCGGAACGAAGTCGCGCTGTTGACGTCGGCGGCCTTCACCAAGTCGCCGGGCCGCAGAACCACGACGACGCTGCAGTGGGCCCCTGGAAGCGGCCCGATCCTGCACATGAACCACGAAACGCCGATTTCAAACACCGAGGTCCAAAATGGAGTCAACGACAACGCAACATCACGCTTTCTCACGTCGTGATAATATGTAGGACGGCAATGTCGGCGTCGAACACCGACTCAAAACAGGTGAGGTCGTTCTTCTTAATCGCCTCGCGGAGACGGCTGCACCCTATGATCCACGACTTCAATCCCAAAGGTGCTTCGCGATGCCACATGTACCTGCAATGACCGAGCGGGCGGTGGGGACATGTGGGCGGAAGTAGACAGGATAGCGGCCTTGCACGCCGACATGGACACGCTTACGACGTACCTAGGCGTGATAACCGTTCGTTGACTGAAATCCTATCGATCTGTAGTAACTAAGTCTCTTGATACGATGATAGGAAACTCTCTAAGAGCGTGTTCCTACGGGGCCCCTATCAAACCAACCTCTAGTCAGACTCGCCCCGATCACAAATTTCTCAGTGTAATGTGAATTTGTATTGGACGAATTTCTAGTCTTGCAGCGAGCGTGAAAAATACTAGCGTGGGTGATGTGGCACGTGGATCTCGAACAGCTTTTCTGTACTACCTGAACATCGGGGTAAAGGAGCTCTGTTTGAGAAGAAACGTCAGGAACCAAAATGACTGTACATTGGACATCCCATCAAATCGTGAAAAAATCGCTGGTGACACTGTACAAGTTCGGCCCGCAGAAAAAAACTGTAGCCCCATTCTCGACAAAACAGACCTGACATGTGTTTGCACGTGTTCAGCTCAGGTTTTCGATGTGGTTTGCTGATGTGGCGCGATTGAAAGGTTCGGTGGGCTAATTCATTCCACGCAATACAAGACTGAAATCCGGTTTTTATAACGAGAATCTCGAGTTTGACCAAATGTGATATGAGGTAAGCCTGACAAGAGGTCGTAGGAACACGCTCTAAGTCAGCAGATTCCAATGGGTCTGTAGTTACTAAGTCGGTGGGAAAAATGAAGTTACTAAGTCGGCGGAAACAATGAAGTTACTAAGTCGGTGGGAAAAAATGGATATGGACGCCCCGCCGTCACTGACTCGCACGCCAAATTAGTCACGCGTTTCAAAGAATAACATCGTCTAGGTCGGCGGGATAACAAAGAGTTGCAGTTACCAAGTCGACGGAAAGCAAAAATGGACAAGGACGCCGCGTTGACTAAACGAGAGACTCACTTGAGCGCGAGTGCGAAGCAAGGCTCATTGAAGTTTTTTTCCGCGGCGTGTAGCACGGGGAAGTCCTTCTCATTAAAAGTGAAGGTGAGGCCGCGGCCCATGTTGAAGTACAGGGGGAAGTCCTCCGAGGACGGCGTCGGGTGAGCGGCGCCACTATCTAACTCCATGATTGCGAAGGCACAACACTACAGGCTAGCTAGCAGCAGGAGGACGGAGGAAGGCGCAGAGGTAAAGAGATGTGAAAGGCGAAATGAGAAGAGCAAAATGAGGCATCGATCACTCCGTCCACAAAGATAAGGCACGACGGACGCAGACCAAGGCGGTGCCCACAACCGGGCCAGAGGCCGATGTAGCTCGGAACGATGAGCAACACCTCGTCCAATCGCATTCTCGTCGGTAACCGAGCCACATTGGCTCCGTCACGTCCCCTCGCATGGGTCGGCGTGGGGTCTGGTGGCATGCAGCATCACAAAGGCCTGGCATGCAGCGTTGTCCCTGGGTAGACACGTGTCCACACGCCAGCGGGTCACGAAATGGCCGAGGGTCCCGAGGGGAGCACCAGGATTTTGCCGGGCCCTCGCCTGCCCGTAGGGGCAGCGTGTGAGGGTTACTAGGTCGTCGAGGGCAGGGCCACGGCGAGGGCTACCTTCGCCCTAGGGTTACTTCCGCTCGCGCGAGGTGAAGCGAGTTCGCCGCCCCCACCCGGTAACGTGGGGTGCTGTTCAATTACGCAAGGAGGTTGTGGGGCGACGGGCGTGCGCTCGGCCCCGCCCCCTTCCAGTCTGGCGGGCCCGCACACGCGCCAGTTTTCCGCCTCAGAGGTGCTGGGCCCGTCGACCTCGTCCGTCGTCCCTGGCAAAGTGGGGCGCCGGAACTCTGTTGGACGAGCTATTCAGAGTGAAGGCGCAATTAAATTTATTGTAAGTATGTTGGTACAGTTGACTTCAGTAATGTAAGGAAAATTCCTTTTCCTTACTTCGCATCCCTGCTCAACGCGTACATCACTGTAGCACCACAGTCAGCACCGTTACCACTCGCAACCCTCGCATCGACAATCCGCCCGCCACCTTCGCACGTCGCACCCCGACCTCACGGCTCGGCTGGTAACCCGCGCTCCGGGCCTCCGCTTCGACATTTTTCCCAACCTCAGTCCCAGGCCCGTCGCGCGACAACCACAGTCCATTACCGTTACCACTGTAGTTTCGCTATATATTCTTCGCTCATGCCTTCGCTCATTGTACTCTTGCTTCGATAGTGCAATTCTCGTTCGTTCACTCAATTGCACTCGTAACACTTGGTATTCAGAGCCTACGATCTCTTCTCGGTCCGCACCCACACCTTCGCTTCCCCACTATCTCAATTTTTGGGGGGGGTAGACGTCTCTCAACGACACAGCACCGCCGCTCGTAGTGCTCTCTCGTAAGCACGCACGGCCACGACCGAGGCTCTCGCTGAGCTCGCCCGACACCCCCGCCATGGCCGAATTCACACTCGCCACATTGACGCAGGAGCAGCTCGACCGTCTGGTGCGCCAACTTGAAGATTCGGCGCTCGAAATTGCGACGCTCACGGCGGAACGTGACTCCGCGCGTCACCAATCAACGATGAACACTCCAGCGCCACCACACGCACCGACAAATGCATCTGCACAATCGGACGAGCCGATCGTCATCTCGTCCGGCACACCAACACAAAACAACAGCGTGGGACAGCGCTCAGGCGCAGCCAGCGATGGCGCCGCCCAGCCGATGCCTGGCATGGGAGGAAACAGGGTCGCACCAAGCCCGCGGGAGCCTCGCGAAGCCCGTCGGCACGTGGAGTTCGCGGCGACAAGTGGCGAACAGGCCATTATGGCACCAATGCCACTCAAGCCGCAACGCCCGCCCTGCTTCGACCCGAGCCAGCGTGGAGGTCCGACGGTTCAATCGTGGGTCTTCACGATGAACGTCTTCTTCGACGCGAATTACGTCGAGGCGGACGCAGCGAAGATTCGGTATGCCGTTTCGCTGCTAAGGGGCCCCGCCATGGACTGGTGGCGAGTCATCGTGACGTCGCCACGCACCTACGAGCCACCGTCGCAAGAAGAAGGGCCCACAGGCCCAGCTGTCACCTGGAGTTCATTCTGCGAGACCGCCCAATACAGCACGTGGGATGCGTGGTGCGCAGGGCTTCGGGCGCGCTTCGAGCCGATCGCGGCTTCTATTTCGGCGCGTCAGAGATTGCGCACTTGGCGGCAGCTCGGATCGGTTCAAGACTATACGAGTGGTTTTCTCGCATTATGCGAGCAAGTTGGCTACATGCACGAAGCGGAGCGGGTGGACCGTTACGTCGGAGGGCTGAAGCCGGACATCTCGCACGAAATCTGTTAGAATGAGAGAAGTGATTGCACTAGGAAGATTGAGAGTACAAGTATGAAAACCTAAAATTGTGTACCCCCTAAGGCTAAACCTACTATAGCCTACAGAACTATAACATCTATAATGTTTGACACACCCCCATAGGCAAAGTGGGGGAGAGCAAAGGGGGTCACAAGACCAGTCAAGAAAGGCAAGGCAAGCTCAGGGTGGATCACAAAGTCACCACACACTCTGAGCACAGGCAAAGGGCCACAAGGCCAGTTCACATGCAGAGGCATATATGCAACACAAACAGCACAGTGATCTATATCTAGCAGTGCAAACATGCAGGTATATATATATAGATCACAATACAAGCAAAGCCTACAGCAAGTGAGGAAAAGTGGGCACAAGCCCTAGCAAAGTGCAGAAACGCTGATGATCACCAGTCTGAAGTGCCTTGGTGAATATATCAGCAGTGTTGGCCTGACTGGCCACGTAACGCAGACGAAGCTGACCACGCTGCTGCAGCTCTCGAGCCAGGAAGTAACGTAGAGCGATGTGCTTCGTTCTGTGCTCCAGTCTGTGCTCCTCACGCAAGGCAATTGCAGCCTTGTTGTCGACGTACAGCACTGGAGGAGAACGAGGCCGCTCTCCCAGGTCGGTCAGCAGGTAGGTGAGTCAGCGTAACTCCTGTGCAGCCATGGCTGTGGCGTAGATCTCAGCCTCACAACTGGAGCTGAGAACTGAAGACGAACGTGTAGAACGCCACGAAACTGAGCCAGAGCCAAGGCTGAAGGTGTAACCCTGTGACGACCGCTTAGTAGCCTGGTCATCAACCCAAAAAGCGTCTGAGTGCCCAGTGAGAACAACTGAGCTCTTCCCTCCAAGCACGAGCCCCATGCCCGATGTACTGCACACGTAGCGCAATACCCTCTTTGCAGCATCCCAGTGCACCTTTCGGTGCCTACCAGGAGCCACGTAGCGGGCCAGAAGGCCAAGAGGGTATGCTAGGTCAGGTCGAGTGCAGGTCATCAGGTACATGAGGCAGCCAAATAGCTCTGGGTAAGGACCACTCGGCTCTACGGACTCATCTGAAGGCAGAGCTGAGAGCGAGTGACCTGTAGCCAGAGGAGTGGCCTGTGCTGAGGACCAGGTGAAGCCGAAGCGCTGAAGGACCTGCTGCACCATGTGTGACTGAGTCAGTGTGATGGTGCGGCGTGCTCTGTCCCGGGTGATCTGCAAGCCAAGGTAGCTGCGCAGTTCACCCAGGTCTGTGCACGTGTGTCTCTTCTGCAGCTCCGACTTCACGTGGGCGAGAGCCTCAGTGTCAGCAGTGGCAAAGACCAAGTCGTCGACGTACACGAGGATGTAGAACGGCGGCAGCGACGTGTCGGTGCGCAGAAACAGCGACGGGTCAGCAGTAGAAGGCGCGAACCCAAGAGCCGCAAGAGTAGTCCTCAGTGTGTCGTGCCACTCACGTGGCGCCTGGCGGAGACCGTAGACCGGCCGCCGGAGGCTCCACTGGGTACCAGGAGGAAACGACCCAGTGAAGCCAGGAGGGCGGCGCAGCCAGATCTCCTCGTGCAGGCTGCCCTGTAGGAAGGCTGTGCTGAAGTCAAGAGAGTGAAGCTCGTAGTCACGCTGAGCGGCAACGTGCAGTAGCACCCGAAGAGTGGTCATCTTCGGGGTGGGGGAGAAGGTCTGAAAGAAGTCTACTCCCTCTCGCTGACTGAAGCCTCGAGCAACGTAACGAGCCTTGAAGACAGGCGGAGAACCTGGCGGCCGCTTCACCCTGAAAATCCACATGCCACTGACGATGTTCGCCCCAGGAGGGGGAACCTCGTCGACGTAAGTGCCAGTGGACTTCCAGGATGCCATCTCTGCGTCCATGGCTGACTGCCACTGAGAGGAGTACTCACCCGCGATCGCCTCAGCGTAAGAGCGCGGGGTCGGGATGTCTGGAGCATCCGGGTCTCCCTCAGGGGCAATCAGCATGGACACGAGATGAGGCGCAGCGGCTGCAAGACACTCAAGGTCCTCCTGTCTGTCCTCAAGGACGTCCATGCCTATAGCACACTCACCCCCGACGGACGGAGGACAGACAGACTCAGACTCAGCAACAAGACTCGCGGCGTAGTCGAGACGACAGCGAGCAGCAAAGTCGTCAAGCTCAGCAACTAGGGCAGACGCAGCAGCAGACTCAAAGGAAGGGTCAGTGACAGCAATGGCCAGGAGACGCGTGACAGTAGGACTGGCAGCACGAACCCGGTCAGACTCCGGGTCAGCAAGGACAGGAAGAGAGGACGCAGGAGGAGACGGCAGAGGGACACGCAGTGGAGCAGTGGAAGGACGCAGAGTCATATAGTGTGTGCCAGGGACAGGTGGAGGACGCTCACGCGGAGCACGGCGACCAGTGCGAGCAGCACGAACAGGCAACACAGGACGAGACTCAGGCGCCACAGGACGAGACTCAGGCTCACGACGCTCTGTAAGACCGCCTGTCGGACCAGTGTAGGGAGAAGGACCAGGAAGTGGCGAGGCAGGCGGTAGCTGTGACTGCGAGTGGACAGGCGGAGGACACTCTAAGGAGGGAGCAGGACAAGGAGGAGGCGGCTGACCAAGAACCTGCTGGAGGAGTGGAACGAAGTACGGTCGCGGCCGTGCAGTGCCCCCAGAACCAGCAGAGACAGCACCAGAACCTCCAGCAGCAGCTCCAACTCCTGCAGCACCACCAGCAGCTCCAGTACCTCCAGCAGCACCAGCAGCTCCAGTACCTCCAGTAGCACCAGTAGCACCTCCAGCAGCACCTCCAGTGCCGACCGCAGGGTCAGCAGCAACACCACCTCCAGTAGGCTCAGCGCCCTCAGCTCCAGCTCCAGCAGCACCACGGAGGCGGCGACTTGAGTGGGAAGAGAGAGCGCCCCCAGGCGCATTACCTCCAGACTCAGCACCCCTAGGGACAGCACCCCCAGGCTCAGCACCCGCAGTCTCTGCACCCCCAGGCTCAGCACCCGCAGTCTCTGCACCCCCACGCTCAGCACCCGCAGTCTCCGCACCCCCAGGCTCAGCACCCCCAGTCTCCGCACCCCCAGGCTCAGCACCCCCAGTCTCCACACCCCCAGGCTCAGCACCCCAAGTCTCAGTACCCCCAGACCCAGCACCACCAGACCTAGCACCACCAGGCTCAGCACGCTCAGGCTCAGCATGCTCAGGCTCAGCACGCTCAGTACCTCGCGGAGGACCAGAGTCGACAGCGACCTCGACAGGCTCGACCGGGTCTACCTGGGAAACACCGGAGGGAGCAGGACCCTGGGGAGGCAGGGGGTCTACCAAAGCAGCACCTGGCGTGAGGAAGAGCGGCGGGGTGGGGAGCGGGGCAGTGCGGTAGGGGAAGAGACAGTAGAAGGGGACCGACTCGTCAAACGTGATGTCCTGAGAGGCGAAGACCCGGCGCGAGGTGGGGTGGTAAAACTGCCAGCCAGGCGCGTCAGGGACAAAGCCAAGGAAGACACAGGGAGCAGCGCGGGCGGAGAGCTTGTCCGCGGACGTATCGCGGACAAAGGCACGAGATCCCCAAACCCGGAACACAGACGCATCGCCAACCTCTCCCGTCCAACGCAGCATCGGCGAGGTCTCTGGAACAGAGACACGGGGCCAGAGGTTGAGCTGATGCGCGGCGTAGCGGACCTCAAACGGCCACAGAAAATGGGGGGCAGCCGCATGGACCAAGGAGGTACGAGCGACCTCCATGACCAAGCCAATGCGGCGTTCAGCAACCCCATTCTGCTGAGGAGAGGCCGGAAGCGTGAACGTCTGGCGAATGCCCTCCTCCTGACAAAAGGTCTCCAAGAGACCGGAGGAAAACTCACCACCTCTGTCAGAGTGTAGTCGCAGGACGGGAAGGTCCGTGCAAAAGCGCGTCTCCAGCTGGAGACGGGTAGCGCGGATCCAAGGGATCAAAACAGCAGGGACCTCTCCCTTGGTGCGCAAGGGGAAGACCGTGGTGTAACGCGTGTAGTCGTCAACTACCAGCAGGAAGTAGCGCTCTCCGCCCTGTCCACGGACGCGGGCTGGGCCCTATACGTCCATGTGAAGGGTCTGCAGAGGGGCCTCCGTCGGGGGAAACTCAGAGGAGTGAGGGGTGGCACGCTGCCGCCCCTCAACACAGGGAAGGCAGGGAGGGGCAGGGGACGGTGGCAGGGGAGGCAGTGACCGGGGGAGATCAGAGACAAGGTAACGGGAGTGCATGCCACGAAGGCGCTGCATCGAAGGGTGACCAAGGCGGTGGTGCCAGAGGACCGTCCGGTGCGACAGGGTGCGACACGAGCAGGGGGCGGACAACTGACCTGACGCAGACGCAGACGCCGCTACCTGAGGGGACTCAGTGGTCAGTGTGTACAAGTCCGACCCCGGCTGCCGAGTGAAGGTAGCCAGGTATCGACCTGTGTGGGCACACGTGGAGTGTGTCACACGCTCGTAGGCAGGGGTGAACTGGTGAACACCCGCATCCTGGAGCGCGGAACCCGCCACCAAGTTCGTAGAGAACGAGGGGAGGTAAAGGCCCGACAGGGTGCCGGACGGGACAGCATGACAAGGGAGGGCAGTGGTGGAGGTCGCAAGGACCGGACCCCCGGAGGGGTCAGCCAGGGAGACAGCAACCGGCCTAGGGAGCTGCTCAAGGGCAGTGCGGTCACAAAAGAAACAGCGAGAAGCACCAGAGTCCACTGTGAAGGTGTGCAGTGCCTCAGTAGACGCAGTACCTGAAAGCGCAGACTCACAAGTACCTGGAGTAGTAGACACACCTGCACCTAGAGCAGCAGCCTCACCAGGACCTGGGGCAGCAGACACACTAGCACCTAGAGCGGCAGCCTCACTGGTCGCAATGCCTGGGTCTGGTGGCACACACAAGTGAATACATGGCTCCAAGGATAACATCAAAGTCAAGTGCAAAGACATCAATGTTCTTTTTAAGCAGATCAGCCCAGCGGGGCAGCTCAGAGGCCTCAGGGAACTGTGCACGCCAGGCGTCGTCGAGACGGAAGAAGCAGCGCTGTGGCGTGTGGAACCGCCCACACGTCTGACCAGCGCGGTCACCTGTGCGGATGACATACGTGCAGGTACCCCCGCCCCCAGACCCCCCATGCTGAGAGTACCACTCACGAAGCTGCTGGGACGACGGGGTCTCTCCAAGACGTTGCTGTTGGCGCTGGACACCACCCGAGCCTCCACGCTGCGCCGGTCCACCCCGACCACCACCCGAGCCGCCACCCCCACGCCCACTGCCTCCACCACCACCACCTCCACCCCGGCCTCGTCCACCACCACTGCCGCTACCACCCCCGCCGCTGCCACCCACCCCCCCAGCCCCGCTACCACCCCCACCACCGCCACCACCCCCACCGCCCCCACCGCCGCCACCTCCACCTCCACCTCCACCTCCACCTCCACCTCCCCTGCTAGCACCACCACCACCCTTGCCCCCCTTGCCCTGGCCGCCCTTGCGCCTCCAGCTAGGAGCAGACGCAGCCCCGACTTCCTCAGCACCAAGGAAGTCGACAGCGGCAGCAGAGGCAACCGAGGGGAGAAGGGGGGGAGGGGAACACCCGTCAAAGAAGGGCGTGCGGGGGTCGCCACGAGAGGCACCTACAGCAACTATGCTAGACTCAGCTGCAAGTAGATGCTTCTCGAGGAGGTCAATGGTGAGCTCGGTGGGGCAGAGGGCGAGAAAGTGGTCCCTGACTGCGCGAAGAGAGTCAGGGAGACGAGTGACTAGGTGGTAGAGAACGAGGTACATCGGGGGGGGATTCTTGGCGAGGAACTCAGCAGGAAGGGCGGCTCGGTAGCGAGTGTCACTAGTGCGGAGGTGGGTAATGAGGTCAGCGACTGTGGGAAAGGCGGCGAGATCGGGGAAAATATAGGGCAGCGAGAGACGGCCTATCGTAGCAGAGGCAGGCGAGGAGTAGCGAGCGACGACTGCATCGTACAGTGCCTTAGCAGTCTTATGCTGGCCGAAGTGGGCGCGCTCATCTAATGGCACGTGGCTGCGAATGGCTAGGCGAGCGTGGGCGTCACGAGTCTGCCACTGGGAGCGAGCGCTACTGTCAGCAGTGTCAGCAGGTGCTAGAGCGGTTCCGGACGCGTGGTCATACAGCGAGACATCGTCCTTAGCGGTGATCTGGAGGAACAGGTGCAGATCGTCAAGCCAAGCTTCAAACTGGAGCGGACGGCCCTCAGCATCGAAAGTGAGAACTGTGGGAGAGGCCATAGTGGCAGTAGCAGCAGTAACAGTAGTAGTAGTAGCAGTAAGAGCAGTAGCAACAGCTGTGAGGATCTAGGATCGAGCTCAGAAAAGAGAGTTTGAATTGAATGATCACCTGGGTACAACACGAGGCTATATATAGACTCGACACAAGGCCCCGTAACCAGGTGTTACGCGAAGGTTCCGCGGGTCGCGAAGCGTCCCGAACAGATCCTTCCCGAATTCGGTAGAAGGCAATTCGGTGGCAACCGAAAAGCCAGAATTCGGTGCACGCAACCTAGCTCGGTGCTATAACTATAATAAAATATAGGAAAGCACCTAGCCTAGGAAATCAAGCAATTCATGCATGCATATAATTATCCTATGCTAGAAATAGCATAACAAAGTAAGGCAAGCAAGCATAGCTGGCAGCGCCGATGATTGAGAACGCGCTCGATCTCGTACTCGGGTTCATCCTGTATGAGAACAGGTGGTGGTGGCGGTAGTTGCCGTCCCTGGAACTGTTGGTTGGGGTCCTTGTAGGGCTTCAGGAGCTGGACATGGAAAGCGTTGTGAAGCTTCCATGTATCTGGTAAGCGCAAGCGGAATGTAACTGGTGTCACATGTGCCTCAACGAGAAAAGGACCACAGAAGCGAGGCCGGAGTTTGGATGGGAGGTGAGACAGGTTCAAGTTGCGCGTGTCAAGAAGCACCTGATCTCCGACTGCTACTGAGTGATCACGTCGCTGACGATCGGCATACTCCTTCTGGGAGGTCTGCATCGTGGTGAGTCGTCGCTGAGTCTTCTCCCATAGATGTTGCATGGTGGTGACGAAGTCATGTGCGGCTTGGACGTGTGCCGGTGTGGTTGGCTGCTGTGGTGTGAGTGGTTCCCGTCCGTAACACAGGAAGAAAGGAGTTTTCCCTGTGGCCGCATGTGAGGCGTTGTTGTAAGCGAACTCTAGGGTCGGTAACTGTGTGTCCCAGTGGCTGACGTCGTCCTTGCAAGCTGTGCGCAGTAACTGTTCAACCACTTGATTGAGTCGCTCTGTCTGTCCGTCAGTCTGGGGGTGGTATGCTGAAGACATTGCAAGCTTTGTCCCCAACAGTCCCATGAGCTCCTTCCAGAACTTACTGGTGAATTTTGGGTCTCTGTCTGAGATGAGTGTAGCGGGGATGCCGTGGATGGTGATGATACGGTCGAAGAAGAGGCGAGCAGTTGCTTCATCTGTAGCCGTGGCGTTGGTTGGTATGAAGTGACCCATTTTGGAGAACTTGTTGATCACCACGAGTATAGCGTCATGCCCTCGTGAGGTCGAAGGAAGTCCCGTGATGAAGTCAAGGCTAACGACCTGCCATGGCTGCTCCGGTACGGGTAGAGGCTGAAGTAACCCTGCTTTTTTCTGCTTGCTGCTCTTCATCCGCTGGCACGTGTCGCAAGAGGTGACGAACTGCTGCACGTCTGCTGCCATCCCGGGCCAGTAGTAATACTTCGCTATCCCTGCTAACGTCTTGTTGCTCCCGAAATGTCCCGCGTAAGGTACGTCGTGAAACTCCTCCAATAGTATCTGCCGTAGCGGGGCGTAATTCGGTACCCAAATCTTTCCTGTGCCCTTCCTTACAGCTAAGTCTTTCTCCCACTGTAACAGCTTCTTAGTCTGTGCTGTAGCGATCTCTGCGTCCACGGAGTACCCATGTTGGAATAGACCCTTGAGCAGAGGGTTCATCCCGTCGAGCTGGATGCCTGCTACATGTCCGGGGCGGCTCAACGCGTCTGCCTTGTTGTGTAGCCCGGGCTTGTAGACGATGTCGTAGTGGAAGTGGGTCTCCAAGAATTCCACCCACCGCACCTGTCGTCGTGAGAGCGTAGGCTGCGACTTCAGGTATTTGAGGCTGCAGTGGTCAGTATAGACTGTGGTCTTGGCTCCCTCTAGGTAACACCTCCATGCCTTGAAGGCGACGACTATTGCTAAGGTTTCCTTGTCGTGAATGGGGTAGTTCAGTTCAGCTCCGTGTAGCTTCTTACTGAGGTAAGCGATCGGCTGTAACCCGTTCCCGTGATCCTGCATCAGTACTGCTCCGACTGCCTGGTCACTAGCGTCTGCTTCGACTACGTAGTCCTTCTCGGGGTCCGGTAGGATGAGTACTGGTGCTGTGGTCAGTGCTGTCTGTAACTGTTCCATGGCTTGCTGATGAGGAGTATCCCATTTGAAGGGCGTATCCTTTTTCAGTAGGTCGGTCAGTGGCGCTGCTATCTTAGCGTACTGGGGCACGAACCTGTTGTAGTAGTTGGCGAAGCCTAGGAACTGCTGCAACTCCTTCACGTTCTCAGGAACTTTCCACTTTTTAACGGCTTCGATCTTCCGCGGGTCCACGCGTACGCCCTTGGCACTCACCATGTGCCCGAGAAACTGCACATTCTTCAGTGCGAAGTCGCTCTTCGACAGCTTCACGTAGAACTTGTTTTTCCGCAGGATCTCGAACACCTTCCGCAGATGCTCCACGTGCCCCTTCATATTCTTAAAGTAGATGAGGATATCGTCCAGGTACACCACTACGCACTCGTCCAGTAGGGGCCGTAGAATATGGTTCATTTCTGCCTGGAACATCGCTGGTGCGTTGCAGAGTCCGAACGGCATCACCAAGTATTCGTAGGAGCCGTATCTGGTACGGAACGCCATCTTGTGGATCGAGTTGTCCGCCATCTTGATCTGCCAGTAACCCGACCGTAGGTCCAGCTTCGAGAAGACTGTTGCACCACGTAGTTGGTCCAGTAAGTCGTCGATGCGCGGTATGGGGTATTTGTTTTTAACTGTCTCTTTGTTCAGTGCGCGGTAGTCGATGCACATCCGTAAGCTGCCGTCTGGTTTTGGTGTGAAGAGAACTGGTGCGCCGTAGGGAGAGGTGGATGGGCGGATCAGCTGTCTGTCCAGTAGATACTCGATCTGTTTCTTCATGTCTGTCAGCTCGGTCGGACTCAGTCGGTATGGTGCACGTGAGACGGGTTTCGCACCTGGTTCCTCCACGATCTCGTGCTCGTGGGTGCGTGCTGGAGGTATGCCTGCGGGTAGGTCGTCGGGCATTATCTCCTTGTACTGCTCCAAGACCTCCTTCACTGCTGCAGGTAGTTCTGCTTTCGGCTTCTCCTCCTCTTCTGCTGTCATAACCAGTGCTAGGTAACCCGTGTTAC
Source organism: Closterium sp. Naga37s-1 (assembly GCA_947471745.1). Taxonomy (NCBI): domain Eukaryota; kingdom Viridiplantae; phylum Streptophyta; class Zygnematophyceae; order Desmidiales; family Closteriaceae; genus Closterium; species Closterium sp. Naga37s-1. The sequence goes on from CANJKZ010000030.1 coordinate 1,598,434, forward strand.
TCTCGTTCACCGTCTGTTCGAACCGTGCCAGTGTCGTTTCAGGAATGTCCCCTGTATCCGTCCAGCTTCGCAGTGCTATCCGCTTCCCGTTGTTGTAGATGCACACCTTGCTGTTGACCCAATCGATCTCGGGGTTGAACCGCTTCAGGAAATCTCGCCCCAAGATAAAATCTAACCCTTTGATGTTGGTGACTGGTAGCTTCGGCTTCCACCTCAACGCACCGATATGCAGCTGCAGTGATGCTTCACCGTGGATAGGAAGCTTCGTACCGTCCACCATGGTTGCTGAAAACTGGGTCTCCTCTGCCTTCTCTCCAATTTTCTCCAATGTTTCGCGGTCACACACCGAGTGAGATGCACCGCTGTCCACTAGTGCCTGGAGGCGTCGCCCATTGCATAACACCTCGAGGAGTAGTGGTCTCTGCTGCGCTGAGTAGCCAAAGAGGGTCTCATTAATAGGATCATAGGGTACACCAAAGTGAATACCTTCCCTTTTTCCTATACCCGACTCAGCACTTTCCAACTTCACCTGGGGGGTAGGAGGATTGTTCCGAGGCTTGTATAATTTTTCCTGAGCCTGGATGTCTCCTCTAAGCTTTGGCAGCTGTGTAGGCTTCACCTGTGGGCAACGGGGAGCCTTAACACTGTGCTGCGGGGAGAGAATATTAACTCCACGGAACGCACGACCCTTTTCTACGCTCCGTAGTACTTTGCCCAACTTCTCAGGTACCTGAATAATTTCTAAAGGCTTTTTCTTGGCCTATAAACCTCCCCTGAATTTTCCAAAGGCTTGAAAACCACGAGAAGCAATATTCTTCATTAGAGTATCTTTATAGTGTCAGAACATTATAGCTCATTACGCACCTCCGCACTAGTGACACTCGCTACCGCGCTGCGCTTCCTGCTGAGTTCTGCGCCAAGAACCCCCCCCCCATGTACATCACCCTCTACTACATAGTCACCCGTCTCCCTGACTCCCTTCGCGTAGTCAGGGACCACTTCCTCTCGGTTTGTCCCACCACTCTCACCGTTGACCTCCTCGAGAAGGCCCTCCTAGCAGCAGAAAAGAGCATAGTCGCTGTAGGAGCCTCTCGTGGTGACCCTCGCACCCCCATCTTTGAGGGGTGTTCCCCCTCCCCTCTTTTGCCCTCTGTTGCCTCTGCTGCTGCGGCCGACCTCGCTGGTTTGGAGTCGGTTGGGGCAGCGTCTACCCCTAGCGGGAGACGCCGCCCTGGCAGGGGCAAGGGGGGCAGGGGCGCTGGAGGAGCTAGCGGGGGCGGTGGAGGCGGCGGTGGAGGCGGTGGAGGAGGTGGGGGTGGCGGTGGGGGTGGTGGCGGGGGTGGAGGTGTAGGTGGCGGCAGTGGAGGCGCAGGCGGCAGCGACGGTGGCGGAGGGAGCGGAGGTGGCGGCGGTGGAGGAGGAGGCGGCGGAGGAGGTGGAGCTGGTCGGGGTGGCGCTGCGCAGAGGGTCAGCTCCGGTGGTGGTCAGCGCCAGCAGCAGCAGCAGCAGCAGCAGCGCACTCGTGACGTCCCCTCCCCTCAGCAGCTCCGTGAGTGGTACACTGCACGCCAGAGGGGTTGGGGTACTGGTCCGTGCACCTACGTCCTGCGCACCGGCGACCGCGCGGGTGAGCAGTGCGGGGGTGCGCACTCCACCCACCGCTGCTTTGGCCGCCTGACGGACGCTTGGCGTCACCAGTTCCCTGAGGCCACTGAGATCCCCCGCTGGGGTGAGCTGTCTAGGGCGGGTGTGGCTGTCTTTGACCTTGACTTTGATGCTATTCTTGCTGCCATGTATACTGTGACTATTAGTGATGAGGGTGACTGTTACCGGTGTTTTCCGCCCGACCCGGGCATTGAGACTGCTGCTCTAGGTCCTGGTGAGGCTGCTGCTCTAGGTGCTAGCGAGGCTGCTGCTCTAGGTGCGTCTGCTCCCTCAGGTACTGGTGAGTCTGCTCTCTCAGGTTCTGCGTCGGCTTCGGCCTCCCACACCTTTACCCTTGACTCGGGGGCTTCTCGCTCCTTCTTTCGAGACCGCACCACACTCACGCCGCTTGACCGGCCAGTTGCGGTCTCTCTGGCAGACCCCTCTGGGGGTCCTGTCCTTGCTCACTTCTCCACTGTCCTCCCGTGTCCGGCGGTCCCCTCTGGCACCCTGTCTGGTCTTTACCTCCCCTCGTTCTCTACGAACTTGGTGAGTGGTGCTGACCTACAGGATGCGGGGGTTCACCAGTTCACTCCTGCGAGTCAGCGGGTGACCCACTGCACGGACGCTCGGACAGGCCGACACCTGGCCACGTTTACACGTCGGCCGGGGTCGAGCCTGTACACACTGACCACTGCGTCTCCTCCGGTCCTTGCGTCTGGTCAGGTAGCTGCGTCGGGTCAGGTGTTTGCTGCAGCGTCCAGGTCTGGTCCTGAGTCTGCCCCCTGCTCGTGTCGCCTCCTGTCTCACGAGACTCTCCTCTGGCACCACCGCCTTGGTCACCTCTCCCTGCTTCGTCTCCGGAGCATGGCCTCCCGTGTCCTTGTCTCTGGTCTTCCCCGGTCCCTCCCTCCACTTCCTCCGGGGCCTGGCCCTACCTGCGTCCCCTGTGTCGAGGGACGACAGCGGGCTACCCCTCACTCCTCCCAGTTTCCTCCGACAGAGGCCCCGCTGCAGACGCTTCACATGGACGTGTGGGGCCCGGCCCGCGTCCGTGGACAGGGTCACGAGCGCTACTTCCTGCTGGTGGTTGACGACTACTCGCGTTACACCACAGTCTTCCCCTTGCGCAGCAAGGGTGATGTCACTGAGGTGTTGATCGACTGGATCCGCGCAGCTCGTCTCCAGCTCAGGCGGAGCTTCGGCTCGGACTTTCCTGTTCTGCGTCTGCACTCTGACAGAGGCGGAGAGTTCTCCTCTGGCCTTCTGCGAGCCTACTGTCGTGCACGAGGCATCCGCCAGACCTTCACGCTTCCGGACTCTCCACAGCAAAATGGGATTGCTGAGCGCCGCATTGGCATGGTCATGGACGTCGCCCGTACGTCCATGATGCATGCGGCTGCCCCCCATTTTCTGTGGCCGTTTGCGGTTCGGTACGCGGCGCATCAGATCAACCTTCAGCCCAGGGTCTCCATGCCGGAGACCTCCCCAGCCTTGCTGTGGACGGGGAAGGTTGGCGATGCGTCTGCGTTCCGTGTCTGGGGATCTCGGGCGTTTGTCCGCGACTTGTCTGCGGACAAGCTGTCCCCTCGTGCTGCTCCTTGCGTCTTCCTGGGTTTCCCCCCTGACGCCCCAGGGTGGCAGTTCTACCACCCCACCTCTCGCCGTGTTCTGTCCTCCCAGGACGTCACGTTCGACGAGTCGGTCCCCTACTACCGCCTCTTCCCCTACCGCACTCCGTCCCTCCCCCCGCCACCGCTCTTCCTGGTACCAGGTCCCCCCCCGGTAGACCCCCTCCCCCCTCAGGGTCCTGCCCCTTCAGGTGTGTCCCAGGTAGACGCTGTTGAGCCTGTCGAGGTCGCTGGTGACTCTGGTGCTGCTGAGGGTGCTGAGCCTGGGAGTGCTGACTCTGGGGGTGCTGAGCGTGTGGGTGCTACGCCTGGGGGTGCTGAGCCTGAGGGTACTACGACTGGGGGTGCTGAGCCTGGGGGTGCTGAGTCTAGGGGTGCTACGCCTGGGGGTGCTACGCCTGGAGGTGCTGAGCCTGGGGGTGCGGAGCCTGAGGGAGCTGGGCCTGCTGGTGCTGTGCCTGGCGGTTCTCCGGGTGCTTCTTCTCGCCGGGAGCCACTCTCTCCACAGGAGCTGCGTGAGTGGTTTGCCCGGCGCTGGAGGCGAGCTGCTGGAGCTGGAGGAGCTGAGGGTACTGGAGTTTCTGTTGCTGCTGAGGGAGCTGGTGCCACGGGTCCCGGAGGTACTCGTACTGGGCGTACTGGAGCTGCTGGACCTGCGGGTACTTCTGGAGCTGGAGCTGCTGCGGGTGTTGGCGCGGAGGCTACTGCTGTCGGTCCTGGAGGCGGTCCTGCTGGGGGTACTGCTGGTGCTGCTGGGGGTACTGGAGCTGGAGCTGCTACTGGTGCTGGTGCTGCCACAGGGGGTGCTGGTGCTGTCCCTACTGTGTCTGGAGTCGCCGCGCGGCCTCGGCCGTACTTCGTTCCGCTCCTTCAGCAGGTTCTTGGTCTCCCATCTTCTACTGGTCCTCCTCCTCCCTTAGAGTGTCCACAGCCTGTCCCGTCGCAGTTACAGTTACAGCCGGCCTCCCCACTGCCTGCTCCGTCTCCCTACACTGGTCCTACTGGAGGTCTTGCTGAGCGTCGTGAGCTTGCGTCTCGCCCTGCGTCGCCTGTCCGTGCTGCTCGCACTAGTGGTCGTGGTTCGCGTCAGCGTCCTCCTCCTGTCCCTGGCACGCACCGGATGTCTCTGCGTCCGTCCACTGCTCCTCTGCGTGCCCCTTTGCCTTCTCCTCCTGAGTCTTCTCTTCCTGCTCTTGCCGACCCGGAGTCGGACTCTCTTCGTGCTGCCAGTCCTACTGTCACGCGTCTCCTTGCTACTGTTGTCACTGACCCTTCCTTTGAGTCCACTGCTGCGTCTGCCCTAGTTGCTGAGCTCGTCGACTTTGCTGCTCGCTGTCGCCTAGACTACGTCGTCAGTCTTGTTGCTGAGTCTGAGTCTGTCTGTCCTCCGTCCGTCGGGGGTGAGTGTGCCCTTTGCACGGACGTCCTTGAGGACAGGCAGGAGGAGTTCCAGTGCTTGGCCGCTGCTTCACCTCATCTCGTGTCCGTACTGCTTACCCCTGAGGGAGACCCGGATGCACTTGACATCCCGACTCCGCGCTCTTACGCGGAAGCGATAGAGGGTCCCTACTCCTCTCAGTGGCAGGCAGCTATGGATGCAGAGATGGCTTCCTGGAAGTCCACAGGCACCTACGTTGACGCTGTTCCCCCTCCTGGGGCGAACATCGTCAGTGGCATGTGGATTTTCAGGGTGAAGCGGCCGCCGGGTTCTCCGCCTGTCTTCAAGGCGCGTTACGTGGCTCGAGGCTTCAGTCAGCGGCAGGGAGTTGACTACTTTCAGACCTTCTCTCCCACCCCGAAGATGACCACTCTTCGGGTACTGCTGCACGTAGCTGCTCACCGTGACTACGAGCTACACTCTCTTGACTTCAGCACTGCTTTCTTGCAGGGCAGCCTGCACGAGGAGATCTGGCTGCGTCGCCCACCTGGTTTCACTGGGTCTTTTCCTCCTGGCACCCAGTGGAGCCTACGGCGGCCAGTCTACGGTCTCCGCCAGGCACCGCGTGAGTGGCACGACACACTGAGGACTACACTTGCGGCTCTTGGGTTTGCTCCCTCTACTGCCGACCCGTCGCTGTTTCTGCGCACCGACACTTCTTTGCCGCCGTTCTACATCCTCGTGTACGTCGACGACTTGGTCTTTGCCACAGCTGACACTGCTGGACTCGCCCACGTGAAGTCCGAGCTGCAGAAGAGACACACGTGCACAGACCTGGGTGAACTGCGCAGCTACCTTGGCTTGCAGATCACCCGGGACAGAGCACAGCGCACCATTACCCTGACTCAGTCACACATGGTGCAGCAGGTCCTTTAGCGCTTCGGCTTCACGTACTCCTCGCCTCAGGCCACTCCTCTGCCTACTCGCCACTCGCTCTCAGCTCTGCCTTCGGATGAGTCCGTAGAGTCGAGTGGCCCGTACCCAGAGCTTGTTGGCTGCCTCATGTACCTGATGACCTGCACACGACCTGACCTTGCATACCCTCTTAGCATTCTCGCACGCTATGTTGCTCCTGGGAGACACAGACCGGAGCACATGGCTGCAGCGAAGAGGGTGTTGCGCTACTTGTGCAGTACATCGGGCATGGGGCTTGTGCTTGGAGGGCAGAGTCCAGTGGTCCTTACTGGGCACGCAGACGCTTCTTGGGCTGACGACCAGGCTACGCAGCGGTCGTCACAGGGTTACACCTTCAGCCTTGGTTCCGGCTCTGTTTCGTGGCGGGCTACTCGCTCGTCTTCTGTTCTCGGCTCCAGTTGTGAGGCTGAGATCTACGCAGGAGCCATGGCTGCACAGGAGCTTCGCTGGCTCACCTACCTGCTGACTGACCTCGGAGAGCCGCCTCGTTCTCCTCCAGTGCTGTATGTAGACAACAAGGCCATGCTGGCCTTGTGTCGGGAGCAGCGACTGGAGCACAGAACGAAGCACATTGCTCTCCGCTACTTTCTTGCTCGTGAGCTGCAGCAGCGTGGTCAGCTGCATCTTGCGTACGTGGCCTCTGAGGCCAACACTGCTGATATCTTCACCAAGGCGCTTGCGCCTTGTGACCATCAGCGCTTCTGTACTCAGCTGGGCCTTGTGCCTACCTTGCCTCACTTGCTCACCTCTTGACCGTGCTTGTACTGTTACATATATATATACCTGCTCTTGCTTGTCTAGCCTTTTTTACATATATGTACTCCTGCATGTGAACTGGCCTTGTGGCCTTGAACTTGTGCTCGGAATGTGTGGTGACTTTGTGATCCACCCTGAGCTTGCTTTGCTTTGCTTTACTTGACTGGTCTTGTGACCCCTTGTTCTCCCCCACTTTGCCTATGGGGGTGTGTCAGAACATTATAGCTCATGCATACTGTGTAGGCCATAGTGGGGTAGCCCATAAGGGGTACAACCCAATTAGGGTTAGTACTTGTACCAAATTCATTCATAGTTCATACATTCCTTGTTTCTTCTCATATAGGATACTTTTAACGAATTCTTACTTTCGTGGGTGTTCGGCTGGAGTTTCCCGGTCGGTGCAGGGTCTTTTTTCGCGGAGCCTCCATTCGCCTCGGCGATTTCCCCTTATGCCGGCCGGTCGTGACGTTTTTTATTCGCGCCATCATTTTCTCCTTTTTTCACCCGCTCCGAAGTCGCCACGTCGTCGCCCTTTCCTGCTTTCCGGATCTTTACGCGATCGCCAGGTCGATCCCCGGCTACTGGCGACTGCCGTTTTTTTACTTCGGGGGTGCTCCACTGTTACCGCACTGCAGTGCTGCACGTACCATTTTTATTTTGAAGCACGACAAAATCTGATGCCCTGCTGCGCCGCAAAACTCGCATTTTGTCGGCTGCTGCTTCGCGTCGTATTTGTCGATGTCCATCGGTTCGGCGAACGTGGGGGGTGCCGATCGCTCCGTGCCGAATGTACGGTTCGGCGTGAAGCGTCGTGTTTCGGGTTGACCTCGATTCAGCGCGTCGTATCGTTCGGCAGCACGCACGATGTCTCTGTAGCTGTTGTAATTCGCCGCAATCACCTGCCGCTGAATCTCCTTTTTTAATCCTTCTGTGTACGCCTGGATTTTTTTGCCTTCGGTCAGGTCGGTGATGCGGTTGAACAGTGACTCCATCTGCTGCGTGTACTGTGCTACACAGCTGTATTGCTTGTGTCGGTGTATCTGCTGCCGCGCCATGTAGGTCGTATTAATCGGTTCGAAACGTTCGATTAAATCTGCCCGAAACTGCTGCCACGTTTTCTCCCCGCGGGCTACGTCGGTGTAGTAAATCCATTCAAGTGCTGGTCCACGTAACAGTGTCGCTGCGAGCCGAATCCGTGCTGCGTCGTGTTGCGGGGTCGAACAGCCAATGGCCTCGAAGTAAATTTCGAGTGTTGCCACGAATCGCCAGACCTCGGATCCCTTCGCGCTTGGATCGAACGCCTCAGGGAGCCTCGGTCGTGCTGCTTCGAGGTTCGACGACAATGGTGCCATCGGTCCGTGAAATGTCGGTGTCGCCACTGCTGCGGGTGTTGTCGCTGCTGCATTCGCTGCTGCTGCGGTGGCGATCCCTGGTTGGTGTGTCAGAAGGGCCTCGAGCCGACGAAGCGTCGTCTGCGTCAACTCCATGTCGGTGCGGAGGCTCGCGATGTCGCTCGTGGTCGCGTAGTTGTCGCCTTGGCCCTCCATGCCTGACATTAGCGTATCCGAAAAACCGAATCGAGGGGGAGCGAAAAACACGGAACCGGTTTTACGTACCCGAAATCGATGTTTAACTGCGTCGCCCCCGCGGTTTTTGAAGACTGGTTTGTAGCGGTCGAAAAACTTCGCGTGTAAACGGGCTCTGATACCAAGTGTGAGGATCTAGGATCGAGCTCAGAAAAGAGAGTTTGAATTGAATGATCACCTGGGTACAACACGAGGCTATATATAGGCTCGACACAAGGCCCCGTAACCAGGTGTTACGCGAAGGTTCCGCGGGTCGCGAAGCGTCCCGAACAGATCCTTCCCGAATTCGGTAGAAGGCAATTCGGTGGCAACCGAAAAGCCAGAATTCGGTGCATGCAACCTAGCTCGGTGCTATAACTATAATAAAATATAGGAAAGCACCTAGCCTAGGAAATCAAGCAATTCATGCATGCATATAAATATCCTATGCTAGAAATAGCATAATAAAGTAAGGCAAGCAAGCATAGCTGGCATAAGCCATCCTACTCTCACAGCAGCAGCTGTAGTGAGAAGAACAGCTGTAACAGCAGGAACAGGAACAGCAGGTGCTGCAGGTGGGGCGGCGCGGCTCGGTCAGGGCAGCGCGGCTCGGGCGGCGCGACTCGGGCGGCGCGGCTCGGGCAGGTAGAGCGGCTCGACGGCGGGCCCGTGCTCTGTGCGTGGCGGCGCCTAGGGAGCAGCTGCGCGCAGGCCGCGGCTGGGTTCGTGCTGCAGCTAAGCGCGAGCTGCAGCTAAGCGCGAACTGCAGCAGCCGAAGCGCGACCGCCACTGCGCGTGGGCTGCGACCTGCGGGCGGGCGGCGGTGGGTCGTGCGTCGTCCTAGGGGCGAGCGGTCGAGCGTGGGCTGCAGTCGCGCGCGGGCGGCGGCCTACGAAAGCAGGGGCGGCGGCCTACAAAAGCGATGCAGCTGCCTACGGGCGGGGCTGCGTCGCGCTGGAAGGGCCGCCGGGCCGGTCGACGGGCGGCTAACGGGCTGCTCGTGGGCGGCGCTAGTCGCGTGGGCGGCCTACGGTCGTCGCGCGCGCGGTTCGGGCCTCGCACGGGTGGCTACTAGAGAAAACAGGCCGCGCGCGGGCGGCTAGCGAGCTGCGCACGGGCAGCGTGTAAGAGAGAGGCGCACGAGGGCGCACTAGGAGAGAAGCGCACGAGGGCGTGACGGCGAGAAGGCGCTCGAGGGCGCTACTAGCGGAAGCGGTCCTAGGTTCCTAACCTAGGCTCTGATACCATGTTAGAATGAGAGAAGTGATTGCACTAGGAAGATTGAGAGTACAAGTAGGAAAACCTAGAATTGTGTACCCCCTAAGGCTAAACCCACTATAGCCTACAGAACTATAACATCTATAATGTTTGACAAAATCATGCTACGAGGGCTCTCGAACTTCAACGAGATTCTCGCGCTCGCCGAGAAAATCGACATTTTACGCCGTCCGAGACCGGGGTCCTACTATGGACATCGTCCTCGGGGACCGATCGAGCACGCCACTGTACACGCTGTTGCGACGAATGCAGCTTCCGCGCCGTTTAAGGGGCGCTGCTTTGCTTGCAATAGGCTGGGCCATCGCAAGAGCGAATTCCCAGAGGAGCTAAGGCGCCGCGGAGCAGAGCAGGGGAGGGAGTCTCCAAGGCAGGGAAACGCCAGCAGTCAGTAGGAATCGGGCCAACTACTGACGAGACTGCCTGCTCGCCCAACCCCACCGACCCTCACCGAGTGACAGTACCGATTCATGCTATCGATCGGACTCGGGCGAATAAGGAGGGTACAGCGACGGATTGCCCAGTACCGATCCATGGGAAAATACAGGGAGCAGCAGTGAAGATTTTTATCGACGGAGGAGCAAGCCATAGTTTAGTTAATACCGCAACCGCACGAAAACTGCAGCTAACACTTAGCCGTTGCTTACCGGAGATAGACGCACGCTTAGTCGACGGCACGCCACTGGCCATACGGGAAAAGGTAGAGAGAGTCAAAGTCCGCTGCGGGGGAAATTTCGGGTTTACACAGGAAATGCTCGCAACGACACTGGATGGGCACGATATTTTACTGGGACGTGATTGGCTCCGACGGTATAACCCGCGAATTGACTGGACGACGGGTAGCTGCACCGTGCGAAGTAGTGGTAACTGGGTCGAGCTACCTCACTGGCAGTCGCCCGAGTCTTCAACGGTACACTGAGGAACTTAGAACGAGAAAATGAATTGACTAAGGAATGAAAGTGATACAAATATGAAACCCTAGAATTGTGTACCCCTTAGTATCTAACCCGCTACAGCCTACACAGGCTAGATCATATAAGTTTGACACACCCCCATAGGCAAAGTGGGGGAGAACAAGGGGTCACAAGACCAGTCAAGCAGAGCAAGGCAAAGCAAGCTCAGGGTGGATCACAACGTCACCACACATTCTGAGCACAAGTTCAAGGCCACAAGGCCAGTTCACATGCATGAGTACACACATATATATAACGCTAAACAAGCAAGAGCAGGTATATATATATGTAACAGTACAAGCAAGGTCAGGAAGTGAGCAAGTGAGGCAAGGTAGGTACAACACCTAACAGAGTACAGAAGCGCTGATGGTCACAAGGCGCAAGTGCCTTGGTGAAGATATCAGCGGTGTTGGCCTCAGAGGCCACGTAAGCAAGGCGCAGCTGACCACGCTGCTGAAGCTCACGAGCAAGGAAGTAGCGAAGAGCGATGTGCTTCGTTCTGTGCTCCAGTCTGTGCTCCCGACACAAGGCCAGCATAGCCTTGTTGTCTACGTACAGAAATGGAGGGGAACGAGGCGGCTCTCCTAGGTCAGTCAGCAGGTAGGTGAGCCAGCGTAGCTCCTGTGCAGCCATGGCCCCTGCGTAGATCTCAGCCTCACAACTGGAGCCGAGAACAGAAGACGAGCGGGTAGACCGCCACGAAACAGAGCCAGAACCAAGGCTGAAGGTGTAACCCTGTGACGACCGCTGCGTAGCCTGGTCGTCAGCCCAAGAAGCGTCTGCGTGACCAGTGAGGACCACTGGACTCCACCCTCCAAGCACAAGCCCCATGCCCGACGTACTGCACAAGTAGCGCAACACCCTCTTCGCTGCAGCCATGTGCTCTGGTCTGTGTCTCCCAGGAGCAACATAGCATGCCAGAATGCTAAGAGGGTATGCAAGGTCAGGTCGAGTGCAGGTCATCAGGTACATGAGGCAGCCAACAAGCTCTAGGTATGGGCCACTCGACTCTACGGACTCATCCGAAGGCAGAGCTGAGAGCGAGTGGCGAGTAGACAGAGGAGTGGCCTGAGGCGAGGAGTACGTGAAGCCGAAGCGCTGAAGGACCTGCTGCACCATGTGTGACTGAGTCAGGGTAATGGTGCGCTGTGCTCTGTCCCGGGTGATCTGCAAGCCAAGGTAGCTGCGCAGTTCACCCAGGTCTGTGCACGTGTGTCTCTTCTGCAGCTCGGACTTCACGTGGGCGAGTCCAGCAGTGTCAGCTGTGGCAAAGACCAAGTCGTCGACGTACACGAGGATGTAGAACGGCGGCAAAGAAGTGTCGATGCGCAGAAACAGCGTCGGGTCGGCAGTAGAAGGAGCAAACCCAAGAGCCGCAAGTGTAGTCCTCAGTGTGTCGTGCCACTCACGAGGTGCCTGGCGGAGACCGTAGACTGGCCGCCGGAGGCTCCACTGGGTACCAGGAGGAAAAGACCCAGTGAAGCCAGGTGGACGGCGCAGCCAGATCTCCTCGTGCAGGCTGCCCTGCAAGAAAGCAGTGCTGAAGTCAAGAGAGTGAAGCTCGTAGTCACGGTAAGCGGCTATGTGCAGCAGTACCCGAAGAGTGGTCATCTTCGGGGTGGGAGAGAAGGTCTGAAAGTAGTCAACTCCCTGCCGCTGACTGAAGCCACGAGCCACGTAGCGCGCCTTGAAGACAGGCGGAGAACCCGGCGGCCGCTTCACCCTGAAAATCCACATGCCACTGACGATGTTCGCCCCAGGAGGGGGAACCTCGTCGACGTAGGTGCCTGTGGACTTCCAGGAAGCCATCTCTGCATCCATGGCTGCCTGCCACTGAGAGGAGTAGGGACCCTCTATCGCCTCCGCGTAGGAGCGCGGAGTCGGGATGTCTAGTGCATCCGGGTCTCCCTCAGGGGCAAGCAGCATGGATACAAGATGAGGTGAAGCAGCAGCAAAGCACTGGAACTCCTCCTGCCTGTCCTCAAGGACGTCCGTGCCCAGGGCACACTCACCCCCGACGGACGGAGGACAGACAGACTAAGACTCAGCGACAAGACTAGCAGCGTAGTCTAGGCGACAGCGAGCAGCGAAGTCGACAAGCTCAGAAACTAAGGCAGACGCAGCAGCGGACTCAAAGGAAGGGTCAGTGACGACAGTAGCAAGGAGACGCGTGACAGTAGGACTGGCAGCACGAAGGGAGTCCGACTCCGGGTCAGCAAGAATAGGAAGAGAGGACTCAGGAGGAGAAGGCAAAGGGGCACGCAGCGGAGCAGTGGAGGGACGCAGAGACATCCGGTGCGTGCCGGGGACAGGGGGAGGACGCTGACGCGAACCACGACTACTAGTGCGCGCAGCACGGACAGGCGACGCAGGACGAGACGCAGGCTCACGACGCTCCGCAAGACCTCCAGTAGGACCAGTGTAGGGAGAAGGAGCAGGCAGAGGAGAGGTAGGGTGTAACTGTGACTCGGACTGGACAGGCGGTGAACACTCTAAGGGAGGAGCCGGACTAGCAGAGGGCGGAAGACCAAGAACCTGCTCAAGGAGCGGAACGAAGTACAGCCGCGGCCGCTCAGCACCACTAGCACCAGAAGGGACAGCACCAGCACCCCGAACGACAGCACCAGCGCCAGCGGCACCCCCAGCTGCAGCAGTGCCAACTCCAGTACCCTCAGAGGCACTAGCACCAGAGGCACCCTCAGCGCCAACACCCCCAGCAGCTCCAGCTCCAGCCGGACCACCAGAAGACGCAGCGGGTCCAGCTCCAGCACTCTCAGTAGCACCGACGCCCGCAGCACCACCAGCTCCAGTACGAGAAGCACCCGCAGGCCCAGCAGCTCCAGTACTCCCAGTACGAGCACCTCCGGGACCCGTGGCACCAGCACCCTCAGCAGCAGCAGAACCTCCAGCACCCGCAGCACCTCCAGCTCCAGCAGCTCGCCTCCAGCGCCGGGCAAACCACTCACGCAGCTCCTGTGGAGAGAGTAGCTCCCGCCGGGACGAAGTACCCGAAGAACCTCCAGGCCCAGCACCGCCAGACGCCACACGAGCAGGTACAGTACCCTCAGACTCCGCACCCCCAGACGCAGCACCCCCAGGCTCAGCACCCCCAGGCGTAGCACCCCCAGGCTCAGCACCCCCAGGCGCAGCACCCCCAGAGTCAGCACCCCCAGACTCAGCACCCCCAGGCTCAGCACCCCCAGAGTCAGCACCCCCAGACACAGCACCCGCAGGCTCAGCACCCCTAGTAGCACCAGAGTCAACAGCTACCTCGACAGGGTCGACTGCGTCTACCTGAGACACACCTGAGGGGGCAGGACCATGAGGGGGGAGGGGGTCTACCGGAGGGGGACCTGGCGTAAGGAAGAGCGGCGGGGGGGGGAGGGACGCAGTGCGGTAGGGGAAGAGACGGTAGTAGGGAACCGACTCGTCAAACGTGACGTCCTGGGAGGACAGAACACGGCGCGAGGTGGGGTGGTAGAACTGCCAGCCCGGCGCGTCAGGGGGGAAGCCAAGGAAGACGCAGGGAACAGCACGAGGGGACAGCTTGTCCGCAGACAAGTCGCGGACAAACGCCCGAGATCCCCAGACACGGAACGCAGACGCATCGCCAACCTTCCCCGTCCACAGCAAAGCAGGGGAGGTCTCCGGCATGGAGACCCGGGGCTGAAGGTTGATCTGATGCGCCGCGTACCGAACCGCAAACGGCCACAGAAAATGGGGGGCAGCCGCATGGACCATGGACGTACGAGCGACGTCCATGACCATGCCAATGCGGCGCTCAGCAATCCCATTTTGCTGCGGAGAGTCCGGAAGCGTGAAGGTCTGGCGGATGCCTCGTGCACGACAGAAGGCTCGCAGAAGGTCAGAGGAGAACTCTCCGCCTCTGTCAGAGTGCAGACGCAGAACCGGAAAGTCCGAGCCGAAACTCTCTCTGAGCTGGAGACGAGCTGCGCGGATCCAGGCGATCAACACCTCAGTGACCTCACCCTTGCTGCGCAAGGGGAAGACTGTGGTGTAACGCGAGTAGTCGTCAACCACCAGCAGGAAGTAACGCTCGTGACCCTGTCCACGGACGCGGGCTGGGCCCCACACGTCCATCTGAAGCGTCTGCAGCGGAGCCTCTGTCGGAGGAAACTCGGAGGAGTGAGGAGCAGCGCGCTGCCGCCCCTCGACGCAGGGAACGCAGGTGGGGGCAGGCCCCGGAGGAAGGGGAGGGAGGGATCGGGGGAGACCAGAGACAAGGACACGGGAGGCCATGCCTTGAAGACGAGGCAGGGAGGGGTGACCAAGGCGGTGGTGCCAGAGGAGAGTCTGGTGAGACAGGAGACGACACGAGCAGGGGGCAGACTCAGGACCAGACCTGGACGCCGCAGCAAACACCTGACCCGACGCGGCTACCTGAGCAGACTCAGCGACCGGAGGAGACTCAGTAGTCAGTGTGTACAGGCTCCACCCCAGCTGACGGGTAAACGTGGCCAAGTGACGGCCCGTCCGAGCACAGGTACAGTGGGTCACTCGCTGACTCGCAGGAGTGAACTGGTGAACCCCTCCATCCTGAAGGTCAGCACCACTCACCAAGTTCGTAGAGAACGAGGGGAGGTAAAGACCCGACAGGGTGCCAGAAGGGGCCGCCGGACACGGTAGAACAGTGGAGAAGTGGGCAAGGACAGGACCCCCAGAGGGGTCTGCCAGGGAGACTGCCACTGGCCGACTAAGCGGCGTAAGCGTGGTGCGGTCTCGAAAGAAGGAGCGGGAAGCACCCGAGTCAAGGGTGAAGGTGTGGGTGGCCGGAGCCGACGCGGTACCTGAGAGCGCAGACTCACCAGCACCTGGGGCAGCAGACTCACCAGCACCTGGAGCAGCAGACTCACTGGCACCTAGAGCAGCAGCCTCACCAGCACCTAGAGCAGTAGCCTCAATGCCCGGGTCAGGCGGAAAACACCGGCAACAGTCACCCTCATCACTAATAGTCACAGCATACATTGCAGCAAGAATAGCATCATAATCAAGATCAAAGATCGCAACACCCGCCCTAAACAGCTCGCCCCAGCGAGGGATCTCAGTAGCGTCGGGGAACTGATGACGCCAAGCGTCCGTCAGGCGGCCGAAGCAGCGCTGGGTGGAGTGCGGACCCCCACACTGCTCACCCGTGCGGTCGCCTGTACGTAGAACGTAGGTACAGGGGCCAGCACCCCCACCCCGCTGACGAGCAGTGTACCTCTCACGAAGCTACTGGGGGGAAGGAGTCTCACGAGTGCGCTGCTGCTGCTGCTGCTGGCGCTGACCACCACCGGAGCCGACCCTCTGCGAAGAGCCGCCCCGACCAGCTCCACCTCCGCCGCCGCTACCTCCACCACCGCCACCACCTCCACCACCTCCGCTCGCACCGCCACCACCGCCGCCTCCTCCGCCTCCACTGCCGCCACTAGTGCCCCCACTCCCGCCACCACTCCCACCGCCACCCCCACCCCCTCCGCCGCCTCCACCGCCGCCTCCACCGCCCCCGCCAGCTCCTCCAGCGCCCTTGCCCCCCTTGCCCTTGCCTGAGCGGCGTCTCCCGCTAGGGGCAGACGCCGCGCCGACCGACTCAAGACCAACGAGGTCGGCCGCAGCAGCAGAGGCAACAGAGGGCAAGAGGGGGGAGGGGGAGCACCCCTCAAAGACAGGGGTACGAGGGTCACCACGAGAGGCTCCTTTTCGGCTGCTAGGAGGCGCTCCTCGAGGAGGTCAACGGTGAGGGTGGTGGGGCAAACAGAGAGGAAGTGGTCCCTGACCGAGCGAAGGGTGTCAGGGAGCCGGGTGACTATGTAGTAGAGGGTGATGTACATAGGGGGGGGGTTCTTGGCGCAGAACTCAGCAGGAAGTGCAGCGCGGTAGCGAATGTCACTAGTGCGAAGGTGCGTAATGAGGTCAACGACTATGGGAAAAGCGGCGAGGTCAGGGAAGAGGTACGGTAGTATGAGGCGGCTAAGGGCAGCAGTGGCAGGGGAAGAGTAGCGTGCAACGACAGCGTCGTACAGGGTCTTAGCACTCTTGTACTGACTAAAATGCGCGCGCTCAGCGATCGGTAAGTGGCGGCGCACAGCAAGGCGAGCAGCAGCATCGCGCGTGGCCCACTGTGAGCGAACAGTGGCGTCAGCATCAGCAGCAGGGGCAGGAGAGGCACCAGAGGTGAGGTCAAACAGGGAGAGACCGTCTGCCCTATCGCACTGTAGGAAAAGCTGCAGATCATCTACCCAGACCTCAAAGTCAACAGCCCGACCCTCAGCGTCAAAGGTGAGAACACTGGGGGTGGCCATGACAGTAGCAGACAGGCAGTGAGCACAACGGGGTAGGGCAGTGCAGTGGCAGAGGCGTTGCGCTTACCAGGCAAGTGAGGCGGTCCGGGGCAGGCCGGCATGGACAGGGCCGCTACTGCAGTGACGGCGGCGTCTCGGCTGTGGCGGCCCGGCGGCTCGGCAGCTCGGCGGCTCGGCGGCTCGGCGGCTCGGCGGCAAAGGCGGCTCGGCGGCTCGGCGGCAAAGGCGGCTCGGCGGCTCAGCGGCTCGGCAGCGAAGGCGGCTCGACGGGGCCGTGAAGGGCGGCGTCGCTGCCGCGAAGGAGCGGCGACGGGGCCGCTGAAGGGCGGCGACGAGGCCGCCGAAAGGGGCGGCGACGAGGCCGAGTAGGGGCGGCGACGGGGCCGCGGAAAGGGGTGGCGACGGGGCCACGGAAAGGGGCGGCGACGCGGCCGCTGAAGGGCGGCGACGGGGCCGCGGAAGGGCGGCGACAAAGCCGCTAAGAGGCGGCGACGGGGCCGCTGAAAGGGCGGCGACGGGGCCGCTGAAAGGGCGGCGACGAAGCCGCTAAGAGGCGGCGACGGGGCCGCTGAAAGGGCGGCGACGGGGCCGCTGAGAGGGCGGCGACGGGGCCGCTGAAAGGGCGGCGACGGGGCCGCTGAAAGGGCGGCGACGGGGCCGCTGAAAGGGCGGCGACGGGGCCGCTAAAATGGGGAGGCGGCGACGGGGCCGGAAGGGGCGGCGACGGGGCCGTCAAGGGCGGCAACGAGGCCGGTAGGGGCGGCGTCGGGGCCGCCAAGGGCGGCGCGACGGGCCGCTAAGGAGGGCGCGACGGGGCCGCTAAGGAGTGCGCGACGGGGCCGCTAAGGAGGGCGCGACGGGGCCGCTAAGGAGGGCGCGACGAGCCGCTAAGGGCAGAACACTAGGCGCGCCTCGGGCAGGGGACAACGCGCGCCCCGGGCAGGAAAAAAAAATCGATCTTGGTGGGCCCTAGGACAGTTCCCACTAGGGAACCTGCTCGATACCATGAGGAACTTAGAACGAGAAAATGAATTGACTAAGGAATGAAAGTGATACAAATATGAAACCCTAGAATTGTGTACCCCTTAGTATCTAACCCGCTACAGCCTACACAGGCTAGATCAAATAAGTTTGACATACACGTCAACGCCATCACAATGAAACGGGTTGTCGCTGCTAAAGCTGACGTGTACGCAGTAGACATTGCAGTAGTAGAGGAAGCAGAGCAGCCGAGTGATTTCAAGAAACTGCTGGCAGCCGTACCGCCCGAATTAC
This sequence comes from Closterium sp. Naga37s-1, assembly GCA_947471745.1. Lineage (NCBI taxonomy): Eukaryota > Viridiplantae > Streptophyta > Zygnematophyceae > Desmidiales > Closteriaceae > Closterium > Closterium sp. Naga37s-1. The sequence goes on from CANJKZ010000030.1 coordinate 1,616,188, forward strand.
AGGAACTGTTGAAACGATACCCCGGGATTTTCCCCGACGACTTACCGGAAGGACTGCCACCTCAGCGAGCACATGACCACCGAGTCGAATTAGAACCGGGGGCACAGCCAACCGTACAGGGCCAGTTCAGACTGACACAGCCCGAGCTCGACGAACTAAGGAAGCAGTTAGATTACATGTTAGAGAAAAAATTCATCCGACCGAGCTCGTCCCCGTTCGCCGCACTGATACTGTTCACGCCGCAAAAAGACGGGGGTTTTCGCATGTGTATCGACTACAGAGCACTGAACAGGGTAACAGTCAAGTCGCGGTACCCCATTCCCCGCACCGACGAACTGATCGACCAACTGCGAACAGCACGGGTTTTTTCGAAAATAGATTTACGGGGAGGTTACCATCATATTAGGGTCGAACCATCGGACTGCACCAAAATAGCTTTCAGGACTAGGTACGGGTCGTTCGAGTACACTGTGATGCCATTCGGGCTGACCAACACACCGGCGACTTTTCAGATGACCATGAACGAGGCATTTAGGCCGCTCTTAGATAAATGTGTAATAGTTTACCTCGACGGCATCCTAGTTTACAGTCGGGATAAGCAGCAGCACTTAGAAGATCTGGAAGCAGTGTTTAAGGTTTTAGACGAGCACAGATTACTGACCAAGGGTTCCAAGTGCGAGTTCTTCCAGGATAGGTTAGAATTTTTGGGGCACGTTATTTCGGAGGCTGGAGTTGAAATCAACCCAAAGAAGCTGGATACGGTAAAAGCGTGGCATCCCCCGACGAACATCACGGAGCTGCAGAGCTTTTTAGGGTTCGTTAATTATGTGCGTCGGTTCGTCCCCGATATGGCACGGTTAACTGCCCCACTGACGGATTTACTGCGGAAGGGGGTCGCTTTTACGTGGGGGGAGAAAGAGCATGCTGCCTTCTCTGCCCTGAAAAATGTTCTCTGTTCACCGCCCGTCATGCGCATCGCCGACCCACACCGCCCATTCGAAGTAGTTACCGACGCAAGCGATATCGCCATCGGAGCCGTACTGCTACAGGATTTCGGCAATGGCCTACAGCCTATCGCATACGAGTCACGAAAACTGCATCCGCCCGAGAAAAAATACTCGATACACGACCGCGAAATGCTTGCGATCGTGCACGCGTTCAAAGTATGGCACTGTTACTTGACTGGCGCGAACGTGACAGTACGGAAAGACCATAAATCACTACAGTACCTTCGCGCACAGCCACACCTCAACCCACGACAGATTCGCTGGCTCGATTTCCTCGAGTCCAACTTTCACTACACGGTCACTTACAAAAAGGGAGCCTCGAACATCGCCGACGCACTGACCCGCCCCACTGCCCAGATTCCTGCCGGCGGGACAGTTGCAGCCGATACCACCCCCAGAGCGTGCTTGGCAGCAGGTGACGATGGACTTCGTCACGGGGTTACCGGCCGAGGCGAGTGGGAACGACGCGATCCTGGTCGTCGTCGATCGACTGACGAAAATGGCACATTTCGCAGCCTGCAAAAAATCAATCACAATCGAAGAAACAGCACGCCTCTTCATCTCCACCGTCGTTCGACTGCACGGGATACCAGCCGCGATCATCAGCGACCGCGACACGAAATTCACCAGCAACTTCTGGCGGAACCTGTGGCAGCAGTTCGGCACGCGACTGCAGTTCAGTTCATCATACCACCCCGAAACCGACGGACAGACAGAACGAACAAATCAGACCATGGAACAGCTCATCAGGGCCACGTGTGACGACCCGACCACGTGGGAACAGCAACTGCCACTAATCGAATTCGCGTACAACAACTCGCCATCCGCCACGACCCAACAGTCACCATTTTACCTAAACTACGGACAAGACCCGACAGTACCCATGACCCCGAATTCCGACAACCCAGTACCACGAGCACAACAGTTCGCCGAAATATTACAAGCGGCACGGACCCGGGCAGCAGACGCAATAAAAAAATCGAACATCATCGCTAAACGCAACGCCGACCGCCACCGCAGACCTGTCACTTACCAGCCCGACGACTTAGTTTTACTTGACACTCAGAACCTCCGACTGCCCATCACCCCGAAACTCCGCCCCCGATACTGCGGGCCATTTCGCATAAGCCACATGCTTACACCCGTCACCGCCCACCTCCTCCTCCCTGCTGACTGGTACGTCAGCCCCTCATTCCACGTCAGCCTGCTTCGCCCTTACGTCCCGTCCACGAGCCAATTGCCACGCAATCGCCCAGCCAGCACGACAAGACTACCAACTGAACCAATCATCACCCCCGAGAAAATCCTGAGTCACAGAGTTCGCGACCGTCGAGGAGCCCGAAGGATCGAGTTCTTACTCTGCTGGAAGGACCGTACACCCACCGAAGACAATTGGGTCCTCACCGAGTATCTGCGCAGCCAAAATTTCAAGGATGTACACGCACTTTCGTAAGGAGGACCTCCTTGGGGGGGGGTAGTGTAAGGAAAATTCCTTTTCCTTACTTCGCATCCCTGCTCAACGCGTACATCACTGTAGCACCACAGTCAGCACCGTTACCACTCACAGCATCGACAATCCGCCCGCCACCTTCGCCCGTCGCACCCCGACCTCACGGCTCGGCGGGTAACCCGCGCTCCGGGCCTCCGCTTCGACACTTTTCCCAACCTCAGTCCCAGGCCCGTCGCGCGACAACCACAGTCCATTACCGTTACCACTGTAGTTTCGCTATATATTCTTCGCTCATGCCTTCGCTCATTGTACTCTTGCTTCGATAGTGCAATTCTCGTTCGTTCACTCAATTTCAGTCATAACAAGTAACCAAGGAAGAAAATTCCAGGCCAATCCGCCATCGATTTTCTGTTTCCAATCAAAATCAGCCACAGCCTTCCATGTGGCGTGTCCTACAAGCAGCCAACCATGTCGCACCACTCCCTCTCAGTGCTCCCAGTCTCTTCCCACACGGCAATCCCCAGGAGGTCCCCGTCCCGATTTTCAGGAGGCATTTGAACTGGATTTATGCACGGCAACACCAATCTCCTGAACATTTCAACTTGCATGCGCCATGGCCGCCCAATGTGCATTGTCGACACAGCAATTCAGCTTAGTGTCGTCCGTACACGGCTCCACCACTAAAGCTTCTCGCCTGTCACCTTCCCCGCGGACCGCTGTTAGCTGTTGTTCTCGAAAGGTAAATACCTAGTTACAGATGTACTCTCCCTTCCTCGCCATATCACCCCCTGTTCCGCATCCCCTCATTCCCCACCCACACGCTCCCTTCACGCGCCATCCATTCTGCCGCGAAATGCCTCCGTCGTGCATGTGCCGCAAACCGGTGCTGTACGGTGCGTCGCAGACCTCTCCGTCACCAAGCATCCAGACCCAATTTCCATGTCTACTCTCGCACTCACGCTCCAGCCTCATGCGAGCATCGTAATCCTCAAGTCTCTCTTGCCGCCTATCCATGGCCCCGCCTCAGACCACCCCGTGCCTTCTTCCCCATTCTGTCTCAAAGCCGTTCGCGTCGACTCCCTCCCTTTCCCTGCGTCCTTTCCGCTCTCCCCTCTGCAACGTGCGGTCCTCGCCACTTCCCCCCGTGCGTTCGGCGCCAACCCCCCCCGTTCCGCCCAATTTATGCCCCGTTTCTGGTATCTCATTCCTCTCCCTCTCTCCTTCTCTCTCATCGTCCCTCCCACGAGATATTCCACTTCCCTGAACTCTCCTCTATGTTCGTATCCCGTGCAGGCCGCACTTTCAAGCTCCTCACTCTCAAGTCCTCGCCTCACCGCCTTAGATTGTATACAGCAGCACTCTCCGTCTCACACTCTCCTTGCCACGCCTGCACGCGTCGCGCAGCACATCGCTCGGCGCGCTGTGACCGTGCGCGCTCGCGGAGGCCGCGGCCCATCGAGCAGGCAAGGGGGTGTTAGGGTTGGTTCGCCCAACCACGGAACCTACGGCGAAAGCTTCTACGACGGCGGAATGACGGCAAAATGGAAGCACGTGGATGATTCTAGGTGAAACGGTGGAAATCGGCCTACGGTGGATATTGGAAGCTACGGCGTGAGAAGCGGGAGAGAGATCGGGAAGATACTAGAGAAATGGAGGAGAAGAGTAGAGAAGTATCGAGAATGAGATCGACGGGGGAAACTGTGGTACGAGCTCGAGGCGTGTTCGAGAAGGTTCCAGATTCGGACTTGAGGAGTGTTCGGTGCATTCAGTTCGGTTCCGTGTGCGACTCGGGGTGAAACGAGGCGCACGGGGTTACTTGGGAAACAAGTGAAGTTACGAATCGCATTTTGTGACTTGCTTGACTATAAAACTGCTTGTACTCATTCTGGAAAACACAACTTGGAGATTCTGAAAATTGCTGAAGTGTGTATTGACAACTTCAAGCAGAGCTACGCATATCATTGGATTCGTGAGATCGTGGAGAACACGATAAGCAATAGCAAGTAGACTATTGCCGACTAAGGTGTTTACGATCCTAAGAACTGGTATCAGAGCTTGGCGAACGGGCGCGTCGATCGCGGTGAATTCACTTGGTGCGCTAAGTGAAATTAGTGGAGAAGAGGAGTCGTTCACGCCTACGCCATGGGAGACGAGGCGAGTTCGGGTTCCAGTGTGAGTCTTGGAGACCCGCAGTTGAAGGCTCTTCTCGAGGCCCTTGCGAGTGGCCGATTGGTGGCGAAACCGACGATCGGGCTCAGTGAAGCCCAGCGCTTCAACGGAAGCAACTACAACGTGTGGCGGAAGAAGTTTATTCGGAGGGCAGAGGAGGTTGACCTCTTCCCGTACTACCGTCCCGACGAGGAGACGATGGAGGGAGTTGCGCCATCCCCGACGGATACGAAGGAGAAAATAGCGGCGTTCAAAAAACAAAGTAAGCAAGCGTTCTTTCAGCTTTGTCACTCAGTTGCCGATGGAATCGCGGTGGATTTGGACCAGTTTGCAGGGGAGCTGAACTCTGCACAGAAAGCGTGGGAGTACCTGGAGTCCACGTACATGGGCACGAACAATGTCAACAAGAAGGCGATTAGGAAGCAACTGCTGATGCTGAGCATGGAGAAAGGCGAGAAAATCATCACCTACATCAACAGGGCGAAAAACTACAACGACGACTTGCGGGTGATGGGAGCCGCGGAGACGGAGCACGAGATGATTGACTATATCATCCAAGGCCTTCCTAAGGAGTGGGAATCCGGCATCGGTATGTTTACGTACCAACCGCCGGAGAGTTTGACGAAGCTGCAGGAGATTCTACAGTCGCTTGAGACGATGAAGGAGATGAGGAAAAAGAAAGCGGCAGCAGCAGCTAAGGAATTCGACGAGGAAAGGCCGGCTTTGGTGAATGCAACGAAGGCGTTTGGAGCGTGCTACCAGTGTGGAAAGAGGGGGCATAAGGCGATAAACTGCTACGAAAACCCGCGAAGCAGAAACTACAAGGGCAAAGCGATGGAGAACGATAAAGGAGAAAATGAGGTTTAGGGTTTAGGCCCGTCGAGCAGGCAAGGGGGGAGCAGATGGCGGCAGGACGAGCCCCCCAGGCGGAACAGCGGCGACAGCAGCAGCGGCAGCAGAAACGACAACGGCCGGATGGACCTGGGCGGCAGCCGACGCGATGCAAATCTCCCGTGGGAGAGCGACCTTACCGGGCGAGACAGGATAACGAGAAGAGACGACGTGTGGGGCGGGCGGGGCGTGGGGGAGGAACCACAGTCAAACGACAGAGGAGGCGACTCTTCGTGGGGCAGTGTGGGGGGTAGTGGTGGCGCGCAGGAGAGAAAGGGATGGAGTAGTTTCCTCCCATCGTCGTTCTTCCAGCCGCGGAGGGCGGCGGAGACGGACTCTCTTCCTGCGGACGTGCGCGACCAGGCGATCAAGGGCGTGGAGCAGGCGGGGAGGAGTGGCGCGCGGAGCAGCAGCAGCAGTGCGGGGGGCAGGGAGAAGGGCGTGCGGGTGACGGTGGGGGACGTGGCGGCGGCGAGCGGGCTGAAGGTGACCGAGGCGGAGAAGGCGCTCAAAGCACCCGCGGCTGACGCGGAGGGGTTCCTCGAGGTATGGCGCTGCTGGGCTGCTAGAGAGGGGGGGAGGGTGGAAGGCTTGCGGGAATGGGCTGCTGACACGGGGTTGGTCCGCCAGGATAATGGAAATGGGGGATTATGTGTGGGGAACACAGTGGGAAACCGTGCGCAAGAGGGTGAGTTTTTTCATGTCAAATGGTCCGTGGTTGTCTCCCTCCCTCCTTTCCTCCCTGCCGTTCTGCCTTGGTATGGCAGGTGTCAAACAAGGGTGACGTGGTGTACGTGCTGCCATCCAATCTCTCTGCAGCTGTCGCGCAGCGATCGCTCTGGCTCAAGCTCAAGCCCTGGATCGACAACGCCAAGGTCTGCCTTGCTTCGCCCTGCTTTGCTGTGCTGTGCTGTGCTGTGCTGTGCTGTGGTCAGCTGTGCTCTGCGTCACTCCCCACCCCAACCATACCCGCTTCGTTTCCTCTACCCCCCCTACTCCCCCCTCCGCACTCCCCGTTCCCCACACCCTTCCCTGCCAAAGGTCTTCCTGCCTTGCCTCTCGTCTGGCACACATCATGCGACTTACCTAGGACCCGCCATATGGCTCGCTATTATACCTTCCTTCCTCATTCGGTCGTCCCACATCTGCATTTCTAACCTTGTTTGTTTCAACCCCTCATCCCTCACCTGGCTCCTCATCCCCTTTTTCTTTGCCCTCCTCGCCACTCCCTTCTCTTCCTACCCTCCCCTCCTCCGTCCCCATCCCCTTCTCTTCTCTCTCCTCTCCCACCGGCTACCCTCTTTCTCCCCAACCCTTGTACCCCTCGCGGCCTCTAGTCAGCAGCGTCATACGTGGTGCGAGTGGCGTTCGGCACGGCGCTCCTCGCGTCCATCCTCATCGTCTACACTGCCATCTCCGTCCTCCTCTCCTCTCGAAGGTGCCCCGCCCGCCTTCCCCTGCCTCCCTACTCCACTCCCGTTCTCTCCTCGTCCCTCGTCCTCCTCGTCCCTGCCCCACACTCCTTTGCGCCATCCCCCGTACACCACCCGCACTTACCCTACCCATATTCAAATATCCCCTGTGTGTGCTCTATCTGTCCTCCTCGTCCCATCCTTGCATCCCTGTGTCTCGCTCCTTTCGCAGTGACTCGGACAGTCGGGACAGCAGGGGCGGGGGCGGTGGTGAGGGTGGCATGTACTACCGCTCGGGCCCCACCTTCTTCTTCAACCCTATGGATATCTTCTGGTGCGGCCTCGCTCCTGCCTCTTCGCTCTGTATCACACGCTCTCCCACACTCGCGTTCCACCTTCTCTGGTTGTTCCTGTATTCATCCTCATCCACCCCTTCACCCGCACCACCTGTCACCCTTCACTTACCGTGTTGTGATGCTTCAAATTACCTTTCTTCTCGCCCACTCCCTCTCTCTCTCCCCCCTCTCTCACTATCTCTTTCTGACCCAAACTCTCTTCCTCTGCCCTGCCCCAACGTCCCCTCCCTCTCTTCCCTCCCTTCGACTTCTCCACACTCTCTCTCTGTCACCTGCACCGCGTGCCTGCATGGATCTGTTGGGCCAGGTACTGGGACCCCTTCTACTACCAGCGCATGCGGGCCAGCCTTCAAACGCGAGAGATGAGCTTCTTTGAATCCGTACGCCTCCCTCCCTCCCTCCCTCCCTCTCTTCTTTGCTGAATTACACATAAGTTTCGGTAAAAAGTCGCGTTCTAGGAATGATGGCGGCGGGTATGTTGGGCAATGAGAGGAAGTTGTGAGACGTGTCGGATGGTAAAAGTACGCTGCTCCATGATTGATTTGCCAGATTGCCAACTGCTGCTTTTTCCCATTTCTGTCTGCTTCTTCCACATCTTGCTGGTTTCCTTCCATCCACCCCTTCCCGTGTCCACCCTTCTTTCGCATCTCCATTTCCACCACATTTCCATCATGGGACACTTGGATACACGTTCCAACTCTCCAACTCTCTCCCGCCTCCCATTCTCCCTCCTCTCCTTCATCCCACCCTCTCTCCCTCCATCTGCGATGCGTCCTTACCGTCTCTTGGCTCACCGTGTGTTTTTTGTACCATCGTGCTCGCGCTCGCAGGTGTTCTCGTTTGTGTTTGGTGATGGTGATCCCAACGACGGCAGGGACGAGGCTCGCTGGCAGCTGGTCAGCTTCATTCCCCCCTCCCTACAACCACGCATGCATACACGCACATGCGCTCGCATGCAGATTTGCCAATGCATGGTTGTGTCACTAGCATGCACGACGCACCATGCACCATGCACCACGCACCGTGCACCATCCACCACGTCTTTCACTAACTGACCACCCTATCATGCTGCTAGCAAGAACAGCAACATCAAAACAGACATGAAATAAACTTCAGCACAACATGAAACCTTACACCACCACACCGCCAGGTGGGAGACGTGATAGCGAGCCGAGGTGGTGTGGTGGTGGCTTAGGAGATTGCTCCCTACCTCGACCTCCCTGCTGACACTGTGAGCCGTACCCTTTTCAATGTCTCCCAGTGCAATCCATGCTTCCGTAGCAGTGATCATGGTGTGGTGCTTTGGTGCATGAGTAGCATTTTAAATCACGTAGTATGCCAATTGATGCTACCGGTTTTCGCGTTTCGAATCCTTCAAACTACCTTTGTTTACACTACCTTCCTCTCATGCCTTTGACCAAACTTGTGTGGCATTTGGCATGTGTTGTGGCATGTGGGTGTTGCATGGGGCATGGTGCATGGCACATGGTACGTGGTACGCGTGGTGCAATTTCCAGTCGGACGAGTCCTTTATGCTACCGGTGCTTCAGCGATTCGATGGCAGCCCAGAAGTGGACCCACAGGTGACACATTTATAGCTCTCCCATTCATAACTCTCCCATGTGTAGATGTAGACCCTTCTGTGCCACGCCATCACATACGCACGCACGAGCCAGTTGTGTTTCGATTGATACGCGGTTGGCACGGCTGCTTGCACCTCACCTCCGTTGACTTGTGCCTTGCCACAAAGCCATCCCCAATGTGTGTTTTTTGAGAATTCTCAAAAAACACCTCCGTTGACTTGTGCCTTGCCACAAAGCCATCCCTAACCCCACCAGCAACGAAGCTACCATCGCTCCGTTACCTTGTGCCGCCCATCGCAGCGACCATTCAACCATGACCGCCGTATCTATCCATCCACCCACCCACCCACCACTTCCATACTCACGCAAGAAGGCTAGCATAGCATCCATGCGTCCCTCTTTTCCTACCAACCCAACGCACCTGCGCTGCGCATCCCCTGGTTGTCCCATCCACCCTGCCAGCCACCCATCACTTGCCACTCACCACCCACAACCCATCACCCACCACCCACCACCAACCACCCACCAGCTCACACCCACCATCCTGTACCAACTGCTGTGTACCTGGCAGGGCAACATCCTCTACACCTTCCCGCTACTGCAGCGCACGGCCGGTGATCTTGCAGGCAAGCAGCGCAAGCAGCCCAGCCCAGCGTTGGACCCCGTGCAGCAGACACGCTACTTCGCTGAGAACCTCTGGACCTTTAGGTAGGCTGGAGTCACTTTTGACAAATTCTTTAACAATGACGTTAGCACGCAAGCAGCGCAAGCAGCCCAGCCCAGCACTGGACCCCATGCAGCAGACACGCTACTTCGCTGAGAACCTCTGGACCTTCAGGTACCATGGGCTCGCATCGCGCTTCCCTCGTCACCCCTCTGTTGCCCCTCCTTTGTCCCTCTTGCTTCCTTCCTTCGCCCTTTTTTGCCCCTTCCCCGCCACTCTCCTGCCCCACTCCCTCCCCTCTTTCACCCTTCTCTCACCCCTCTCCATTCCTTATCACCGTTCGCATTCACAAATAATCGAAGCAATGGCAACTTTTGCAGGATTTACAGAATTTTATGCAAGCAACAAATTGCTTGATTGAGCACACGGCGCCTTCCGCCATTCCACCCCCCTTCTCATATCTCCATCTCCTCTCCTCCCACCTCCTCCCTCCGTTCCGCTCGTCTCCTCTCCCCTCCCCTTGCATGATTCAGTGAGGCTCCGGCATGGAAGCGTACGCTAGCAGCAGGGCTAGGTGTGGTGAACGTGGTGGGGGTCGTCTGGCTCTCCTCCCTCCTCAGGTACCGTCTGCCTCTCCTCCCTCCTCAAGAGAACTCGTTTCCATTCAAAATATCTGATTTTGGCCTCGTATGGCATTGTCGACCAAGTGACAAGCCACATGTTTTTTCCATGTTGCTTGCTTCCAGCCAAAAGTGTTGATGTCAGAACGCCCTCTGCTCTCTTAATAGCACATGCTGCTTCCTCTCCTTATCATCCCCTTCGTCCCTCCATGCCCACCTGTCTGTCCATTCCTCCTTTTAGTTTCTAATCCTCTCTACCTCATGTCATTATCGTCGTGTGCACCCATATTTTTTTCTCCTATCTGTCTCTCTACCTGCCTGTACCTTTCTGTACCTGTCTGTGTTTCTGTGTGTCTGTCGTTCTCTCCCCCCCCCCCACAGCGATCCGGCAATAGTGCGGGAGGCAGGAGTGGAGTTCGTTCAGCTTATCTCCTCGCTCATGCCATGGTTGCAGGTAACCCACTCATGCCATGGGTCCAAGTAACACATTCACTCGTGCCCATTCGTGCACCACTCTTTTCCTTCGCACGGCCTTTCCATAGACTTCAATCGTTATGCATACTTGTTTCCCTTCCCCTCATCTCACCTCCCCCTCACCGTCGTCTGCTTTCTTCAGCTTTTCTCATCTTCTTCTGTTTCTCCTCTCTTTCTCCTTACCCTGTTTCTTCAGGGCTATGCAGCAGCTGCGCGCAACCTGTGGCAGGAGCTTTGAGTCGACTCAAAATTCACCTCACCTTTCTTCCCTCCCCTTCCGTCCACCTCCCATCCACCAGGGCTATGCAGCGGTGTTCGTCGCCATCCCTGCAGTGCGCTACCTGTGGCTGCAGCTCGAGATCGCTAATAAGACTTCTGAATTGACTCAAAAGTCACCTTCCATCCTCCCTACCCCTCTCCCCCTCCGAACCCGCCTCCCCATCCACCAGGGCTATGCAACGGTGTTCTTTGCCATCCCTGCAGTGCGCTACCTGTGGCTGCAGCGCGCCAATGAGACCATCGCCCTGCGCAACTCCCGCCGCCAGCAGAGCGCCTTGCAGCTCGCCCAGCCCAACGCTCAGCTCCGCCGCAAGGTGGGTAGGAGAGGATATCATCTCTAGGCGCTGCTGCAAATCTCTTCGAGTCTGTTCTAGGCGCCTCACTGATCAACTGCAGCTCACCCAGCCCAACGCCCAGCTCCGCCACAAGGTGCGCAGGAGGGGGCGAGGTGGGCAGGAGAGTGGGAGGCCTCTGTTCATGCCCTCTCCCTACACGGTGGTAATCACGCTCTCGCTTCTTGTCCCCCCTGCCTCCCCTTACCAGTTGGCATACGCACGGCAGCAGGCGCGCAGCACGGTGGTATCAGAGGACAAGGTGATCTACACCACGGCCAAGGACGTGGCAAAGCAGTCCCCACTCATCCCGCTTCCCTTCCCACCCAAACCCCTCCCTTCTCCCCACAACCCCCCACCTTCCCATGGCAGTTGGCAAACGCGCGGGAGCAGGCGCGCAGCATGGTGGTATCAGAGGACAAGGTGATCTACACCACGGCCAAGGACGTGGCAGAGCAAGACCTGGAGGCCCGCGAGTGGGAGAGGAAGCTAGAGGGCCACTGATGGGGTCACACGCGGTAGGGTAGGGTGGTGGCACAGACAGCGCGGCGACATGTGGCGGGAACATGTGGCAGGGTGGCAATATAGCTATCGTGTGATTATTAATCATTCCTGCTGTCTTGAGGGAGTGTGCGGCAGAGCCACTGGTAAATGGTTACATCACGTGCCATTCAGCCTAACCATGCTACTGCTCCTCTTAGTGACCGACCGCTTTGAAGATCCGGTATAATGTATCTATCTAGTGGCTGTGAGGAAGAGGTTAGGTTTGGTGACTTGGGGTGTGTATATTCAGGTTTGTGGATGATTTGGATTGTCGTAGCGATGTGGTGAGGCGAGAGTTCGTAGTGACCAATGCAGGGCGTTAGTGACTACTGTTGTAGTTAAGTTTGTTTATTTGCTTTTTATTTTTTTTGTTTGACCAGTACCTGGATCCTAATTCACAAATCACTTCTGAAAATTCTGAAGAGTGATCTCTTTCCGTAATACCCCGGATATAAGACCCCCTCCAGTTGTAGACCCCCGGGTCTATAATACGGAGGGGGGTACGCTAAATAGGTCGTTTTTGTTATACCCCCCTAAATGGGGGTTAACATTATAAGACCCCCCTCCCCCTAGAGAATTGGTCGATTTGTTGGCAATGAATGCAAAAACGAAGCACATAGTGTTGACATATTTGACTTCCAAAACAGAAGTAGTATCCTTGACCTTATGATAAGACCCGGCTATCGTTACCCTTCCGCAGGTGCTAGTTTCCTGTATCGCGCCTTCGCCATCTCCCCTCCCTCCAGTCGTTCGTCCGCTGTCCGCTCCCCTCCCATCACCTTCGCGGGTCCTCTCGTCCCTCCTCGTCGCCCTTTCTCCCCTCGCTCATGCTGTCGTCGCCGAAATGCCCCCTTCCATCGCCTTTCATCTCTCCCATCCCATCACACACCGTCGCCTATGCTCTTGGTCTGAAACGCCCTCCCCCCGCCCTTCCTCCCTCCCCTCTCTTCATTTTTCCCGTCACCTTCGCGCTCTTTCACAAACGTCGCATGCGCGCTTTCCCTCCCGACGCCTTGCGCTCGCCTTCCCGTCGCCTGCGCGCTTTCCCTCCCGTCACCTTAGCGCTTTCCCTCCCGTCACCTTAGCGCTTTCCCTCCCGGCACCTTAGCGCTTTCCCTCCCGTCACCTTAGCGCTTTCCCTCCCGTCACCTTAGCGCTTTCCCTCCCGTCACCTTAGCGCTTTCCCTCCCGTCACCTTAGCGCTTTCCCTCCCGTCACCTTAGCGCTTTCCCTCCCGTCACCTTAGCGCTTTCCCTCCCGTCACCTTAGCGCTTTCCCTCCCGTCACCTTAGCGCTTTCCCTCCCGTCACCTTAGCGCTTTCCCTCCCGTCACCTTAGCGCTTTCCCTCCCGTCACCTTAGCGCTTTCCCTCCCGTCACCTTAGCGCTTTCCCTCCCGTCACCTTAGCGCTTTCCCTCCCGTCACCTTAGCGCTTTCCCTCCCGTCACCTTAGCGCTTTCCCTCCCGTCACCTTAGCGCTTTCCCTCCCGTCACCTTAGCGCTTTCCCTCCCGTCACCTTAGCGCTTTCCCTCCCGTCACCTTAGCGCTTTCCCTCCCGTCACCTTAGCGCTTTCCCTCCCGTCACCTTAGCGCTTTCCCTCCCGTCACCTTAGCGCTTTCCCTCCCGTCACCTTAGCGCTTTCCCTCCCGTCACCTTAGCGCTTTCCCTCCCGTCACCTTAGCGCTTTCCCTCCCGTCACCTTAGCGCTTTCCCTCCCGTCACCTTAGCGCTTTCCCTCCCGTCACCTTAGCGCTTTCCCTCCCGTCACCTTAGCGCTTTCCCTCCCGTCACCTTAGCGCTTTCCCTCCCGTCACCTTAGCGCTTTCCCTCCCGTCACCTTAGCGCTTTCCCTCCCGTCACCTTAGCGCTTTCCCTCCCGTCACCTTAGCGCTTTCCCTCCCGTCACCTTAGCGCTTTCCCTCCCGTCACCTTAGCGCTTTCCCTCCCGTCACCTTAGCGCTTTCCCTCCCGTCACCTTAGCGCTTTCCCTCCCGTCACCTTAGCGCTTTCCCTCCCGTCACCTTAGCGCTTTCCCTCCCGTCGCCTGCGCGCTTTCCCTCCCGTCACCTTAGCGCTTTCCCTCCCGCCGCCTTAGCGCTTTCCCTCCCGACGCCTTGCGCTTCCCTCCCGTCACCTTAGCGCTTTCCCTCCCGTCACCTTAGCGCTTTCCCTCCCGTCACCTTAGCGCTTTCCCTCCCGTCACCTTAGCGCTTTCCCTCCCGTCACCTTAGCGCTTTCCCTCCCGTCACCTTAGCGCTTTCCCTCCCGTCACCTTAGCGCTTTCCCTCCCGTCACCTTAGCGCTTTCCCTCCCGTCACCTTAGCGCTTTCCCTCCCGTCACCTTAGCGCTTTCCCTCCCGTCACCTTAGCGCTTTCCCTCCCGTCACCTTAGCGCTTTCCCTCCCGTCACCTTAGCGCTTTCCCTCCCGTCACCTTAGCGCTTTCCCTCCCGTCACCTTAGCGCTTTCCCTCCCGTCACCTTAGCGCTTTCCCTCCCGTCACCTTAGCGCTTTCCCTCCCGTCACCTTAGCGCTTTCCCTCCCGTCACCTTAGCGCTTTCCCTCCCGTCACCTTAGCGCTTTCCCTCCCGTCACCTTAGCGCTTTCCCTCCCGTCACCTTAGCGCTTTCCCTCCCGTCACCTTAGCGCTTTCCCTCCCGTCACCTTAGCGCTTTCCCTCCCGTCACCTTAGCGCTTTCCCTCCCGTCACCTTAGCGCTTTCCCTCCCGTCACCTTAGCGCTTTCCCTCCCGTCACCTTAGCGCTTTCCCTCCCGTCACCTTAGCGCTTTCCCTCCCGTCGCCTGCGCGCTTTCCCTCCCGTCACCTTAGCGCTTTCCCTCCCGCCGCCTTAGCGCTTTCCCTCCCGACGCCTTGCGCTCGCCTTCCCGTCGCCTGCGCGCTTTCCCTCCCGTCACCTTAGCGCTTTCCCTCCCGTCACCTTAGCGCTTTCCCTCCCGTCACCTTAGCGCTTTCCCTCCCGTCACCTTAGCGCTTTCCCTCCCGTCACCTTAGCGCTTTCCCTCCCGTCACCTTAGCGCTTTCCCTCCCGTCACCTTAGCGCTTTCCCTCCCGTCACCTTAGCGCTTTCCCTCCCGTCACCTTAGCGCTTTCCCTCCCGTCACCTTAGCGCTTTCCCTCCCGTCACCTTAGCGCTTTCCCTCCCGTCACCTTAGCGCTTTCCCTCCCGTCACCTTAGCGCTTTCCCTCCCGTCACCTTAGCGCTTTCCCTCCCGTCACCTTAGCGCTTTCCCTCCCGCCGCCTTAGCGCTTTCCCTCCCGACGCCTTGCGCTCGCCTTCCCGTCGCCTGCGCGCTTTCCCTCCCGTCACCTTAGCGCTTTCCCTCCCGTCACCTTAGCGCTTTCCCTCCCGTCACCTTAGCGCTTTCCCTCCCGCCGCCTTAGCGCTTTCCCTCCCGACGCCTTGCGCTCGCCTTCCCGTCGCCTGCGCGCTTTCCTTCCCGTCACCTTAGCGCTTTCCCTCCCGTCACCTTAGCGCTTTCCCTCCCGTCACCTTAGCGCTTTCCCTCCCGTCACCTTAGCGCTTTCCCTCCCGTCACCTTAGCGCTTTCCCTCCCGTCACCTTAGCGCTTTCCCTCCCGCCGCCTTAGCGCTTTCCCTCCCGACGCCTTGCGCTCGCCTTCCCGTCGCCTGCGCGCTTTCCTTCCCGTCACCTTAGCGCTTTCCCTCCCGTCACCTTAGCGCTTTCCCTCCCGTCACCTTAGCGCTTTCCCTCCCGTCACCTTAGCGCTTTCCCTCCCGTCACCTTAGCGCTTTCCCTCCCGTCACCTTAGCGCTTTCCCTCCCGTCACCTTAGCGCTTTCCCTCCCGTCACCTTAGCGCTTTCCCTCCCGCCGCCTTAGCGCTTTCCCTCCCGACGCCTTGCGCTCGCCTTCCCGTCGCCTGCGCGCTTTCCTTCCCGTCACCTTAGCGCTTTCCCTCCCGTCACCTTAGCGCTTTCCCTCCCGTCACCTTAGCGCTTTCCCTCCCGTCACCTTAGCGCTTTCCCTCCCGTCACCTTAGCGCTTTCCCTCCCGTCACCTTAGCGCTTTCCCTCCCGTCACCTTAGCGCTTTCCCTCCCGTCACCTTAGCGCTTTCCCTCCCGTCACCTTAGCGCTTTCCCTCCCGCCGCCTTAGCGCTTTCCCTCCCGACGCCTTGCGCTCGCCTTCCCGTCGCCTGCGCGCTTTCCTTCCCGTCACCTTAGCGCTTTCCCTCCCGTCACCTTAGCGCTTTCCCTCCCGTCACCTTAGCGCTTTCCCTCCCGTCACCTTAGCGCTTTCCCTCCCGTCACCTTAGCGCTTTCCCTCCCGTCACCTTAGCGCTTTCCCTCCCGTCACCTTAGCGCTTTCCCTCCCGTCACCTTAGCGCTTTCCCTCCCGCCGCCTTAGCGCTTTCCCTCCCGACGCCTTGCGCTCGCCTTCCCGTCGCCTGCGCGCTTTCCTTCCCGTCACCTTAGCGCTTTCCCTCCCGTCACCTTAGCGCTTTCCCTCCCGTCACCTTAGCGCTTTCCCTCCCGTCACCTTAGCGCTTTCCCTCCCGTCACCTTAGCGCTTTCCCTCCCGCCGCCTTAGCGCTTTCCCTCCCGACGCCTTGCGCTCGCCTTCCCGTCGCCTGCGCGCTTTCCTTCCCGTCACCTTAGCGCTTTCCCTCCCGTCACCTTAGCGCTTTCCCTCCCGTCACCTTAGCGCTTTCCCTCCCGTCACCTTAGCGCTTTCCCTCCCGCCGCCTTAGCGCTATCCCTCCCGTCGCCTTAGCGCTCTCCCTCCCGCCGCCTTAGCGCTTTCCCTCCCGCCGCCTTAGCGCTTTCCTTCCCTGCGCGCTTTCCCTCCCATCGCCTGCGCTTTCCCTCCCGTCACCTTCGCACTCTCCCTCCCGTCGCCCTTGCAATCTCCCCTCCTATACCGTCGCCCACTTCATCTTCTATCGCTCACGTTCCTCCTTTCCCCTCCCATCCCGTCGATCGCCTCCTCTCCCCTCCCATCCCGTCGATCGCCTCCTCTCCCCTCCCATCCCGTCGATCGCCTCCTCTCCCCTCCCATCCCGTCGATCGCCTCCTCTCCCCTCCCATCCCGTCGTACGCCTCCTCTCCCCTCCCATCCCGTCGTTCGCCTCCTCTCCCCTCCCATCCCGTCGTTCGCTACGCTCTCCCCTCCCATCCCGTCGTTCGCCTCCTCTCCCCTCCCATCCCGTCGTTCGCTCTCCTCTCCCCTCTCATCCCGTCGTTCGCCTCCTCTCCCCTCCCATCCCGTCGTTCGCTCTCCTCTCCCCTCCCATCCCGTTGTTCCTCTCTCTCCCCATCGCAATCGTTCTATCCGTTGGTGATACCTTGTAGCACTTGTTTTTTTTCCTCGTTCTTCGACTCCCTATTTTCTAACCTCTTTCAGCCTCAAGTCCGACTTGGAGTCCAAGGAAACGCCTTTTCTCGTAGCTTTGCCAGGTCGTCGGCCCATCTTCACTCTTATGTTCTGGATAAGTGTGTGCTCTGGATTTTAGCCTGTGTTGTTGATTGATGTGAGTTTTGGTGAAGTTACGATGACTGCTCTCCCGAATACAGGCATTGCAACCTTGCGCCAAATTCGCACAGAAGTGTGTGTGAGGTTATATTCCAAAGTTGGGACACCATCCAAAGTTCCCCCACGCGACTCGAAATGTCAAAGTGACATTTCAATGTTTCCCCACGCGGTCCGAAGTCTGGACACCAAGAAACATGCCGGTCAGCTGATGTGCGAATGATTCGCAGGTCAAAATGCGACATGGACGTTCGGGGAGTTTAGAGATCAAATTCAATGACTTCAACTTACAATCGTGACCGTCACGAACCTTGCAAAATCAGCCCACAACAACCAATGAGCCCATGCTGAATGTTTTTCCCAGGTCGCTCGAGTATATTTGGCCGTTTATTGATTTCGCACTCTGATTGGGCACGAAACCAGTCTGATCCAATAACCGTCAGGCGATTCTGACGAACCTGGTCGCACGCCTAATCTAGTCACATGTCCAAACTGGGGCCCCACCCCACACGGACACCATCCACCCCCAAAAAGTGCTTGCGGTGGGGGAAATTCGATGGTGTCCCAACTTCGGAATACAATCTGAGTTGCGTGTGCGTTTCGCTACCAATCAGAATTGAACACTTGTTCCAACTGTTCCCCTTTCACAACGCGACTCGTATGGAGTGAAAAAATAGAAATGCACAGCACTTCCAACTTTCCAAAGCGTTCCAAAAAAACTTCTGTGGACCCAACTAGAAGGGGGGGGTCATTATTTTAGCTGCTGGCTTTAAGACCCCCCCTCATTTTTGGGGTGGGATTCTTATAATACCCCCGGGTCTTATATCCGGGGTATTACGGTACCATGGCACAATACAAGAAAAACACAAACCAGCCCCTAGTAACCAATGTACAGCGCAAAGGTATTCATTCACCTACACAACACAGCCCACAAGATTTATGAGCAAAGGCACACTGACATATGTGCCATTTTCACTCACTCAACAACAGCCCCCACCCACAACACAAACCAGCCCCTCCCATCTCCCCCACCCCTCCCCCCTCCCAACCATAACCCCCCTTCCCTCCCCATGACTAAAGTGGCTACCAACCTAAAACCCCTCACACAAATCAACCCCCCCTCCCCATTCCCCCCCACCTCCCAACCTCTCTCCCCCCCACTCCTCCCTTCCTGTATCCTTGCTTCGCATAGCGCCACCGCTCGCTCGCCCTCGATTCCCGTCGAGCAAACCGTCCACCATTGCCACTTTCGGCTTCCTTCTCTCTGCATACACGGCTGAGATTCACCAAAAGATGGATTGCACACACACACATACACACAAATGTCACTCCACTCCACTCCACTCCACTCCCCTTACACATTTAGGCACGCAGGTACAAGTGACTTCCAGCACAGATGCACGAGCAGACCGGAGCAGAGAGGGAGAGAAGGGGGTCGCTATGGGCGATGGAATCGGCATGGCAAGCTGTCCACCGCACAGCAAGCCATGTTACCGATCAGAGTTGTAGCACCACGATGCTGGTATTGGCTGGCTGCACCCATTTGGATTGTACCGCCCGCTCGCACATAGTCCACATGCCTGGCCCATGGCTTCATCGCCTGCACAAACCCACCACTTCACCAACACCAATCGCACTGCTGCCACTTGCAGTGGCACTAGTGCCAGCACTGCTGCTGCTGCTGCTGCTGCTGCTGTTGGCAATCCTCAAACTCCTTCCGCTGTGCTAGTGCTCATCAAGCTCCTTCCGCTCCAAGCCCAGCATTTCATACGTGGGGGGAGATAGGGGAGGTTCCTCCACCACCGCCCCCTAAGCCACCCTCACCACCACCACCCAGCCACACACTCCCAGGAGAGCTGACCGTGCTGCTGCTGCTGGAGGGTAGAACCGAGGTGGGTGACAGCCGCCCAGAAGAGGCCGCTCCTCCTCCTGCTGCTGCGGCTGCAGTGGCGGCAGCGGCAGCAGCGGCGGTGGCGGCTGCTTGCATGACGTTCATGCGTTGCTGCAGCAGCAGGATTCGCTGCTTGAGTGACGGACCCAGGTCCGCTGCTGCTAGAGTCGCGCTCAGGGAGGAGGATGCCCGGCCTGCACTTGCTGCTGCTGTTGTCGTGCCTGGAGGGCTTGTCTTGCTGCTGATGCTGCTGCTGGCCTTGCTGGTGGTACTGCTGGCGGCGTTATTGATCGTGGTGGTGGTATTGGGGGTGGTACTGGCGGTGGTGGTATTGGGGGTGGTACTGGCAGTGGTGGTATTGATTCTCGTGCTGCCTGCAGTGCTGCTGCTGCTGCTGCTGATGGCAGGGATGCTGCTTGCTGTTGCACTGGTGGCAGCAGCAGTGCTGCCGGGGTTGACAGCAGCAGCACCCTCTGCAGCTGTGCTTGAAGCGTCCCTGGTGGTTGCAGTACCTCTGCTGCCAACAGCAGCTGTGCGCACTGTGCCTGGCTGGTGCTTCCCTTCCAAACCAGCACTTGCTGATGCCGTTGCTGCTGCTGATGCTACTGCTGATACTGCTGCTGTTGTTGTTGTTCCAGTGGGGTGGGAAGGAGGAGATAAATAAGGTGCTGGCGGCAACAGCGAGTTGGGAGCGGCAGCAGCAGCAGCAACGGAGGCTGCATTAGACTCAGCCGCCCGTCTGCTAGCAGCGGAAACGCGAGAGTCGGTGGTCAGACATAAATACGGTGCTGCAGCTGCAGCTGTGGTTGCTGGTGCTGGTGCAAATGGGTCTTCCACATTCTGAGCTGCCTCAAGACTTGAAGGCATAGAACAAGCAGCAGCAGCAGCAGCAGCAGCCATAGAGGTGGCGGCGGCGGCAGCGGTTGGACTCAGCCTATCCCTCCCTTGCTCCCTGCCTCGTTCGCTAGCCACTTCCATCCCATCTCCCCCACGCAAGTCCCAGACACCACCCTCATCACCAGACATCTCCCCCCCATCAGCTCTAAACCCTCGTCTTTGCGAGGCTCTAGACATCATCCCGTCCCTTCCTCTCTCTGCGTTGGTACCAACAGCAGCAATCTGACGCGGAGAAACAGGCACGGATATGGATTCGCCACCGGTGCTCTTGATTGTTTGCCTGCCATTTGCTTGTCTTGTGGTGCTGCTTGTGCCACTCATGTTGCCACCCGTCCAGCTGCTTTTGCTATTGCTGTTGCCGCTGCTGGCCTCTCCTGCTCTCCCGGACGTTCCTCGTTCCCCTGTTGCACGCTCTTCTGTGGTGTGCTCGTTAGCAGCACTGCTGCCAGTCGACCATTTGGGCCTGCTGCTTCCCCTGCTTGTGCCGTTCGTGTGTGTGTGGCTGCTTCCTAGCTTTGCTGGTTCAGCTTTTTCGTATTCTGCGCCTGCAGTTGCACCTGCAGCTGCCGCTGCTCTTGTTTCTCCTGCTCCTGCTGCTGCCGCTGTGCCTGGAACTGCTGCTGCTTCAGCTGTGGCACTCTTACCAGTGCTACCAGCATCGCCTTCAGCAGATGCGTTGACCTCCCCACCCCCTCGTGACCCCTTAGACCATCCCCTCCATCCGCCCACACGCGTCTCACTTTCCTTCCCACCATATCCTTCCTCTGCTCTTGCCGCCCTGCCGTGCCGATCAGCACGAAGAGCAGCAGCGGCGGCGGCGGCGGCAGCAGTGGCCGCACCACCATTAACAGTAGCATCACCAGCACCAGCAGCGCGGGCAGCAGTAGCAGTAGCAGTAGCAGCAACCGGACTTACACTCTCTCTGTTAGGTGCAGGCTGCTCCCGTCCCTTCCACCCCTCCCACGCCTCCACCCTCGCATCAAACCTACCACGTTCCCCATAACTCCTCTCGTTCACCCTACCCTCGTTATCCCTCTCACTCCTCTTACTCTCTCCCCTTCCCTCCACTCCCTCACCCTCCTCCCCTCCTTCATCCCCACCCACCACTGCCTTGAGTCGCCACCCATGCTCCGTCCTCTCTTCCTCCAACTCCTCATCAACCGCACTCTCCTCCTCCTCATCCTCACTCCCTCCCACCCCCTCCTCCCCTCTCCGCCTCACCCGCACTCGCCCCATAGAGTCACACTCCTCGCCATCACACGAGCTCTCGGACCTCTTTTGAAGCACAGGCTCGAACAGAGAGCTCAAAGCGCCCTGGCACTCCTCCAAACTGCTCCTCGCTCCTACTTCTCCTCCTCCTCCTCTTACTCCTACTACTACTGCTCCTGCTGACGCCTGTCTCACAAGCCGCCTGCTGCTGCTGCTGCTGCTGTTGCCACCACCACCACCACCACCAACGTGCTTCCCTCCCTCTACCCTGTCCCCACCACTCCCTCCGCCTAGTCCTCGCCCAACCCCAGCACAACCATCCGCACCACCCTCCGCTCCCCCCCACCATCCGCCACCACCCACTCCCCCTCCCTCCTCACCACCGCCACCGCCATGCTTCCTCCCTTGCAACCCCTCTCTGAAGCTCCCTCGCAAGCTCCCATGCAGGCTGCCATGCACGCTCCCCACGAGGCTCTCTCTCAGGCTGCCCGGGAGGCTGCCCTGGCTGTGCATGCGGCAGAACGCGTCAAGCCCGAGGTTGTCGCTCCCCTGGTGCACTCTCACGCGCATCTCCTCCGCGGCTGCCTCTGCTGCTGCTGCCTCTTGGGGACTCTTTAGCCTCCGCATCATGCGCGCGCGTTCCCTCTCCCTCTCCCGTTCTTTCTCGAGCATCCGCTCTGCAACGCGCCGCCCTCGATCCTGCTCCCGCTCTCTTTCCCTCTCCCGCTCGCGCTCCCGCTCTCTTTCCATCTCGCGCCCCCTCTCCCGCGCACTCTCCCGCGCGCTCTCCCGCGCACTCTCTCGTTCCGCCTCCTCCTGCCGCTTCCGCTCCTCGCGCTCTCTCTCCCACGCCTGCCTCCTCTCCCCCTCCCTCTCCTTCCGCCCCCCCGCGTCTCCCCACCCCCCCAGCTCTCTGCGCGCGGAAGAAACGCCGGACGCGGGGGAAGGGGCCCCGGATAGGGAGAGAGGAGGAGGGGGCGATCCGGCAGCGGTGGAGGGATGATTGGCGGAGAGGGGAAGCGGAGACGGGGAGTGCGGATGCGGAGAGAAGGACAACCCGTGGAAGGGTGACACCGATGCTGACACTGATGCCGATGCTGATCCTGATGCCCCAGCTGCAGCGGAGGAAGAAGCAGCATGGTAAAGGCGCCTGGGGATCCCCCCAGACGCCTGCAATGGCGGCGACAACGACGCCAGCAACGGTGGCGGCGGCGGCGCTTGAACAGCGAGAGCAGGCGGAGCAGGCGGAGCAGGCACGGAGGAGGAGGATGATGGCGCGTTTCTTGCCGGCGGCGCTGCTGCCTCTGCTGTACTGGCACCAGCAGCAACACCATTAGCGGCAGTAGCAGCGGCGGTGGTAGAGTCGGCGGTGGTAGCGGCGGCAGCGGTGGTAGCACCCCTGGGGTGTGAGTGCAGGCGTTCCAGGTGCTCTATCTTGTGCTGCAGTGCTGCCAGCATGCTCTCCGATGCCTGCACGGGGACGAGCGACACACGCAGGGGAGAGTGCGCGAGTGTGTGAGTGGGTGGGTGAGTGAGTGAGTGAGTGAGTGAGTGAGTGAGTGAGTGAGCGAGCGAGTAGGCGAGGGCGAGAGGGAGCAAGAGAAAGAGCATGATGCGGACGAGGCGATTCAAATAGAGGCGACTCACCTTGCCCTCCATGCCGCGCAGTCTGCTCCGCAGCTCCTCCGCCTCTCTCTTCACCGCCACCAGCTCCTCCCTCTGCGCCTCCGCCTCCACTTCCGCCTGCGCCTGCGCCGTCGCGCTCCCCTTAGCCCCATACGCCACCCCACTGCCGCCAATCTCTCCGCCTCCGCCAGCGACTCCCCCAGTGCTCTCGCTAAGCCACCTGCGCCTTTCTCTGTTCGCATTCCCCGCGCGCTGCTGGCTCCGCCGCTCCTCCGCCGCCTCCTCCGCCCTGCGTGCGTCCGATCTTTCCGCTTCCGCTTCCGCCTGCGCCCGCGCCCGCGCCCGGCGCGCAACCTCCGCCTCCGCTTCCGCCTCCCGCTTAGCCGCGAGCAGCCCCACTTCCGCCTCGCGCTTCCCCGCAACAAGCTCCTCTATCTGCAGCAGCAGCGCCGCCTTCTCCCCTTCCGCCTGCAGCGCGCGGCGCTCCATGTCCGCCAGCGCCGCGGGGGGGGACGGCGGGCGGAGCGAGGAGGTGGAGTGGGGGAAACCGCCGCGCGCGGAGTCGGAGGTGGCGGAAGAGGAGGAGGAGGAGAAGGAGGAGAAGGAGGCGATGGAGGGCGCGGGGGAGGAGTTGGTGGAGAGGTTATGCGACTTGGCGCGCAGCTCCTCTTCCAGCTGGGAAACTGGGGGTAGGGAGGCAGAGGGGGAAGGGAACGGGGGGTTGGGGGAGAAAAAGGGGGGCACGCACGGGGTGGGGGGAGGCAGGCGCGAGGAAGGTAAGATTATGAGGCGAGGACGGAAAGAGCGAGGCTGGCGAAGTAGAGGGGAGGGAGAAAGGTGGGGACGTTTAGAACAGAACAACAGGGGACGAATAAGTGGAGGGGTGAAGCTCGGGCAAGGGCAAGCAAAATGGTTCGCATGGGAGTAAGAGAAGGGGAGGGAGGGGAGGAGGTGGGGACGGGAAGAGAGGGGGAGGGAAGATGCGATTGAAGAGAGGAAAGACATGAGAAGTGATAGTGGAGAGCGGAAGGGGAATAGGGGTGGAAAACGAAAAGGGCAGGATGGAGCAGGGGGGAGGAAGGAGATGGGAAGAAAGGCAAGAAAGAGCTCAGCAGGAAGAGGTCGGGAGGAGGAAGAGAGATGGAGAGGGGGCAGAGGAGGGAATACACAAGTCGACAGCAGCGGATGCAGCTCGTGCCTACCTCTGGCTTTAAGATTGGCAATAGTGGTGATGAAAACACTCTGGTTGCTGGCAGCAACAAAGAGCCCACATGTCGCACACCTCCCATCACCACTACCAGCAGCAGCAGCAGCAGCAGCAGCAGAGGTGACACTGCCACTGGTCACACCACCACCAGCAGCCTTAGCGGTTGTGCCGTCCCCCCCAGCAGCAGGCTTGGAGGGGCAGGAGCAGAGAGGCAGCTTGAGCGCGGTGTCACCTGCCCCAGATCCGCCCTCCCTGGCTGCAACAGCCGCTGCTGCCATGGCTGCCACTGTCTCTGATGCCTCCAGCAGCCGCACCCTGTCCCTCAGCTGTAGCACCTGGGGAAGGAAGGGGTTGGGGAACAAGGGGGAATGGGGGAGGGGGAGGACGGTTTGGATACGGGGGGGAGAGAGGCGTGGGGAAAAGGCGGAGGTGGAAGGAAGGGGAGAAAGATGCGAATGGAGAAGCTGTGCGGGATACAGGTGGAGAGACAGGAGGGAGAGTTGGGGGGAGGAGTTTAAATCAAAGACTCTACAAGGTCACTCAGCACAATAGCAGAAGAAAAAACAGCTGAGAAGAGAGTGTACGTGTATGTGTATGTACATAATACCAGAGTGCTAGGAACAAACTTCAGAGCTTAGAGTCGACGTATCCACTCCAAACCCCCAAGAAGAAGCAAGCTTAGCAACTGGCTCTCTGATAGCCTCACCCACACAACCAACACCAACACCAACACCAGCACCCACACACCCGCTCACCCCACCCAAACCCGCCTACGCCCACACCTATACACCCCACACACGTACACAGCACCCACGCGAGCAGCGCACCTGGCCGCGGAGGCGGTTGGCAGCGCTGGCCTCGTTCTGAGTGTGGCGCCAGGCGCGGTGGGAGAGCGCCGCAATGCCCTGCACGTGCACCTGCATCACCGCTGCTGGATGCACCACACTGCTCAGCAGCACCGCGCCCTCCAACACCCCGCCCAGCTCCTCGCACCACCCCCCCACCTCCACCTCCCCTCCCCCTCCCGCCCCCGCTCCAGCGCCTGTTCCCCCTCCGCTAGCGTCTCCCCCCCCGCCCCCGCCCGCCGGCTGCGCACGCGCCTGTGCGCTGGCAGCGGGGGAGGAGGCGTGGGGCGCGGAGAGAGAGGAGAGGTCCGGGGGCATAGCCCATACCTCGGTTTCCTGGAAGCACCTGGAAGAAGCGCGACGAGAAGGCGGGCGGGGAGTGGGAGAAAGGGGGGGAAGAGAAAGCGAGGGAGAGGGTGCGTGAGAAGAGAGTGAGGAGAGGGGGAGGGGGCAAACGGGATGGGAAGATTCTGGCTGGAGTAGTAATGTTTACATGGGCCTATCGCTCTTCTCACCATCCCGCGAAGTAGTGCGCGGAGGTCGGCGTGGCGGTGGCGGAGAGGCAGCGCCCGTCCGCGGCGACGGAGCGCAGCCCCACGCGCCCGCCGCCGAAGCACATCAGCACGAACACGCCCTCCAGAGGCACGCCGTCGCACGACGACCCTGACGACGCCTGCGACGCTGGCGAAGCTGACGACGACGATCCGTTGGTGGTGGCCCCCGCGCTGTCCGCTCCGCCAGTTCCCCCGCCTCCTGCTCCTCCGCCCGCCCCGGTGCGCGCGCCTGCGCCTGCGCCTCCCGCGGTGGCGGCATCCGCAGACTGCGCGGAATTATCGAGCGGCGGCAATGGCACCGCGCCGAGCTCCCAGCTGCGAGGGAAACGCGCGGAAGAAACGAAAGAGAGAGCATGAGATTAAACGGTTGTCAAGACGTGGGGAAGGCATGGGGAAGAGGGAGGCAGTAAAACAACCGCCTAGTCTCTCGCCTCGCCACTCTTGCTTCAATCTGATCTTTCAATCTCACCGTCCGTTCGACTCAACGGCCGCCAGGAGCTTGTCCTTCCCCCACCGCAGGCACACCAGCGCGCCGTGCCGCAGCACCGCCGTGCCCGCGCGCCGCGTCGCCCACGCGCGCGTGCGCCCCATGCGGTAAAACGCGTTCCCGTACGCCCCGCCCATGCCGCTGCTTCCGCCCAACCCTCCGCCAACCCCTCCGCCCATTCCGCTCCCGCCGATACCCTGCTCCCCTCCGGCCGCCGCGTGTCCCGCCACCCACTTCCGCGCCACTTCCCGCCGATCCACCATTCCGCCTCCGCCGATCACCCCTCCCCACGTGACCGCACCTCCCCCTGCCGCGCCGCTGCCGCGCTTATCCGTAGGTACACCTCCACCAGGTACGACCTTGTCGCTGCCAGCAACGCTACTAAGCCGGTCGTCTGTAGGGTCCCAATTGGGTAACGGATCTTCGACCCCCCCAACCGCCACTGCTGACGTGGCACTGCCCATGGACCCCGCCATAGCCGTCACCGCCGGACCGCCTCCCAAACCCGCGCCGCCTGCGGAGTCCAGAATCCATGTCTTGCTGATGCTTCCGCCTCCCGCCATTGCTGCTGCGTCGACTCTTCCTCCTGCCGCCGCCGCCGCCGCCGCCGCCGCTCCCGCTGCTGCGACAGCGGCCGACGTGCTTCCGACGGGTCCGACGTTTGTTGCGCCGCCGGAACTGCCGCGTGGCCCTGCTGCCTTCGAGCCTGCCGGTTCGGATAGCACGCCGCTTGTTGCGCCTGGAGCTGCGGGTGCTTGTGGCTGTGCTGCCGGCCCTGCCGCCGCCGACGCCGCCGCGGTCGATAGAGACGATCCTGGCGCGGCGTGGTACGGCACGTACTGATCGGGGGGCTTCGCCTCCTTCCTTTGCGGCGTGGTTGCCATGTGTCCCGAAGCAGCACCTGCGCGCTCGTCGCCGCTCGGCGCGCTTGCATTGGCGCTGCTGCCGCCGCCGGCACTCGGCGGGCAAAAGGCTACGCGGAAAGAGTGGTGTGGAGCGGAGGTGGCGGAAGGCGAAGCGGACGCGCTGCGCGGGGAAGCCGCGGAGACTGACGGCGCCGCGGATTGCCGCGCGGGGACACGGATGGGGGGAAGTGCAATAGCTGGGAGCGGAGCGAGCGGAGGCGACGCGGGCTTGGATGGCGGGGAGGTGACGGCGGAAGGCGGAACGGCATCCGCTCGAGCAGGCGCGCGAGAAGATGCCGATGATGACGTGGCAGGCGTGTTGTTGCTGATGCTCCCCACGCCGCCTGCCACGGCGGCAGCTGCGAGCAGCGCATCAACGGACGACAGCAGCCGGCGCTGCGCAGAGGAAAGCGAGTGCGTTCTGGCTGGCGGAGCGGCGCTGGCGGAAGCGAGGGGCGCGGGAGGAGCGGCGGCGGAGGCGGAAGGGTACTGGTGGTGGTGGTGGTCGCGGGAGCGGAGGGCGGCAGCGGATGATGAAGACGGGGAGGATGGGATTCCGCCCCCGCCAACGTTGGCGCTGCCGCCGTGCCCGTGCGGGCTGTAAAAGTGCAACCCTTGCGCTCCTCCTGCGCCGTGCGCATGCGCCGCTGCATTAGCCGCTGCTGCGGCGCGCTGACCGGCGCTGTGGCTGCTGGAGCGGGCATACGACGGCGGCGCGGCTAGGACGGACGGCTGCGCAGCATACCCTGTCGCGGAAGGTCCTCCCATTCCGCTTCCGCCGGTGCTCGCGGGCGCGGGAGGCGCAACGGCGCTGGCGACGGTGATCATTCCGGGAACTCCCCGCGTGGGGCCAAACGCTCCCCCGACGAAGTTCGCGCCGGTGTTGGAGGCGGAAGATGCGGACGCCCGCGGAGTGCCTGGACGAGCGGGGATGGGGGAGCTTGGGCGCGAGCCGGAGCCTCCGCTCCCGGGAAACACGGGCAGCGCGTAGGGGGAGCTATGGCGCGGAGAACTGGGATGAGAGGAAGCGGGATTGGGGGAGGAAGGCTGGGGGTAGCTGTGCCGGGGGGAACTGGGAATAGAGGAACTTGGGCGGGGGGAGCCCGACCGGGAAGGATCAACATTGGCGGAAGGGGTGAGGGTCATGGGGTGCGAAGCCGGTTGAGCCGGATGCTGAGAGCGGCCGAGTTGCGGGGAGACGATAAGTTGCGCCAGCTGCTGGAGATTGGATCGGCGGGGAGTTGTCGGAACAGAGTGGGAGGAGGAAAAGGAGCGCACGGGGGAAGAGTGGCGCGGGGGGGCTGCTGGGGGCATGAGGGATGCTGGCGGACCCATGGGCGCGGCAGCGGAGGCGGCGGAAGCCGTTGCGCTGGAGGCACTTGCGGCAGCGGCGTGAGCGTAGGCGGAGGAGGAAGAGGGGGAAGTCGCGCGGGCGGAGGAAGAGGATGAGCGCGGGGAGAAGAAAGAGCCCGCGGAGGGCAGTGAGGGGCGGAACATGCTGCGCGCAGACACGCGCGACGGTGCAGGTGACGCAGAGCGGGAGAGAGCCATTTCAACACACGGGCGGCTGCGTGAGGGGGGGAGCGGGGAAGCGGGAGGCGGAAGCAAGGCAGAGACGAGGCGGGCAAAGGAGAATGCGTTGTGAGAGGAAGCAGGGCAGGGAAGGAACTAGGAAGAAACGGGACTTAAGCTCATTCATATTGCATGGGAAGGGGAGGATGTATGGAGAAAGGCGAACAGGGGGGAAAAGGCATGTGGAGACACGTGAAGTACGGCGGAGGTTGCGCGCATTGCGAGAGCGACGTTGGGGGCGCACGCAGCAACTCAACGCACCTCGCAGACTGGCTGTCAAATAACGTGGGTGTATGCTCAAACACATGTGGGGATACAAACATATATACCTGTCAGTTCACAGCTTCACCTCAGTAATGGGTCCCTCGACCTTGTCTATCCGCGCCTCGCGTGGACTTTCCTAGACGAAAAGTTCTACGGACGTCTCAACGATAGATCATGTTTGCGGGAGCAACTTCGCATGGACTGACCTCTTTGTTCCTGTGAACAAAGCCGGAAGAGGCACGCCACGTCACACCATGCCAGCAAGCGGGCGACGCTGAAAGCTCAAAACAACTGGAACTGGCCACTCACAAGTTATGTAAGATCCAGCCGAGTAGATTCGGGCATCAATTCGTCGACTATCGCGAGCAGGAGCCGTTTATTAGCAAGTCAGCGGCAGAAGCAGAGTTCACCCAGTTTCCACGAGCTGTGGAGGGAGGAGCTAAAGGAGGAAGTGAGCGAGCCTGAAGCAGAACGAGCAGCAGCAGGAGAGAATTGCGGCGAAAGGTGATGGGTGACCGGACGGATGGGAGAATAATCGCCTAATGAGCTTCGTGATCCAAATACGTCTCCTCGTTGCGGGAGTTAGTGCCTTCTCTCCGTTGATATTTTGTGAAGAGACGCACGGGATGTTCTCCTATGTGAAACGAACGCATGGAGAGAATGGCCCATCGCTCCAACTAAGCGCAACCTCTCGGTTCGCCTTCTTGACACTCTATTAGCAAACAACTCGCAACAACGCCTATCGCGGAAAGTTCTCGCCATCTCTGCTTCTCTCTTCGTCCCCTACATTCGGGCTGCTCATAGCGAACTGGCGAGGGAAGGGATTGGTTGGACGGGGACTAGCAACCAAACAAGATAGGTTGACGTTGACAACGGACTAGCGCTAACAGCGCAGCAGCATCGTCTGGTGCCATGGCACGGTTGCACTGTGTGGCCTGGGATGGGGCGCGACCTGCTCAATGCTTGGAAACTATGATCGAAGGTTGAAAATATTAGTGACAGTAGTCAGGACAGGACCAGTGAGGAAGAGTTGAGGGGCAGACAAGCAGTGTAGCCTAGCTAGCATGGAAGCAAGCATGTTGCGCCCGAGGACCACGGGGAATTTTGGGTGGGCCGATGACTGGATGATGGGGTGAAGGAGCTGCTTGAATGACTCTCTGGGGCCTGGGCGGGGCCGATTGAATGGGCTCCATGCAGGGCGCAACTGCAGGTACAGTGGTGGTCAGGGCAGGGTATTGGCTGGACATGGGGCGAGAGGCGGCGGGGGTGGTCGTAGTGTGAGTCGGCCCTGGCAGGTGGTTCCGCCAACAGCCGAGAGGGGCGCAAGGGCAGACGAAATACAGTAACGCCTTTCGTTGTCCTTTCAAGGGGTTGTATATGGTACGGCCAACGAGTGGGGTCGGGAATCGGGATTGCAGTGTGTGGCACAAGTGTTCTTGTACCACTCGCCAAAGTCAGACCAATAAGGTGCACAATAAGGGTCTCCCACGAATGAGGGCTGGTTGCGACTCGTAGTTTCTTCCAATATCGAGCGCTGCAAACCAGGCTATCGGTACAAGGAAGCGCGCTTCCGCTGCAATGCATTTGCGACTCGGTGGCCCGTGGCGCATCCCCGCGCACCAAGAAACTGTTGGCACGCCACGTAATCTGAGAGAGTGCGGCCCGGTGTTGGGGCCAAGCAAACCGGCCACGAACAATTGCTTCCGTGATGTCGAATTGCTTATGTGGAACTTCCACGTGCTAGATGCTAACCTCCACACGACTCCTTCGAGGACACGGGAGTGGTGGTTGGGTAACTGGACTGATATGTGGGCATTCAGATTAAGGAGAAAGAAACGGAACAAAAAAAAAAAAAAAACAACAACAACAACAACAACAACAACAACAACAACAACAACAGAAGTATCGAGTTTGCTAAGCTCCTCGGATACAAACAGTGGTTGCTGGTGTGAAGCAGATATTGGGTGTGGACGAGTCTGGGAATCTCGCGCTATATCTATACTTTCAACTACATTCTCGGGCAACTTGCCCACGTGAAATGAAACTGCCTTCGAGGTAGTCAAGCCCACCAGACTAGAAAAATACTCGTTGCAACGAAGAAATTGAGCCTGGCTGGTGCCAAGTACAGTCGGGTAAGAGCACGAACAATGCATTAACAAATACAAAGGTAAACAAAGGTATAGCAAAGGAAGCCTCCACACTATTCATGGATAAAATAGTGAAATGCCACAAGAGGTGTTCATGTGTGAAATGCCACACTATTCATGGATAACAATAGGTGCTCGTATGTAAAATGCCACATAAATGACTGCATTATAGTCCAAAATTGTCTAATCAACCGGGTCGCACTCACGAATAGGCAATGGGAAAAAGTGAGTCAGCATAACAGAAGAATATTCATGAATATTCGTGTTGCGATAAGGAAATGTATTGTACATTCTTGTACGTGACAGAAGTTCCCAATAACGAGGATAAAGACGAAGGGTCGAGATGAACTGAAGACCCACACTCCAAGGCCCATGCTGCGACTTGGCAAATGACCCTTGAATCGATCTCATCTTTGGGAATGAAGCGTACTGTTATGAGTTGTATGAAAGAAGAGTGCGCAGAATGCAATATCGCGGAAGTGATTACAACTACTCAGCAAACAACGAGGCCTAGGCATAATATAGCACAGCTAGCTAGGCCGAGGTCGCGGAGTCGCGCGAAGGTTGGGTGCAGGTTTGGGGTCGGGAAATCCGAGGGCGACGCGGGAGACGTTCGGAAGGCGAGGTCGTCGGACCGAGCCTGAATTCCGAAAGTTGGAATTTTACGCGTAAGAGATGCCTCAGTAAGGAATTAGCGAAATTCCTTACACTACCCCCCCCTTTAAGAAAGGTGGTCGATATCAGGCACATGTCGGCGAGAAAGATACTGCCGAAGTACCGAGTGCCCTTGTAGTGAGTCAGCCGGGACCCATGTGTCATCTTCGCTTGTGCGATCCACCCAGCGTAGCAGGAAGTCGACGTGGCGTCCGGCGGGGGTCGCACGAATGCGATGGTTCAATATCTTCCAAGGTTGAAGCGTCGGGTCTGCCACAGGTCGGACATTTGGCGCCTGGTGGGGTCGGGCGACGTCGGACGACTGCGGTGCCACATAGTGGCGAAGTAAACTGACGTGGAAAGCGTCGTGGATTTTCCAGTCGTCCGGTAGGAGAAGTTTCGCAGTGACCGGTGTCAGCATCCGAATGATGCGAAAGGGTCCCACGTAGCGGGGACGCAGTTTTGCAGGCTGGGGCAGCTTGAGGTTTTTTGTGTCCAGGAGGACCATCTGCCCGTCACGGAAGGGTAAATTCCGTCGATGTCGGTCGGCGTAGCGGCTGGCGGCCGTATTAGCCTTCCGGATAAATTCCGCTGCTTTGTCTCGCGCTGCTTGTAGTTCCGAAACAAACTGTTGCGACCTTGGTACCGGGTTATCGGGAGTTGTTGACGAGGGTACTACCGGATCTATCCCGTAATTCAGGTAGAACGGCGATTGCTTGGTCGTTGCAGATGGGGCGTTATTGTACGCAAACTCGAGCATGGGAAGGGAATCCTCCCATTTGGTGATGTCGGGGCAGTTCGTGCGAATCAACTGCTCCATCGTCTGGTTTGTCCTCTCTGTCTGTCCGTCGGTCTGTGGATGGTACGACGACGAAAACTGCAGGCGGGTGCCGTACTGTGCCCACGTCTCCTGCCAGAACTTCGACGTGAATTTTGGGTCGCGGTCGCTGATTATCGCCGATGGCAACCCGTGTAGTCGTACGACGGTCGAGATGAAGAGCTTCGCTGTTTCTTCGGCTGTGATCGTCGTGCGGCATGGTGCGAAATGCGCCATTTTCGTTAAGCGATCGACGACGACAAGTACCGAGTCGTTGCCACTTGCGCCCGCTGGCAGTCCTGTGACGAAATCCATTGTCACCTGTTGCCACGGTCGTTCGGGTGGCTCGAGGGGCTGCAGCAATCCAGCTGGGCGTGTCAGAACATTGTAGCTTATGCTGTTATGTAGGCTATAGTGGGGTATCCCATAGGGGGTACAACCAATTAGGGTTTCATATTTGTACTCACTTCATTTCATAGTTCATTTCATTCTCGTTCTCATTCTCACATGGAATCAGAGCAGGTCCCCTCCTAGGGACTGTTCCTTGGGCCCACCGAAGCGCGCCTCGAGTCGCGCCTGCCTTTTTTTTTAGCGGCCCGTCGAGTCGCACCTAGCGGCCCGTCGCGGCGCCCTTACGGTCGCGTCGAGCCGCCCTAGCGGCTGCGGCGCGCCGCCCTTTTCCCGGCCCGTCGCCGCCCTTACCCGCGGCTTTGCGCCGCCTCTACCTGCGGCTTCGAGCCGCCCCGGCCCGTCGCCGCCCTTACCTGCGGCTTCGCGCCACCTACGGCCCGTCGCCGCCCTTTTCTGCGGCCCCGCCGCCTCTCTCGTTGCGGCCCCGCCGCCCGTCTTCGCGGCCCCACCGCCATCTCTCGCTGCGGCCCCGCCGCCACTCACTGCGGCCCCGCCACCCGTCTCAGCGGCCCCGCCGCCCGTCTTCGCGGCCCCGCCGCCTCTCTCGCTGCGGCCCCGCCGCCTCTCACTGCGGCCCCGCCGCCCTACTCAGCGGCCCCGCCGCCCGACTTCGCGGCCCCGCCGCTTCTCTCGCTGCGGCCCCTCCACCTCTCTCGTTGCGGCCCCGCCGCCCTTCACTGCGGCCCCGCCGCTTCTCTGCAGCGGCCCCGCCGCCCGTCTTCGCGGCCCCGCCGCCTCACTACCCAGCGGCCCCGCCACTCCTCTACAGCGGCCCCGCCGCCCTACGTCAGCGGCCCAGCCGAGCCACCCAACAGCAGCGCAGCCGAGCCGCCCAGCAGCAGAGCAGCCGAGCCGCCCCGCCGCCGAGCCGCGCTGCAGCCGAGCCGCCCGGCCGCCCACCAGTCGAACCGCCGTGCAGCCGACCGCCCAGCCGCCGAGCCGCCCAGCTGCCGAGCCGCCCAGCCGCCGAGCCACCCAGCCGTCGAGCCGCCCAGCGGCCGGGCCGCCCTGCAGCCGAGCCGCCCGAGCAGCCCTGTCCGGTGAGCACAAACCCTCTGTCACTGCGTGCTCTTCCCCTACTCCTTGCACTGCTGGTCTACTGCTGTCATGGCTACCCCTAGTGTCCTCACTTTTGACGCTGAGGGTCGGGCCATTGACTTTGAGGTCTGGGTAGATGACCTACAGCTGTTCTTACAGTGCGATAGGGCGGACGGCCTCTCTCTCTTTGACCTCACCTCTGGCGCTTCCCCTGCCCCTGCTGCTGATGCTGACGCCACTGTTCGCTCCCAGTGGGCCACGCGCGATGCTGCTGCACGTCTTGCTGTGCGTCGCCACCTCCCTACCTCCGAGCGTGCGCACTTTAGTCAGTACAAGAGTGCTCAGACCTTGTACGCCGCTGTAGTCGCGCGCTACTCCTCCCCTTCCACTGCTGCACTGAGCCGTCTCATGCTGCCGTACCTCTTCCCTGACCTTGCTTCTTTTCCCACCGTTGCTGACCTCATTACGCACCTCCGCACTAGTGACACTCGCTACCGCGCTGCACTTCCTGCTGACTTCCGCACCGCGAACCCCCCCCCCATGTACATCACTCTGTACTTCCTAGTCACTCGCCTCCCTGACTCCCTTCGAGTAGTCAGGGACCACTTTCTCTCAGTCTGTCCCACCACACTCACTGTAGACCTCCTCGAGAAGGCCCTCCTCGCGATAGAAAAGAGCATAGTCGCTGTAGGAGCCTCTCGAGGTGACCCGCGCACCCCCATCTTTGAGGGGTGTTCTCCCTCCCCCCTGCTGCCCTCTGTTGCCTCTGCTGCTTCGGCCGACCTTCTTGGTCTTGAGTCGGTCGGTGCGGCGTCTGCCCCTAGCGGGAGACGCCGCCCTGGCAAGGGCAAGGGGGGCAAGGGAGCTGGAGGAGCGGGCGGTGGAGGTGGAGGTGGAGGCAGTGGGGGGAGTGGGGGTAGCGGTGGAGGTGGAGGTGGGGGTGGGGGGTTCAGTGGCGGCAGTGGAGGCGGAGGCCGCGGCGGCGGTGGCGGTGGTAGCGGAGGTGGCGGAGGAGGCGGCGGTGGAGGAGGCGGTGGAGGCGGCGGCGGCAGTGGAGGTAGCGGAGGCGGTGGAGGCGGTGGGGGTGGCGGTGGAGCTGGTCGCGGGTCTTTGCAGAGGAGTGGCTCCGGTGGTGGCTCGCGCCAGCAGCAGCAGCGTGGTCGTGCGACCCTGTCCCCTCAGCAGCTCCGTGAGTGGTACACTGCACGCCAGCGGGGTGGGGGTTTTGGTCCGTGTACCTACGTCCTGCGCACCGGCGACCGTGCGGGTGAGCAGTGTGGGGGTGCGCACCCCACTCCGCGCTGCTTTGGCCGCCTGACGGACGCATGGCGTCACCAGTTCCCGGAGGCCTCCGAGATCCCTCGCTGGGACGAGCTGTCTAGGGCGGGGGTTGCCATCTTTGATCTGGACTTTGATGCTATTCTCTCTGCCATGTATGCTGTGTCTATTAGTGATGAGGGTGACTGTTACCGGTGTTTCCAGCCCGATCCGGGCATTGAGACTGTTGCTCTAGGTACTGGTGAGGCTGCTGCCCTAGGTGCTTATGACGCTGCTGCTCCAGGTGCTGGTGTGTCTGCGTCCTCAGGTACTGGTGAGTCTGCTCTCTCAGGTACCGCGTCGGCTTCGGCCTCTCTCACCTTCACTCTTGACTCTGGGGCGTCTCGCTCCTTCTTTCGGGACCGCACCACACTCACGCCGCTTAGTCGGCCGGTTGCGGTGTCTCTGGCTGACCCCTCTGGGGGTCCGGTCCTGTCTCGTTTCTCCACAGTCCTCCCGTGTCCGGCGGCTCCCTCTGGCACCCTGTCTGGTCTCTACCTCCCCTCGTTCTCGACGAACCTGGTGAGTGGTGCTGACCTACAGGATGCGGGTGTCCACCAGTTCACTCCTGCACGTCAGCGAGTGACCCACTGTACAGAGGCTGGCACAGGCCGACACCTGGCTACGTTCACCCGTCAGCCGGGGTCGAGCCTGTACACTCTGACCACTGCGTCTCCTCCAGTTGCTGAGTCTGGTAGGGTAGTTACGTCGGGTCAGGTGTTTGCGGCGGCGTCCAGGTCTGGTCCTGAGTCTGCCCCCTGTTCGTGTCGTCTCCTGTCTCACGAGACTCTCCTCTGGCACCACCGCCTTGGCCACCCCTCTCTGCTTCGGCTCAGAGGTATGGCCTCCCGTCTTCTTGTGTCCGGTCTCCCCCGGTCCCTCCCTCCCCTTCCTCAGGGCCCTGGCCCTGCCTGTGTCCCCTGTGTCGAGGGGCGCCAGCGTGCTGCCCCTCACTCCTCCCAGTTTCCTTCGACAGAGGCCCCGTTGCAGACACTTCACATGGACGTGTGGGGCCCAGCCCGCGTCCGTGGACAGGGTCACGAGCGCTACTTCCTGCTCGTTGTTGACGACTACTCGCGTTACACCACAGTCTTCCCCTTGCGCAGCAAGGGTGATGTCACTGAGGTGCTGATCGACTGGATCCGCGCAGCTCGTCTCCAGCTCAGGCAGAGCTTCGGCTCGGACTTTCCTGTTCTGCGTCTGCACTCGGACAGAGGCGGAGAGTTCTCCTCTGGCCTTCTGCGTGCCTACTGTCGTGCACGGGGCATCCGTCAGACCTTCACGCTTCCGGACTCACCGCAGCAAAATGGGATTGCTGA
This sequence comes from Closterium sp. Naga37s-1, assembly GCA_947471745.1. NCBI lineage: Eukaryota > Viridiplantae > Streptophyta > Zygnematophyceae > Desmidiales > Closteriaceae > Closterium > Closterium sp. Naga37s-1. The sequence goes on from CANJKZ010000030.1 coordinate 1,652,639, forward strand.
GCGCCGCATTGGCATGGTCATGGACGTCGCTCGTACGTCTATGATGCATGCGGCTGCCCCCCATTTTCTGTGGCCGTTTGCGGTGAGGTACGCGGCGCATCAGATCAACCTCCACCCCAGGGTCTCCAGGCCGGAGACCTCCCCAGCCTTGCTGTGGACTGGGAAGGTTGGCGATGCGTCGGCGTTCCGGGTCTGGGGATCTCGGGCGTTTGTCCGCGACCTGTCTGCGGACAAACTATCCCCTCGTGCTGCTCCTTGCGTCTTCCTGGGGTTCCCCCCTGACGCGCCTGGGTGGCAGTTTTACCACCCCACCTCTCGCCGTGTTCTGTCCTCCCAGGACGTCACGTTTGACGAGTCGGTCCCCTACTACCGCCTCTTCCCCTACCGCACTCCGTCCCTCCCCCCACCCCCACTCTTCCTGGTACCAGGTCCCCCCCAGGTAGACCCCCTCCCCCCTCAGGGTCCTGCCCCTTCAGGTGTGTCCCAGGTAGACGCAGTCGAGCCTGTCGAGGTCACTGGTGACTCTGGTGCTGCTGAGGGTGCTGAGGCTGGGGGTGCTGTACCTGGGGGTGCGGAGCCTAGGGGTGCTGGGCCTGGGGGTGCTACGTCTGGGGGTGCTGAGCCTAGGGGTGCTGAGCCTGGGGGTGCTGAGCCTAGGGGTGCTGAGCCTGGGGGTGCTGAGCCTGGGGGTGCTGAGCCTGGGGGTGCTGAGCCTAGGGGTGCTGAGCCTGGGGGTGCTGAGCCTAGGGGTGCTACGTCTGGGGGTGCTGAGCCTAGGGGTGCTACGCCTGGGGGTTCTGAGCCTGGAGGTGCTCCGCCTGGAGGTTCTCCGAGTGCTTCGTCTCGCCGGGAGCCACTTTCGCCACAGGAGCTGCGTGAGTGGTTTGCCCGGCGCTGGAGGCGTGCTGCTGGTGCTGGAGGTCCTTCGGCTGCTGAGGGTGCTGCGGTCGCGGGTCCCGGAGGTGCTCGTCCTGGGTGCACTGGAGCTGGTGCTGCTGAGGGTGTTGGCGCTGAGACTACCGCTGGCAGTCCTACTGGGGGTGCTCCTGGTGCTGCTGGAGGTTCTGGAGCTACTGGTGGTGCTGCTGGAGCGGGTGCTCCTGCTGAGGGTTCTGGTGCTGTCCCTGCTGCTTCTAGCGTCGCCGCGCGGCCTCGCCCGTACTTCGTTCCACTCCTGCAGCAGGTTCTTGGTCTTCCACCTTCTACTGGTCCTCCTCCTCCCTTAGAGTGTCCACAGCCTGTCTCGTCCCAGCTACAGTTGCAGCCTACCTCCCCTTTGCCTGCTCCTTCTCCCTACACTGGTCCTACTGGAGGTCTGGCTGAGCGTCGTGAGCCTGCGTCTCGCCCTGCGTCGCCTGTCCGTGCTGCTCGCACTAGTGGTCGCGGTTCGCGTCAGCGTCCTCCTCCTGTCCCTGGCACGCACCGGATGTCTCTGCGTCCGTCCACTGCTCCTCTGCGTGCCCCTTTGCCTTCTCCTCCTGAGTCCTCTCTTCCTGCTCTTGCCGACCCGGAGTCGGACTCTCTTCGTGCTGCCAGTCCTACTGTCACGCGTCTCCTTGCTACTGTTGTCACTGACCCTTCTTTCGAGTCTACTGCTGCGTCTGCTCTCGTTACTGAGCTCGTCGACTTTGCTGCTCGCTGTCGCTTAGACTACGCTGCTAGTCTTGTCGCTGAGTCTGAGTCTGTCTGTCCTCCGTCCGTTGGGGGTGAGTGTGCCCTTGGCACGGACGTCCTTGAGGACAGGCAGGAGGAGTTCCAGTGTCTGGCAGCTGCCTCACCTCATCTCGTGTCCGTACTGCTTACCCCTGAGGGAGACCCGGATGCACTTGACATCCCGACTCCGCGCTCTTACGCGGAGGCGATAGAGGGTCCCTACTCCTCTCAGTGGCAGGCAGCTATGGATGCAGAGATGGCTTCCTGGAAGTCCACAGGCACCTACGTTGACGTTGTCCCCCCTCCTGGGGCGAACATCGTCAGTGGCATGTGGATCTTCAGAGTGAAGCGGCCGCCGGGTTCTCCGCCTGTCTTCAAGGCGCGTTACGTGGCTCGTGGCTTCAGTCAGCGGCAGGGAATTGACTACTTTCAGACCTTCTCCCCCACCCCGAAGATGACCACTCTTCGGGTACTGCTGCACATTGCTGCTCACCGTGACTACGAGCTGCACTCTCTTGACTTCAGCACAGCTTTCTTGCAGGGCAGCCTGCACGAGGAGATCTGGCTGCGTCGCCCACCTGGCTTCACTGGGTCTTTCCCTCCTGGTACCCAGTGGAGTCTCCGGCGTCCAGTCTACGGTCTCCGCCAGGCGCCACGTGAGTGGCACGACACACTGAGGACTACGCTTGCGGCTCTTGGGTTTGCTCCTTCTACTGCCGACCCGTCGCTGTTTCTACGCACCGACACCTCTCTGCCGCCGTTCTACATCCTCGTGTACGTCGACGACTTGGTCTTTGCCACAGCTGACACTGCTGGACTCGCCTACGTGAAGTCCGAGCTGCAGAAGAGACACACGTGCACAGACCTGGGTGAACTGCGCAGCTACCTTGGCTTGCAGATCACCCGGGACAGAGCACGCCGCACCATTACCCTGACTCAGTCACACATGGTGCAGCAGGTCCTTCAGCGCTTCGGCTTCACGTACTCCTCGCCTCAGGCCACTCCTCTGTCTACTCGCCACTCGCTCTCAGCTCTGCCTTCGGATGAGTCCGTAGAGTCGAGTGGCCCGTACCCAGAGCTTGTTGGCTGCCTCATGTACCTGATGACCTGCACACGACCTGACCTTGCATACCCTCTTAGCATTCTTGCACGCTATGTTGCTCCTGGGAGACACAGACCAGAGCACATGGCTGCAGCGAAGAGGGTGTTGCGCTACTTGTGCAGTACGTCGGGCATGGGGCTAGTGCTTGGAGGGCGGAGTCCAGTGGTCCTCACTGGGCACGCGGACGCTTCTTGGGCTGACGACCAGGCTACGCAGCGGTCGTCACAGGGTTACACCTTCAGCCTTGGTTCCGGCTCTGTTTCGTGGCGGGCTACTCGCTCGTCTTCTGTTCTTGGCTCGAGTTGTGAGGCTGAGATCTACGCCGGGGCCATGGCTGCACAGGAGCTTCGCTGGCTCACCTACCTGCTGACCGACCTTGGAGAGCCGCCTCGTTCTCCTCCAGTCCTGTACGTAGACAACAAGGCCATGCTGGCCTTGTGTCGAGAGCAGCGACTGGAGCACAGAACAAAGCACATTGCTCTCCGCTACTTCCTTGCTCGTGAGCTACAGCAACGTGGACAGTTGCGGCTTGCGTACGTGGCCTCTGAGGCCAACACTGCTGATGTCTTCACCAAGGCACTTCCGCCTTGTGATCATCAGCGCTTCTGCACTCAGCTGGGTCTTGTGCCCGTCTTGCCTCACTTGCTCTCCTCTTGACCTTGCTTGTACTCTTACATATATATATACCTGCTCTTGCTTGTCTAGCTTTATATGTATGTGTGTACTCTTGCATGTGAACTGGCCGTGTGGCCTTGACCCTGTGCTCGGACTGTGTGGTGACTTTGTGATCCACCCTGAGCTTTCCTTTGCTTTGCTTTGCTTGACTGGTCTTGTGACCCCTTGTTCTCCCCCACTTTGCCTATGGGGGTGTGTCAGAACATTGTAGCTTATGCTGTTATGTAGGCTATAGTGGGGTATCCCATAGGGGGTACAACCAATTAGGGTTTCATATTTGTACTCACTTCATTTCATAGTTCATTTCATTCTCGTTCTCATTCTCACAGGGCGTTGGCGTGATGACTTCATTGCTTGGCAGGTCGGGCAGGCGGACACGTAGTGCTGCACATCTGACGCCATGTCGGGCCAGTAATAATTCCGCTGCAGCAGCTTCAACGTTTTGTCGACGCCGAAATGCCCGGAGAGGTTGGAGTCGTGTACTTCCTGCGTCAGCAATTCTCGTAAGGGTCGGTAGGAAGGTACCCAAACTCGGTTAGTACCGACTTTTAGGTAGTAGCTCCCATGCGCCGTGGTGACCCCGTGGTGTTGATTGGTCCTGAAAAAACGGTCAATCCTGTAGCCATGCTTGAATAATCCTGTCAATAAAGGGTTAGAATGGGCGATTAGTACTGCTGCGGTCTGCATTGATGGTCGGGTCAGGGCGTCGGCGATGTTGTTGGCGCCCTTTTTGTACGTGATGGTGTAGCTGAAATTGGACTCGAGGTAATCGAGCCACCGGATTTGTCGCGGGTTGAGTTGTGGTTGGCTGCGCATGTATTGTAATGACTTGTGGTCGGTTCGGACGGTGACGTCAGCTCCCGTGAGGTAACAGCGCCAGGTACGAAATGCATGCACGATGGCGAGCATTTCCTTGTCGTGGACCGGATAGTTGCGCTCGGGCGGCTGCATTTTTCTTGATTCGTACGCGATGGGTTGCAGCCCGTTTCCGAAGTCCTGTAGTAGCACAGCGCCCACGGCGAAATCGCTGGCGTCCGTCACGACTTCGAACGGTCGAGATGGATCTGCCAGCCGAAGCACCGGGGGTGAACTCAAAATTTTCTTCAGTTCGTTGAAAGCCATCTGTTCTCTCTCCCCCCAACAGAATTGCACGCCCTTATGCAGTAGATCGGTTAACGGCCTGGTTACCTCCGCCATATTCGGTACAAAACGGCGGACGTAGTTAACGAAGCCGAGGAAACTCTGCAACTCCGTGATGTTCGTGGGCGGCTTCCACTCCGAAATCGCCGTTACTTTGCGAGGGTCAATTTTAATGCCCTCCCCTGAAATCACGTGCCCCAGGAACTCCAGCTCCGACTGTAAGAACTCACACTTAGAGCCCTTAGTAATCAGTCGGTTCTGCTGCAAGCGCCGGAACACTTCCCCTAAATCCTGTAAATGCTGCTCCCGAGTCTTGCTGTACACCAGGATGTCGTCCAGGTAAACGATAACTTTTTTGTCCAGCATGTCCCGAAACACCCCATTCATGGTGAGCTGGAAAGTCGAGGGCGCGTTCGTCAACCCGAACGGCATCACAGTGTACTCGTAACTGCCGTAGCGGGTGCGAAACGCAGTCTTCGGGCAGTCGTCGGTGAACACGCGAATTTGGTGGTAGCCACCTCGCAAATCGATTTTCGAGAAGAAGCGAGCCCCGCGAAGCTGATCCAGCAGGTCGTCCGCTCGTGGGATCGGGTAACGTGACTTGATCGTGACCCGGTTCAACGCTCGATAGTCGACGCACATGCGCAGGCCTCCGTCCTTTTTCGGTGTGAACAGTATCGGGGCGGCGTATGGTGACATGCTCGGCCGGATAAAACCCTTCGAAAGCAGATAATCCAGCTGTTTCCGCAACTCGTCGAGCTCCGGTTGGCTGAGCCGCCACTGTGACCGAACAGTTGGTTTTGCGCCTGGCTCCAGCTCGATCCTGTGGTCCTCCGGACGCTGAGGTGGCAGCCCGTCAGGCAGGTCATCCGCGAAGATTTCGGGATACCTCCGAATTATGCTCGCCACGTCGTTGGGTACAGCAGCGCAGAGCGTGTCGATGTCGGCGATTTTTTCGGAAGCCACCACCTCGTACAGCTGTACGGCGTAGCCTTGCGCTCCCCGTTTTATCGCCCTCTTCATCGTTATTGCGTTGACACGTGTTGTCATCGGCTCCGGCTCCGCCCATTTCGGAAGTGTCACGCGCCCCTTGTTGCACAGCACCGTGATCGCCCCCGTCGTCCAGTCGATCGTCGGATTGAAACGCTGTAGCCAATCTCGTCCCAGCAGCACATCGCAACCGTCCAGTGTTGTCGCCAGCATTCGCATTGAAAACCCGAAATCGTCGCCACACTTCATCCGAATTTGTCGGACCTCGTCTTTTATCGCCAGCGGTGTCCCGTCCACCAGTCGCGCGTCAATCTCGGGCAGACACCTGTCCAGTTTGACCCCTATTTTTTTGGCCGTTGCCAGGTTGACGAGACTGTGGCTCGCCCCACCGTCAACGAATAATTTTATTTTATAGTCGTTAACCCTCCCCACGACCAGCACAGGGTGATCCACGTGTTCATCCACCTTATTCGTCCGGTTGCGGTCGATAGCCCGTATCGGTACCACCACTCGGTGTGGATGTTGATTGCCGGGCGACGGGGTCTCGTCAGTAGGTGGCCCGACTGCTACTGACTCGTCTCTTTTCCCGACCCCTCTCCGTCGTTCCTGTTTCCCTGTTTCAGCTTCGGGCAGTCCTTCCTCCAGTGGCCCGGTTGGTTGCAGTTGAAGCACGTGTTAGGTCCACGTCTCGGTGCATCCACCCCGTTGATTGTGGGCTGGCGCGGCGGTCCACGAAATTGAGTGCCCTCCCGGGAACTCATTCTCGCCCATTGCATCAGCGCATCCGTTGATTCAGCCACCTGGACGGCATCGAGAAAACCGCGTGGCCTCGCCCGTCGCACCTCGTACTGTATTTCGTACTTGAGGCCTGCGACATATCGGTCGAGTCGTTCCGCGTCGCTCATATCGTCCACTTGGTCAGCCAAATTGCAGAATGTTGCCGTGTAATCTTGGACCGACGCCACCTGCTTCCAGGTGCGCAGCTTCATGCGAGCAGAATCCGAGGCGGATACATGCTCGAATCTGGTTCGCAGCGCGGCGCCCCACTCCGTCCATGTGCGTATCGTGGCCACTCCGAAGATTGAAGTTGCCTGTTGCGTGACAGTTGTCCAGGTCCCGTCGTTCGCACGTGACATCCCTGCCGGAGTCCCCCCTGTCTGAAGAGTCCGCTTCCACCACTCCAACGCCGGCCCTCGTAACAGTGACACTGCAAAATTAATGCGGGTAGCATCGTCAGCAATTTGCGCAGCATTGAAAAACACCTCCACGCCGAACAACCATGCCGACACAGTGACGGTTTTGTCGCTGGGGTTGAACGGGGGCGGGTTCGTCGGTTTTATTTTAACAGTTGTTGAGACTGTCGCTGCTGCATGCATCGGGGGCGCCACTGAAGCCATCACCGGGGTTGTCGCTGTTGCCTGACGTGGTGTAGTCTGCGACTGTTGCCTCGGCGCCGCTCGTGTCTGTTGCTGCGGCTGTGACTGTTGCTCCTGCGTCCCTTGTGCTTGTTGCATCCGTGCCGTCCACTCATCTTCAGCGTCCAGCGAGTTCTGTAGCTCGCTAAGGACCTCGTCGTTAGGCGCGAAGCTGCTACTTGCTTCATCCACGGCGGGCGACTCCTGACGCGCTTCACCTCGCGTCTGGCGTAGCTCGGCGTTTTCCACCCTCAGGCGCTCCAACTCGTCAGACATAGTCTGCATGTTGGATTGCATCGCCCGAAAGTCCTGCAAAAACACGTCAAACTCTGCTTGCGTCATGTTTCGGAGACTCATCCTAGCGGGCAGCGGGTTAACAACGATTTTTATGGTTTTGATGAAGGCGCAAACGCTATTAGTCGGAGCGAGATAATCGTATCTATCTCTCAGCCGACCGCTTTGCAGCCCACCAAACCTATCGCACCCCTGCACTAAAACTACCCCGGAAAGTGGAGGGTAACCTAGGAAAGTAGCTCTGATACCAAGTGTTATGAGTTGTATGAAAGAAGAGTGCGCAGAATGCAATATCGCGGAAGTGATTACAACTACTGAGCAAACAACGAGGCCTAGGCATAATATAGCACAGCTAGCTAGGCCGAGGTCGCGGAGTCGCGCGAAGGTTGGGTGCAGGTTTGGGGTTGGGAAATCCGAGGGCGACGCGGGAGACGTTCGGAAGGCGAGGTCGTCGGACCGAGCCTGAATTCCGAAAGTTGGAATTTTACGCGTAAGAGATGCCTCAGTAAGGAATTAGCGAAATTCCTTACACGTACCCCCAAAGGTTACGGTTGCTTGTGACGTTGTCCGAACAGCCATGTGTTCTCGATACGTTCATTGAGTCACACTTCAGCTTGCTGATAGGGGCTGCAGAGCGGACCAACGAGGAGAGAGACTTTCCCTTCACGCACACGCGCAAGCCTTCGTCACGTCCTCTCCACGCCACCTCCTCCCTGCCCGCCAGTTATAGTACTACGTCATGCCGTCCCGTTGCAACGGCTGCAATTCAAACTCATATAAGGTCCGTGCTTCTTCCTTTTCAGTCATAGAAGCCACAGCCAACTTTGTTCTCAGTCCTACCAATATCAGCAATGGCGGCCGAGCCCACCACGTTCCTCCCAGGCCCACTTCCTGTAGACACGAGCCACATTCTACAATGTCCTACTTCCGCCTCGCCTTTTCTTCAGGAACTGCGCGCGCGCTGGCCTGTCAACGAAAATGACCTTTCTAATAAACTCCCACAGATTCAAGCTATCCAATCCGCTGAACACGCGGACAATGCGACGCGGCTGAAGATCACCGGAGACGCCACACGCGACGACATGAAAACGGATTCCGTCGCAAGCGAGCCGGAGCGGGGCCTCACGGAAAACCACGCCCATACGTACGTGTCATCGGGGAGCGCGTGCGTGGATTTCCTCTTCCACGTGCTTCCGCAGACCGAGCGCAACGGTGCGCACCGGCGGCTCGAGGCCGCGTGGGCGGAGGACCCAGCCACGGCGCTGCGGCTGGTGATGCAGCTGCGCGCGGTGCGCGGCACGGGAAAGAGCGACCGCTCCAGCTTCTTCCACTGCGTCACGTGGCTTTATCAACACCACCCGCGGACGCTTCTGGAGAATCTCTGGCTGGTTCCCGAGTTCGGATGCTTTAAGGACCTTTTAGAGATCGTGCGGCTCGCTCTGGCGGAAGAAGGAGTATACTCGAATGAGGAGGAGGGGAAGAAGATGCGGAAAAAGGGCCGCGGCGGGTTAAGGTTCTATGGCGGCTGGGAATTTGAGAGGAGTCGGGCGGAATCTGTTGCGGAGGAATGGTTAAACTCGGATGAGAATGATGCCATGGCTTGGAACGAGATGGTGAAAAGGAACAGCTGGGAAGGGAGCAAGAGCGACATGATGTTCGGAAAGGAAAAGCAGAAGCTTTGGGAGGAATGGGTGGCGGAGGAGAGGCGGCAAATGAAGGAGGAGAAGGAGGAGAAGGAGCTCCTGGCAGCAGTTCCGCGCAAGGAAAGGCGCGCGCGGAGGGCGGCGGAGGTGGCGTACGCGTACGAGTCGAGCGAGCGGCTGCGCGCCGTGCACAACGCGGTGGCGGCGATCTTCGCGGCTGCGCTGAAGGGGGACCAGGAGGCGATGCGCGCGTTCGAAGAGAGGCGCGCGCGGAAGAACGCGGAGGGGGAAGGGTCGTCGGCGGAGGAGGCGATGGAGGAGGACGCGAATGAACAGGCAGGGAAGAAGGATGTTGTAAAAGCAGAGGCAGAAGGGGAGGGGAGAAAGGAAGAGATGGAGGAGAAGGGAGGGGACGGCGAGAACGGGGGCAAGGGCAAGAAGAAGCGCAAGTGGATGGGGAGGCCGGCGCCCCGGCTCTCTCTGGCAGCCAAGTGGGCTCCCTCCCCTGGCAAGTCGTTCGACCAATCCACACTGCTCACCTCCTCCATCGCCCTCCTCCTCTTCCCCCCCTCCTCCTCCTCTTCCCCCTCCCCCTCCTCTGCTGCTGCTGCTGCGGCGGCTGCTGCTAAATCTGAAGTTGCTGATTCCGGGATGGACGTGGACGGTGGAGCAGCGGCAGGCGGGGGGGGAGGGTACGTGCGAGTGGCAAAGGAGAGGTTGCAGAGGGAGGTGCTGGCGCCGCTGCGGAGAGTGCTGGAGGTGCCCGAGGTGCACATGAGCAGCGGGCGGTGGGAGCACGTGGCGTACGGGCGCGTGCCGTCCGTGTGCATGAACAAGACCCGCAAGCTCTTCCTCTCCCACGACCAGCCGCGCTTCACTGAGTACCTAGAGGACGTGAAGGGCGGCAGGGCCAAGATCGCTGCTGGAGCGCTGCTGCCGCATGAAGTGGTGGAAGCGGCCAAGGCAGCAGCAGAGGACGGCGACGAAAACGATACAGTGGGCGAGCTGCAGTGGAAGGCCATGGTGGGTGACATCAGAAGCAAGGGGTCCCTGGGGAACAGCATGGCGGTGTGCGATGTGTCGGGGAGCATGACCGGCACGCCCATGGAGGTGGCCATTGCTCTGTCGCTGCTCGTGAGCGAGGTGAGCAGCAACCCGTGGAAGAACCACCTCATTACATTCTCCGCGCAGCCGAGGATCCACCACGTGCAGGGAGAGACCCTGGTGGAGCGCGTGAGAAGCACACAGGGCATGCCCTGGGGCTACAACACCAACTTCCAGGCGGTGTTTGACCTGCTGCTGTCCCGCGCGCAGCAGTTCCAGCTTGACCCGCCCGACATGGTTCAGCGCCTCTATGTGTTCTCCGACATGCAGTTTGATGAGGCGGGCAGGGCCAGTGGGGCCGATTGGGAGACGGACCACCAGGCGATCGTGCGCAAGTTCACTGCAGCTGGTTACCCTGTGCCGCAGATAGTGTATTGGAACCTGAGGGGGGACGCTCGTGTGAGCAGCACACCAGTGCTTGCAAGTGAGGATGGGGTGGCAATGGTGTCGGGGTTCAGCAAGGGGATGCTGCTGGCGGTGATGGAAGGGAAAGAGATTTCCCCCATGGGAGTGATCAATGAAGCTATCACTGGGAAGCTTTTTGAGCTTATTCGAGTTGTGGATTGATTAGTATTTAATCGCGGGTTTGTTCCATAGTAGGAAATGTACAGTCAGGCAGAAACTGGGTGTGACTTTAATGAGCATAAAGTGTAATTGCAGTTTGTGTTTCTCGTTCCTTTGTCCCCATCATGCCGTCCCGGATTCTCCGTCCCATCACACCATCCATCTCCTCCCTTTGCATGATGAAGAACCACCCCATCCAACAACCATCCGCTGCAACAACTCCACACATTATCCTCGGGTACTCCAAAACACAACTGCTAATGACCCTTGGCAAATGATCCAAGCGGAACCCCCTCCCTATGAGACAACCACCCCCCCCCCCCCCCCCCCCCCCCCCACCCCAGTCGCAGCACAAAGCCCTAGAAGCCCATGTGAGCGCGGAGCTGCTCGTAGAACATGTCGGTCCACGAGTCGGGCACACCGGGCAGGCACCAGTGCACGCAGTCGTCGTTCCCGGACGCCCCCACGAGCGCGTCAGGGCGGTAGATGGTGGAGCGCGTGACCTGGATGATCTTCACCGGCGCCTTGCGGAACGCTCGCAGCTGCGCTGGTAGGAACACCATCGCCTGGCGGTTCTTTGCCACCATGGTGTCCGCCTGCAGACGCAAGCAGTGACGGTGAGAGGGTGGGAGAGAGGGAGGGTGGGGGGGATGCTTTTGAGACGTGTCAAAAGCTTTGTGGAATGCGTGCAGCTGCGCTGGCAGGAACACCATTGCCTGGCGGTTCTTTGCCACCATGGTGTCCGCCTGCTGTGGCACGCAGTGGAGGAGAGAGACAGAGAGGGTGAGGGTGTGGGAGAGTGTAAGGGAAAGAGGATGAGAGGGTGGGAGGGTGAGAGGGTGGGAGGGAGTGAGGGTGGTAGGGTGAGAGGGTGGGAGGGTGAGAGGGTGGGAGGGTGAGAGGGTGGGAGGGTGAGAGGGTGGGAGGGTGAGAGGGTGGGAGGGTAAGAGGGTGTGGTAGGGTAGGAGGAAGAGAGGGTGAGAGGGTGGGAGGGTGGGAGTGTGAGACGGTGGAAGAGTGGGAGAGTGGGAGGGTGGGAGGGTGGGAAAAAGAGATGTGAGGATGGCGGGTGGAAAGAACCAACCGCAGCAGACAACTTGGATCAGAAGATACAAGACGACGGCATAAGCACGCATTGGCACCACACGCGACTCACTTGGCTCTGTCCCAGCGCGCCTCGGTACTTGCCGCACCCGTCAATGGCGGCAGGCGCGGAGAGGAAGTAGGAGAGCGGCTTGCTTGCGCCCTTGGCCTTGCGCGCTGTCAGGAAGTCAGCCACCGTCTTCATACCGGTGCTGCGCGGGATGAGAGGGGTGCGGTGATGAGGAGTGATGGGGGGTGATGAGGGGCGGTGAGGGGTAGGGGGACACGAACATAGTTCCAAGGATGCCGAAGCACGAGTTAAGGCACTGATGAAGATGTAACGGTTTGACCAGCAGCAAGCAGTCCATTCCCTTCCCTTTCCCTTCCCGTTCCTCTTTCCTTCCCCTCCCCTTCCCTCCCCTCCCCTATCCTTCCCATTCCGCCGGTTTCCCTCCCTTCTCCCCTTTACTCTACGCACAAGAACGCCTTGGTGTATTTCTTCTCGGGCCACTGCCGCACGCCCGCGCCGTCCACAAAGTAGCGGCGCCACTTGGTGGGCTTGGCGCGCCAGTGAGCAGCGGACTGCAGCACCAGCACGTCGTACTGCCCCACGTGGTCCGCCCACGTGCTGTCCAGCCGCGTCACGTCCACCACTGCGTCCTCTGCTGTCGGCTTCACCCCCCCGTTGTACTTGCGCAGGGTCTGGGGGAGGGGGATGGGGGCACGAGGGGGAGTAGTTGGTTATGAGACGTGTCAGAAGCCGTGTCACATCCACCACTGCGTCCTCTGCTGTCGGCTTCACCCCCCCGTTGTACTTGCGCAGGGCCTGGGGGAGGGGAGGGAGGCGGACGAGGACGGGAAAAAAAGGAGTGATGAGGGAGGAGGAGGGGAAGGGGAGGAGGGTGGGTGGAGAGAGGGAGGAGCAGAAGGAAGGGAGGGGTGACGAGGGTTCTACTGCCCCATGTTCTCCGCCCACGTACCCATGTCCTGCCCCTCATTCCCTCTGCCATTCCTCACCTCATTGCCCCTGCTCATCGGCAGTGACTGTGGAACGAGAGTTTTCTCGAGCTCTCAAATGCACCACAAGCTCAAGAGCGCCAGCTCTCGAGAGGCTAAAAGAAACAATCCCCCCTCCCCACCCCCGCCCGCCCCCCTTTTCCCCCCAACAAAGAAGAAAGAAAGAGAGAAGGAAATAAACAGCGTCGATTCGCCTCGCTATCACGTGGCGTCACCTCCCCGCGCCTCGCGTGGGCTTACCTGGTCATCATGCAGGTAGTAATTGAGGAAGGTGCTCCAGACGTTGACGAGCGTGACGTTGTACGCGCTCACGCGCATGATGTGCGTCGGTACCAGCAGCCCCCTCCCCGCCAGCTTCCCCAGCAGCTCGTCCGCTGTCTCCACCTTCGCCACCTCGTTCAGCTGTGGAGGGGGCGGAGGAGGGAAGCAGGGGAAGAGTGGGAGAAGGGACGTGGGAGGGGAGAGGAGTTGGGAAGGATAAGGTAGGGATGAGGGGTTTTGAGGGAAGGTGAGAGACGGGAGATGCTAGGTGCACAGGGGGAAAGACAGCAGGCCGCTCCTCCCCACGAGCTTCCCCAGCAGCTCAGCCGCTCCACCTCGTTCAGCTGGGGAGGGGGCGATGGGGGAGGGAGTGGGGAAGGAAGGCGGGCTGGAGAATCGGAGATGGGAAGGAGTGGTAGGGATGCGAGATGGGAGAGGGGGCCACACAAAAGATGACGGGAGGGGAAAGTGAGTTGGGAGAAAGAGAAGGATGGAAGGGGAGTCGCACCTGGTATATGCCAGAAGCGGAAGTTTTATACTACTACGAGTGTGATGGTATGGCGATAATGAGTGTGGCGACTATTATGATGGTGATACTGGTGATGGAGCATCAAAGAAGCAGAGACAGGCATGCATGGAGGTGGGATGGATGCCCCTGCGCCTGCCCCTACGGCTGCGCCTGCCCCTGTCCCTGCCCCTGCCCCTGCTCTTGTCGCCACGCCTGGCTGTGCACTGACGCACCTGGCAGACGATGGAGGGCATGAAATTCTCGTACGACAGGGAGTCGCCCACCGACGCCACCACTCTGCGCGCACACACACATGCACGCACGTCCACATGGCGCGGCGGCAAGCCGTGCAGGCAGTGTGGAGAAACAGGGGGAACCGGAGCGGATGGGATGAGCTGACACAGGAGAAAAACAGGAAGAGAGATTCTGAGATATTTTGAATAATATCTCTCGCACCCTTCCTTCTCACAACACGCCCTTCGGTCTCACAAACCCCTCCGTTCTCACACCCCTCCGCCACACACCCCCCTCCGGTCTCACTTGTTGCGCATTCTGTTGAGGAACTCCCGCGCGTTGAACCCGAAGGTCGCTCCGCACGTAGGCGGCACCCACTTGTACCGCTGCCAGGGGGAACGGGCGGGACCGGGGGGCCGGGCGGGCAGGGCAACAGCGGAATGGGCGATGTAGGGGGAAAGGACGGCAACGAATGCGATAGGGGAATGGTCAGAGAGAATGGGCAAGAATGAGCAACAATAGCGAATGCGCAACAAGGGGGATGGGCGTACCAGGTACTTAGGGCTTCTCGGTCTTTTCGGGTTGAGGCAATTGACAGCTCCCACCGTCTGCGCACAGGGGGGGGGAGATGGAAGGCAGGAACAACGCAGCCCAATATATAACACATTCTCCAGCCACCCATCCACACCGCCACTCGTTCACTCATTCACTCGTTCACTCATCAACACACTCACTCATCCATCCATTCGCGTTCTGCCATATGTGATCTGCATCGCCCACCCTCTCCTTCGCCATCAAACCTTCCCACCTCTCCCATTTGCAATTACAACGCGCGTGCGCGCGCCTTACCCGCAGCAGCGAGCAGTAGTTGGAGTGGTACCGCATCTGTGCCTTCGCCTGCGGCTCCCACCGCCCCTCCTCGTACTTGCACACGCCCAGCTGTCGCCGCCCACCGCCGCCAACGCCTCCGCCTCCGCCGCCGCCGCCGCCGCCGCCGGAGCCGGCGGCGGCCGCAAGCGGAAGCAGATGGGAAGAAACGTTTCCTGACGTAATGGTGGTGGTTGGGCTAGTGATGATGCGAGTGGCGTGGCAGACCAATGCTGTGGAGGTGAAGAGATGGAGCGAGGGGGATGCGACGACGAGGAGAAGGAGGAGGAGGAAGGATTGCCGGTGATAGGAGGGCATGGAGCAGGTTTGTTGTTGCGAGGGACGGCGGGAGGGAGGGAACACGTGGTGGGCGGCAGCGGTAGCTGCAGAGTGCAGCGTGTTGGTGCCGCTGTTAGTAGTAGTAGTAGTAGTAGTAGTAGTAGTAGTAGTAGTAGTAGTAGTAGTAGTAGTAGTAGTAGTAGTAGTAGTAGTAGTAGTAGTAGTAGTAGTAGTAGTAGTAGTAGTAGTAGTAGTAGTAGTAGTAGTAGTAGTAGTAGTAGTAGTAGTAGTAGTAGTAGTAGTAGTAGTAGTAGTAGTAGTAGTAGTGCATGATGTGTGCTGCTGTTGGTAGTGCTGCTGCTGCTGCAGTTGGACAAGTAATTTCCTCATCATGATGCTGCTGAATCCCAATTCGGTTCGGAACACAACAAGGAGGCCACGCTTGTCAACCGTTTCGCGATCATTCTTTGCGTCTCCTTTCTTGTCGTTGTGAGCTCTAGAATGCCAACGGCTCACCGCGCGCGCGCGCAGGGTCGTAATGTGCGCTGCGCTGCCGAGTGCACGGTGCAAAACCGTCGCAATGAGAGAGAAGCGAAGCGTTGCGGCTGCGTCGAAGGAGGGTCCTTGCCGTGCGGGGAATAAGGAGCAGACCACGACAAACCTGGCAGATATTATTACCACGGTAGCAAGCCGACGGACATCGAGGGTAGTAGTAGCAGCAGTCACACTAGCACGATTCCCGAGGCGCCTCAAGTCTCGTCACACCGAATAGTCGCAATACGAAGATCGCGGAGTTCACGTGTGAGAGCGGCAAGGATATGAGCGACACGGATATGCTTCTGATGTAAGCGCACGAGCTGTGCGACGGACGGATATTGATGTGAGCTACTCGCAGCAAGAAGCAGAGAATGGGTCCTCTTCGTATCCAGAAATAGTACAGGAAGAATTTTGACCGTCGTAGTAAGTGTTGATGTTCCGCACTAGACCTCGCTGGCGTTACTAGTTTTCGGCATTGCTTTCGCAAAGATGGGTGATGTATGCGACCGAAGACTGAGGTAATAGGGATGGTGACATATTCGCGTGCAAGCAGCGAGAGATTTCAGCCGAGGACAATCAGTCTATTCCAACGGAGGCTCCCATCCCATGGTAGAAGCACGGTGTGGTCTACTACAGTGCAACGTAGGTCTGATTGCGATCGGATGGTTCATGGAAGGTGTGTCGCCTGGTTGCTCGTGTGCCCGCCACGATGAGAGAATTAATTTGGTCGTGGTGAGCTTGTGCATGGTCTTCTGTTCGTGTTCTGTTCGTGCTCTGCGCAGTCGCTTTTTGTGTGTTCTGAATTTCGCAATGACTAGCGACCTGTCATCTGACCAATGCCGTGTGCTGCGTAGTGAGGGATGAACTCGTTGAGGGGGACAGGGATTTTTGTTACGCGAGACGAGGTGGGTTGGGGTCGGTTCGGAAAGAGGGATTGAGAGGTTTGAAATTGGATTAGAGGAATTTAGAGCGATGCGAAAGGCACGATGAGGTGTGGAGGGTGAGATCAAGGGTTGCGTGTCGCTGCTGCGAGCCGCTTCTGCGAAATCAGTCGCGTCTCGCTCTGCCAAGAAAGCATTTGGCGAATTGTGTACTCCGGGCTGAATTCACAAGTCTTCAGGGATGATGGTGAATTCATTCAGATCCTTGTCGGGCATACGAGCAAAATCGAGTCGAAAGAACTGGCATTGACAGGTTTCCTGTCAACAGACTACAGTAAATCTTCACTCAATATTGCGAATGTATGTAATGGACGGGCTCAAGCAGGCGCATGCAGAGGGGCTGGCCAGGGCTGTGGGAGTTTCCAACTACAACACGCAGCAGGTAGTGGTCGAAGAAGGTGTAGAGTGGTTAGAAGGAGCGGGTGATGGTGGGGTGGGTTAGAGAGGTGGGTGAGAAGCCACGGCTGTGGGAGTGTGCAACCACAGCCGTGAGGGTAGAGACACCACAGGTGGAGTTTGGGAGGAGAGTGAGGGTGCAAAGATTTTTTGAGAATTCTAAAAAAGTCTCTGCAACCACAGCCGTGAGGGTAGAGACACAGCAGGTGGAGTTTGGGAGGAGAATGAGGGTGCAGAGATTTTTTTAGAATTCTAAAAAAGTCCCTGCAACCACAGACGTGAGGGTAGAGACACAGCAGGTGGAGTTTGGGAGGACAGTGAAGGTGCAGATATTTTTTTAGAATTCTAAAAAAGTCTCTGCTGTTGAGTGCAATACATCGTTTGCACGACAACCTACCGCTCATTCTAGGTGCATGTACAGACCAAACTGCCCAACGCATCACATTGGTTGGTCCACTGCATTGGATGCCATAACTGTCTTGCTTATCCACTAGAAACTACTATTTTCCACATCCACAAGAAGTGTTTTCATTTTGTTCTACATGGTTTGCATGATTTGAGCGCCCGAACTCTGCCTGGTATACTCATCACAAGTGCAAATACAGACCAGACTGCCCAACACATCATTTTGATTGGTCCACTGCATTGAATGCCACAATTTTCTTGCTATTTCAGTATAATGCACTATTTTCCACATCCACAACAAGTGTTTCCATTTTGTTCCTGTTAGAGTCTTAGGCAAGGATAAAGTTTGACTATCGAGAGAGTTGGTACAAAGGAGAAACCTAAGGGGTTGTACCCCACAATGAGTACCCCACTAAGCCTACCCAAACTATAAACATAGATATATGTTTGACACACCCCCATAGGCCAAGTGGGGGAGAACAGAGGGTCACAAGACCAGTCAGGAAATCCAAACCAAGCTCAGGGTGGATCACAACGTCACCACGCAGTCCGAGCACCAGCAAAAGGCCACAAAGCCAGTTCACAACAACAACACAGTGATCTCTACCTAGCAGAGCAAGCAAACAGGTATAGATATATATATATAGATCACAGTACAAGCAAAGTCTACAGCAAGTGAGGAAAAGTGGGCACAAGGCCTAACAAAGTGCAGAAACGCTGATGATCACCACACGGAAGTGCCTTGGTGAATATATCAGCAGTATTGGCCCGAGTGGCCACGTGAGCAAGACGAAGCTGACCACGCTGCTGCAACTCTCGAGCCAGGAAGTAACGCAGAGCGATGTGCTTCGTTCTGTGCTCCAGTCTGTGCTCCTCACACAAGGCAATGGCGGCCTTGTTGTCGACGTAAAGCACTGGAGGAGAACGAGGCCGCTCTCCCAAGTCGGTCAGCAGGTAGGTGAGCCAGCGTAACTCATGTGCAGCCATGGCTGTGGCGTAGATCTCAGCCTCACAACTGGAGCTGAGAACTGAAGACGAGCGTGTAGAACGCCAAGAAACTGAACCAGAGCCAAGGCTGAAGGTGTAACCCTGTGACGACCGCTGCGTAGCCTGGTCGTCAACCCAAGAAGCGTCTGAGTGCCCAGTGAGGACAACTGCGCTCCGCCCTCCAAGCACGAGCCCCATGCCCGATGTACCGCACAAGTAGCGCAGTACCCTCTTCGCAGCATCCATGTGCACCTTTCGGTGCCGACCAGGAGCCACGTAGCGAGCCAGAAGGCCAAGAGGGTACGCAAGGTCAGGTCGAGTGCAGGTCATCAGGTACATGAGGCAGCCCACTAGCTCTGGATACGGGCCACTCGGCTCTACGGACTCGTCCGAAGGTGGAGCTGAGAGCGAGTGGCCTGTAGCCACAGGAGTGTGCTGTGGCGAGGACCAGGTGAAGCCGAAGCGCTGAAGGACCTGCTGCACCATGTGTGACTGAGTCAGTGTGATGGTGCGGCGTGCTCTGTCCCGGGTGATCTGCAAGCCAAGGTAGCTGCGCAGTTCACCCAGGTCTGTGCACGTGTGTCTCTTCTGCAGCCCCGACTTCACGTGGGCGAGAGCCTCAGTGTCAGCAGTGGCAAAGACCAAGTCGTCGACGTACACGAGGATGTAGAACGGCGGCAGCGACGTGTCGGTGCGCAGAAACAGCGACGGGTCAGCAGTCGACGGAGCAAACCCAAGAGTCGCAAGTGTAGTCCTCAGTGTGTCGTGCCACTCACGTGGTGCCTGGCGGAGACCGTAGACTGGCCGCCGGAGGCTCCACTGGGTACCAGGAGGGAACGACCCAGTGAAGCCAGGAGGGCGGCGCAGCCAGATCTCCTCGTGCAGGCTGCCCTGTAAGAAAGCTGTGCTGAAGTCAAGAGAGTGAAGCTCGTAGTCACGCAGAGCGGCAACGTGCAGCAGCACCCGAAGAGTGGTCATCTTCGGGGTGGGGGAGAAGGTCTGAAAGAAGTCTACTCCCTCTCGCTGACTGAAACCTCGAGAAACGTAACGAGCCTTGAAGACAGGCGGAGAACCTGGCGGCCGCTTCACCCTGAAAATCCACATGCCATTGACGATGTTCGCCCCAGGAGGGGGAACCTCGTCAACGTAAGTGCCAGTGGACTTCCAGGATGCCATCTCTGCGTCCATGGCTGTCTGCCACTGAGAGGAGTACTCACCCGCGATCGCCTCAGCGTACGAGCGCGGGGTCGGGATGTCTGGAGCATCCGGGTCTCCCTCAGGGGCAAGCAGCATGGACACGAGATGAGGCGCAGCGGCTGCAAGACACTCAAGGTCCTCCTGCCTGTCCTCAAGGACGTCCGTGCCAAGAGCACACTCACCCCCGACGGACGGAGGACAGACAGAATCAGACTCAGCAACAAGACTAGCGGCGTAGTCTAGACGACAGGCAGCAGCAAAGTCAACAAGCTCAGCAACAAAGGCAGACGCAACAGCAGACTCAAACGACGGGTCAGTGACAACTGTGGCTAGCAGACGCGTGATAGTAGAGTGAGCAGCACGGGTGCGGTCAGACTGAGGCTCAGGAACGGTAGGCAGAGAAGACGCAGGAGAAGACGGCAGGGGAACACGCTGTAGAGGAGAGGAAGGACGACGAACTACGAGGTGGGTGCCGGAGACAGCCGGCTGACGCGAACGAGCTACACGACGACCGGAACTAAGAGAACGGACAGGCAAGACAGGACGCGACGCAGGCTCACGACGCTCAGTAAAACCCCCTGTCTGCTCAGTGTAAGGAGAAGGAGCAGGCAGCGGTGAGCCAGGCTGTAACGGAAGACCAGTAGACGAAGGGAGACTAAGAACCTGGCGAAGCACAGAGTCAGGCGGTGGCTGAGACGACGGAGACGGTGGAGCGAAGAACAGGCGCGGCTGTGCAGTGCCACCAGCACCAGCAGCTCCAGCACCCCCAGCAGCTCCAGCACCTCCAGCAACTCCAGAACCCTCAGCGCCAGCTCCTCCAGGACCAGCTCCACCAGCAGCAGCACCCCTAGAACCAGCACCTCCAGTCCCAGGGTCTCCAGCCTCAGTGTCTCCTGCAGCAGCACCCCCAGACCCAGGGTCTCCAGCAGCAGCACCCTCAGACTCAGCAGCACCTCCAGCCCCAGCAGCTCCAGTACCTCCAGTACGAGCACCTCCGGGACCAGCACCACTCCCAGCTCCAGTGACGACAGCAGAAATACCTCCAGCGGCAGAGCCTCGAGCTCCAGAATCGCGACCCTGACGGCGACCAGTCGTGTAGCTGCTGTGAGGTGAGAGGCACACGCGGACGAAGGCGGCTACTCCAGGGAGACCGCGCAACAGCAGACTCAGAACCCTCAGCGGCAGCACCCGCAGCAGCTCCAGAACCTCCAGCGCCAGCACGCGCAGCAGCTCCAGAACCTCCAGCGCCAGCACCCGCAGCAGCTCCAGAACCTCCAGCGCCAGTACCCGCAGCACCTCCAGAACCTCCAGCGCCAGTACCCTCAGCAGCTCCAGAATCTCCAGCTCCAGCACCCTCAGCAGCTCCAGACTCCGCACCCCCAGGCTCAGCACCCCCAGGCTCAGTACCCCCAGAAGTAGCACCCCGAGTAGGACCACCCTCAGCAGAACCTGAGTCACCAGTGACCTCAACCGGCGCAGTCAAGGGAGGAGGGTCTACCTGTGACACACCTGAAGGAGCAGGAACGGGAGTGGGGAGGGGGTCTACCTGGGGAGCACCTGGAGCGAGGAAGAGCGGCGGGGGGGGGAGAGGGGCAGTGCAGTAGGGGAAGAGACGGTAAAAGGGAACCGACTCGTCGAACGTGACGTCCTGAGAGGGGAAGACACGGCGCGAGGTGGGGTGGTAAAACTGCCAACCAGGCGCGTCAGGGACAAAGCCAAGGAAGACACAGGGAACAGCGCGAGCGGAGAGCTTTTCCGCGGTGGTATCCCGGACAAAGGCACGAGCACCCCAGACCCGGAAACGCGACGCATCGCCAACCTTCCCCGTCCACAGCAGTGTGGGCGAGGTCTCCGGCAAGGAGACACGGGGCCAGAGGTTGAGCTGATGAGCGGCGTACCGGACCGCAAACGGCCACAGAAAATGGGGGGCAACCGCATGGATCATGGAGGTACGAGCGACCTCCATGACTAAGCCAATGCGGCGCTCAGCAACCCCATTCTGCTGCGGAGAGGCCGGAAGCGTGAACGACTGGGTGATGCCGTGCTCCTCACAGAAGACTGCCAAGAGGTCGGAGGAAAACTCACCACCTCTGTCAGAGTGCAGACGCAGGACGGGAAACTCCGTCCGGAACCGCTCGCGGAGCTGGAGACGAGCAGCGCGGATCCAAGGGATCAAAACACCAGGGACCTCACCCTTGGTGCGCAAGGGGAAGACCGTGGTGTAACGCGTGTAGTCGTCGACGACCAGCAGGAAGTACCGCTCGTGGCCCTGTCCATGGACGCGGGCTGGGCCCCACACGTCCAGGTGGAGAGTCTGCAGGGGAGCCTCTGTGGGAGGGAACGAGGAGGAGTGAGGAGCGGCGCGCTGCCGCCCCTCGATACAGGGAAGACAGGGAGGAGCAGGTGAGGGTGGGAGGGGAGGGAGAACCCTAGGAAGACCAGAGACAAGGACCCGGCGGTGCATGCTGCGAAGGCGCTGCACCGAGGGGTGACCAATGCGGTGGTGCCAAAGGACCGTCTGGTGCGACAAGGCGCGACACGAGCAGGGGGATGACAACTGACATGACGCAGACGCAGACGCAGCTACCTGAGGGGACGCAGTGGTCAGTGTGTACAGGCCCGACCCAGGCTGCCGAGTGAAAGTAGCCAGGTGACGACCCGTCTGAGCACACGTGCAGTGTGTCACACGCTCGTAGGCAGGGGTGAACTGGTGAACACCTGCGTCCTAGAGCGCAGAACCCGCCACCAAGTTCGTAGAGAACGAGGGGAGGTAAAGACCCGACAGTGTGCCGGACGGGACAGCAGGACAAGGGAGGACAGTGGAGGAGGTCGCACGGACTGGACCCCCAGAGGGGTCTGCCAGGGAGACTGGAACCGGCCGACTGAGCGGCGTGAGGGTGGTGCTGTCGCGAAAGAAGGAGCGAGAAGCACCAGAGTCAAGTGTGAAGGTGTATAAGGCCTCAGCAGGCGCAGTACCAGAGAGAGCAGACTCACCAGCACCTGGAGCGGCAGGCTCTATACCTGGGTCAGGCGGTACGCACAGGTAACAGGCACGGTCAGCACTAGTAGGCAATGCATACATGGTAGTGAGAATAGCATCATAGTCAAGAGCAAATATATATACCCTCTGCCCAAGCAGCTCCACCCAGTCGGGGAGCTCAGCTTCGTCGCCAAACTCGGTACGCCAGGCGTCACTCAGACGGGCGAAGCAGCGGGACTCTGTGTGACCAAGCGTCCCGCAAGCCTCACCAGTCCGATCACTTGTGCGAATGACGTACGGGCAGCGAACGGTACTAAAAGACCCTCTACTCTGAGCGTACCACTCGTGAAGCTGCCGGGGCGTAAGTGTCTCGCGTGGACGCCGCTGCAGCTGCAGCTGGCCACTGCCAGACGCTCCCAACTGACCAGCTCCAGGGCGACAGCTACGACGGCTACCGCGACAACCCCAACTAGCGTACCACTCACTAAGCTGCTGGGGCGTGAGAGACTCGCGCGGCCGTCGCTGGAGCTGCATCTGGCCACCGCCAGTAGTAGCAGTAGCAGTAGTAGCAGCAGTAGAAGCAGTAACAGCAGTAGCAGCAGTAGCAGCAGTAGCAGCGCGGCCACCCCTACAACCCCAACTAGCGTACCACTCACTAAGTTGCTGGGGCGTGAGGGACTCACGAGGATGTCGCTGGAGCTGCATCTGGCCACCGCCAGTAGCAGCAGTAGCAGTACTAGCAGCAGTAGCAGCAGTAACAGCAGTAGTAGCAGCAGCAGCGCGTGCAGGGCAGGCGCGGCAGGCAGGCAGGCAGGCAGGCCGGCAGGCAGGCAGGCAGGCAGGCAGGCAGGCAGGCAGATGGCGCGGTAGCGCGCAAACAAGGCGGTGCTCACCAGTGGCGGGAAGAGAAGGCGCTCGCTGGGCGAGCAGGGCCGGCGCTTGGCGGGCGGCTGCACGGGGTCCAGGGGCGGCGTCGCGGGTCCAGGGGCGGCTGCACGGAGTCCAGGGGCGGCTGCAACAGGGGCGGCTGCTGCAGGGGCCAGGGGCGGCTGCTCTGGGTCCAGGGGCAGCTGCTCGAGGGTCCAGGGGCGGCTGCACCAGGGGCGGCTGCTTCAGGGGCCAGGGGCGGCTGCTCGGGGTCCAGGGGCGGCTGCTCCAGGGGCGGCTGCTGCAGGGGCCAGGGGCGGCTGCTCTGGGTCCAGGGGCGGCGCTCGAGGGTCCAGGGGCGGCTGCTCTGGGTCCAGGGGCGGCTGCACGGAGTCCCGGGGCGGCTGCACCAGGGGCGGCTGCTTCAGGGGCCAGGGGCGGCTGCTCTGGGTCCAGGGGCGGCTGCTCTAGGGGCGGCTGCTTCAGGGGCCAGGGGCGGCTGCTCTGGGTCCAGGGGCGGCTGCTTCAGGGGCCAGGGGCGGCTGCTCGGGGTCCAGGGGCGGCTGCTCCAGGGGCGGCTGCTGCAGGGGCCGTGGGCGGCTGCTCTGGGTCCAGGGGCGGCGCTCGAGGGTCCAGGGGCGGCTGCACCAGGGGCGGCTGCTTCAGGGGCCAGGGGCGGCTGCTCTGGGTCCAGGGGCGGCTGCTCCAGGGGCGGCGTAGCTGGTGCAGGGCAGCGCGCGGGTCCCACAGGCGCCGTGACGGGCGACGGGGGGCAGCGCGCCGTCACCGGAGGAGGCGACGCGCGGGGCCGGCGGCAGGCTAAAACGGGGCCGAAAAACGGGCTACGCGGGCGGCGGACGCGGCGCGCAGGGCCTAAGCGGGCTGCGCGTGGGCGGCTCACGCGACGCGCGGGCCGGCGGCAGGCTGCGCAGGCGGCTGACGTGGCGCGCGGGGCCGAAAACAGGCCTAAACGGGCTGCGCGCGGGCTGCTTAAGAGGCGTGCGCGGGAAAAAAAAAAGGGCCGCGCGCGTGCAGCCAAGGCGCGCGCGGGCAGTAGGCAAGGTAGGTAAAAAGTAAACGGTGGGCCCTAATCCTAGGTCCTAAGGACCTATGCTCTGATACCATGTTAGAGTCTTAGGCAAGGATGAAGTTTGACTATCGAGAGAGTTGGTACAAAGGAGAAACCTAAGGGGTTGTACCCCACAATGAGTACCCCACTAAGTCTACCCAAACTATAAACATAGATATATGTTTGACAGTTCCACGTGGTTTGCATGATTTGAGAGCCCGAACTCTGCCTGGTACGCTTATTATAGGTGCACACAGAGACCAGACTGCCCAACGCATCACTTTGATTGGTCCACTGCATTGGATGCCCCAATTTTCTTGCTAATGCACTATTTTCCACATCCACAACAAGTTTTTTCCATTTCGTTCCACGTGGTTTGCATGATTTGAGCACCCGAACTCGGTCTGGTACGCTCATTACAGATGCAGACACAGACCTTACTACAAGCTTCAGCCATCATATTCCATCTTTTCTCCTAAGTGAATGATTTCCCCAATTTTGGCGTGTATGAAACGTTTTCGTAAAAAGGGCAAATAAAGGCCTGAGAATTAACACACCATTCTAGCGGAAGTTGCCACCTGATCGCACTACATAAAAACTGAAGTAAAAAGAAATTTGCTGGTGTTCAATTAGGTAGAAATTTGTCACAATCATCACTGTGTGTGGTGTGGCCAGGGCCTCAGATTGGTTTTTGTGTACCCTGAGCACTCAGTGTCCCTAGGAGGGTAACACTGATTTTCAGTGTCGTCTAGTGTGAAACACTGAATTTACAGGGTTGTTAGAAATAAAACGCTGATCAATCAGGGTTTCTACAACTTCAACACTGATCAGCATAGTTGCTTTTCTGGTATGCTGTCATAACACAGCGAATCAGACTGCCCTCACTTTACAATTCCCAAATTCGGCCAGGATTCTGCTATTTCCGTGTCTGATTGGTCAGAAATCTTGTCTGACCAATCGAATAGGACAATTGTTAAGAATTGTTTCTGATCTCTGGTTGTGTACTTGACTGATGATTCGGACTTGGTTCGTCACAGCAGATTCGCCCTGACGGCAAATTCGACCTCGCACAGTCGTTACGCGCTGTCGCAGCACAGCAAATTCGCCCAATCACAGCAGATTTGCCCTGACACAGCAGAAGATTCGCCCCTCACACAAGAGATTCGCCCTGTCAGAGCATGTTTCGCCAGAAATCCCCTTGGTGCACGGTGCACAGTGACGGCGCGCCAAAACAAGGAGTTTTCAGTTTCAGGGTAGACCCCGATACAACACTGACTCGTTATTGTCCTCAAACACAAAACACTGGAAAATCAGAGTTCGAAATTTAAAAACACTGAAACATCAGGGTCGTTGAAAAAAAAAGGCTGATGCATCAGGGTCATGATAAAAAACGGGGGTCAAACTTCAGGAATTCAGGGTAAAATTCCTGACATCTGAGGCCCTGGGTGTGGCCACAACACAAAGCGACAATCACCACTACACACACAGGAAAAAATCGTACCTAGGGCACCAGGGTGCGATTTCTTTTATGTGGAACAGCAAGATGCATGCTTCCACGTTAGCTTGTTCTCTGACACCGTACTCATATTCCAGCCTAAACTGCTGGGTCAAAACCTCATGCTGTCAGGTGAGTGACCGCATGCGCTGCTCACGTTAGCTTGTCTTCAAAGCAAACACACAGGCCCCTCTTGTCAGTACCCCTTATTGTCCTCTCCCCTCTCGTCAGTAAACCTCCACAGGTGCTCTCCAAGAAGCATTACCTCCTCCCCGCCTCCCCTTCCTCTTCCTCCTTGCTCCAAACGGCATGCCCTTCAGGAATCAAGAGGGAATGCAGAGCGGCATGCCTTTGAAAAGCGACTGCTGGCGGCACATCCACCCGCGGTTGAGCAGCGGCACGAGCGGCGGCTGGCGCTGGAATTGCACCACCACCAGCGACGCACAGCTGTCGCCCGCGTTCACCGTGTACCGCCGGTTCTTCACTCCCTGCACCGGCTTCCCACACACCACTGCGCCCACGGGGTGCCCTGCCACACAGATCTGATGCCAGGGTTGGAAGGACGTGGGGAGAGGGAGAGTGGGCAAGAGGGAAAACAGGGGAGTGAGGTTGAGAAAGATCTCATATGCATCGGGGGAAACTGCACAAATGGGTTGCATTTCCTCGCTCTCCCGTCTCTCTGCCCTCCTAACTCCCTCTTCCTCTCCTTCCCTCTCTACTCTCACCCTCCCCTCTTCCCCCCCCTCTCACACAGCAGGCCCGGGTCGAGGCGGCTTTTGAGGCGCCTCAACTGTCCTCCCAACCATCTCCCCCTCCACACACACCTCTTGGTCTATAAGCCCGTTGAGGTTATCGCAAAGCAGGCCCGGGTTGAGGCGGAACAGAGACAGCCACGAGAGGCCGTTGCTGTCGATGAGGCTCTCACACGTGTCCCCCACGTCCACGCGCTGGTACTTGGTGCACATGCGGTGCTCCTCCATGCCCGCCATGCTCTTCCCCCGCTCCACACACACCTGCAAGGAGAGAGGATTAGACAATGCTCAATCAGACACAGCATACATACACACTACTGCCGTGTTCTCCCCTCTCCCCCCCGGCTCTGTCCCCCACGTCCATGCGCTGGTACTTGGTGCACATGCGGTGCTCCTCCATGCCCGCCATGCTCTTCCCCCGCTCCACACACACCTGCTGGGAGACGGGAGGGGATGGGGTTGAGGACGGGGGGGGGGGGGGGGAAGGGTTGGTTTGGTGGCGGTACCTTTTGAGTCGACTCAAAAGGCACATGAGGCGCCTGAAACTAGAATTCTGCAGTGAGTCGAGCTGTGGTGAATCTGTGGTGTGTGCAGGAAGAGGACAAAGCAGAGCTTCAGACTCAAAACACCAAATCACGGACTTTAAAGAAGAACAAGAGGTAGAAGAAGAAGATGAAAATTTAACAACCTGAACAATGGCTCTGAAACCCCCTAATGCCTGTTACCTGGTGGCCAGGCACAAGGTGTGAGCAGTCGATGCCTGGGTTAAGTGAAATCACGTCCACGCCAAAGCGGTCCTCTATGGCTGAACAGTCCGATGCTAGGCTGTCCACCTGAGGGGGTGCATGGGACGAGGAGGAGAAAGGGGGACATCTGAGACGATTAGTTTTGAGGTGCTTGAAAACTACACCACAAAGCGGTCCTCTATGGCTGAACAGTCCGATGCTAGGCTGTCCACCTGAGGGGGTGCATGGCACGAGGAGACGAGGGGGAGACCTTTGAGACGCTGCACAGCCAGGCTCTTGGCTGGAAGGCGGGTGGGAAAGTGAGATTGAGGAAGGACTGGGAGAGAGGAGAGGGGTGAGGAGGGATGTGGTTGCTGGGACGAGTGTGGAAAGCTGGGTGATTTGAGAGAAAGGGAGAGGAGGAGAATGGGGAGGGAGGAGATGGGAGGAGGAGCGAGGCGAATGGGGAGAAGAAGGAGGTGTGGTGCAGTGCGGTGCGGAGAGAGAAGGGCCCATGTGAAGGCTACTGGTGACATGGCCGAGTAGCAGTGAAATGGGGGAGGAGCATTGATGAGACAGGGTGCATACCAGTGAGATGGGGTGGGTACCAGGGAGATGGGGTGGGTACCAGGGAGACGGGATGGGTACCAGGGAGATGGGGTGGGTACCAGGGAGATGGGATGGGTACCAGGGAGACGGGGTGGGTACCAGGGAGATGGGGTGGGTACCAGGGAGATGGGATGGGTACCAGGGAGATGGGATGGGTACCAGGGAGATGGGATGGGTACCAGGGAGATGGGGTATCTGGTGCGGCAGCTCTGCTGGGCGTCGTCGTCTGGGCGCACAGACAGCACCATGCCCTCCTGCAGGTTGTCACAGTCTATGCCCTGCCGGGGAGATGGGGAGAGCGAGAGGGAGACACGAGAGCATGAGGTGGTGGGGGATTGATGACGCATAAGAAGAGACCAACAGACGGAGGAGAGGAACCAGACGCACACATCAGCAGGGGCAGCAGCAGGGGCAGCAGTAGGGGCAGCAGCAGGCGGCGGCAGCAGCACTCACGGCGTTCTGCTGCAGGAAGCTGTCCTGGGAGAGGCCGAAGAAGACGTAGATGTCATAGCATGTCTCGCCGCCCACCACCTGGTACGTGCTGCTCTTGCCCGCCATGCCTGCACGGAGAAAGATGCGGGGAAGAGTGAGGGAGAGAGGGCGGGGGTGAGAGGGTTAAGGGAGGGGCTGACCAGGATGATGGGTGGGAAAGGTTCGAGGGGCTAGAAGCAGTAGTGGTATTAGCAGTAGTGGATCGAAGAGTAGGCTGTAGGCTTTGCTGCTGCGCTGCAGTGTGATGCGGTGTGGTGTGGACCGTGTGGTGTGGTGTGGTGCAGTGTGGTGTGGCATCTCGATCATGCACGCAGATATTGCTAGCGGCAAGCAAACTGGATAACGCTGCTGGCCAATGCAACACAGATGCTGCAACTTGCAGCTTGGCGGGCACACACGCACAGCTGCAAGACTGAACAAAATCCCCTCCTTCACCACCTTTCTTAACCCCACCCCCCCTCCCCCTCATCTACGCACCCCTGTCTGCTAGCCCTGTTGTAACCCCTTCACTTGCAAGTGAATGACGCAGGCTCAACAAACACTCGCGTCAGCACATGGAAGGAACCAACCAGCAGGCGCAATGCATCTACCTGGCACAGCACGCAATGCTTCTTCTGAGTTGACTCTTCTTTAAGCCAAGGAGAGAGCAAAGGCAGGGTTTGAAATTCGAGAGACTCACGAGGCACGCAGGTGGGGGCGCCGGAGCTGAGGGTGCTGCGCATGTAGTTGGGCGGACACACACACGTGTACCCTCCCTCACCGTCGTTCACACACGCACCACCCCCACACGGGTTGCTCGTGAACGCTGCACATGCGTCCTCTGGGTTGGGGGCGCAGGGGAGGGCGGAGGAAAGCGGAGGGGAGGGCGGAGGGGAGGGCAAGCGGAGGGATGCCGGTTAGGAATGGCGAGAAGAAGGGGGGATAGGATTCCTGGTGTGTGCAGGAGGAGCAAGCGAGGGAGTGAAAGAGGTGACCATCGTAGCTTGACATCAAGAAGTGTGGAGTTGATGCTGACTCCTCACAGACAATCATGTATCAAACAACTGTTTTCCCTCGCCACACTGCTCGTCTTCCTACCTCTCCCATACTCTCCCCGACCCCTCTCGCTCCCCCACCCTCCGCCACGCACCCATAACGCAAGCCTGACTGCCATCCTTGCTAATAGCCAGGCTGAGACCCGGCCCACAGAAGCAATTGTACCCTCCGTACGACGGCGGGGGAGGGGGGGAGGGCGGGCACGCCATGCTGTCAGGCGGGGTGCTGATCGAGGGAGGCGGGGACGGAGGCGGGGGCTGGGGCGGGGGGGGGCGAGGAGGCGGGGGAGTTGGCGCGATATAGTATGTCGCGTATGGGTTCACGAGCTTTAGGAGAGGACCGGGAGGTTGCTGGTTGGAGGAGAGCGAGGATGAAGAGGTGGAGGAGGAGACAGAGGAGGAGGAGGCGGAGGTAGCGGAGGAGGAGGAAGGCCATGAAGGGGCAGAGGGCAGCAGAGAAGAGCCCGGCTTTACAAGAGCAGAGTTCTTCTTAGTGCCTTTAGTGGTGGCAGCAGCAGGTGCCTTGGAGCGTGCAGCAGCAGTAGCAGCTGCCCCTCTCATCTTCTCAAACGCCTTGCTGCTCTTCACAGCAGCGAAGATAGCACGAGCTGCAGCCATCAACGACCTGCTGCTGCTGCTGCTGCTGCTGCTGCTGCTGTCCATCCCCAACGCGGCCGATTTGATGCTGCTCTCTATCACGGCTGCACTGCTGCTGGACCCACCACTACTGCCTGTCACGACAGCCTCATTGCCTGCTTTCTTCGGGCTTGCTCGTGTCGTGCCTTTCTTGCTCGCTCCCTTGTGCCACTGCTGCTTCTGCCGCCGCTGCTGCTGCTGCTGCTGCAGGTGCTGCTGGTGGTGCTGCTGGTGGTGCTGCTGGTGGTGCTGCTGGCCTCTACCAGGATTGCTGTCGCTGGAAACCAGCTGCCGCCTGCTGTCCCCCGGCCCCTCTCGCGCCACCCGCTGCAACCGCGAGCGAGCAATCTCCAGGTTGGAACGACGGAGACGGCGAGAGGGGACAGAGGAGGGGGGGTAAGAGGAGGAGGAAGAGGAGTATGTGGTGGTGGTGGTGGGGATGGGGGTGGATGTGCCATGGGCGAGGATGCGAGTGGTTCTACAAGCGCCCCCTCCGCATGATGTGCACGGGTTAGCCTGCTTCTGGGCTGCACAATTGGGAGAGACGCAGGGGGGCGGGAGAGAAGGGTTTGGAGAGGGGAAAAGTGAAGGCGAGATGGGTACATACACGGATCACGTTTCGAGTCGTCTCAGAAGAGCAAGCGGCCTGGAATACCGCAGTAAGACCGCAACAAGACTGCGCACGCAACAGGACTGCAACAAGACTGCCCACGCAGCACTTACGGTCCAGCACGGGGTAGACCCCCAGGTTGTACGTCATGCCGCAGATGCCTCCGTACTGCGCGCTGCTGACGGCCACGCGCATGTACCCGTCCTCGCCCCACCCAGGCCCCCAGCTGTTGCGCAGCACGAAATGGTTGTCGCTCGCGCCTGGCGCCGTGAAGCGGTACCCCACCACCAGCACCGCGTGGTCCAGCACGGGCCTTGCAGGGTCGAAGCACGTCTCGTCCGCATACAGCCCGCCCTGGGGGGGGGGAGGCGGGGGGAGGGGCGCTTCTTTCAGTTGACTCAAAGGGCGCCGTGAAGCGGTACCCCACCACCAGCACTGCGTCGTCCAGCACGGGGCTTGCAGGGTCGAAGCACGTCTCGTCCGCATACAGCCCGCCCTGGAGAGCGGGGGAGGGGTAGGGATGGGTGGGGAGGGTTGGGGAGGGTTGACTCAAGAGGTGCTGTGAAGCAGTACCCCACCATGAGAACTGCGTGGTCTAGTACTGGGCTTGCTGGGTTGAAGCATGACTCGTCCACGTACAGCCCGCCCTGGGGGGGAAGGGAAGGGTGGGGATCGGCGGGGAGGGGTGAGGAGGGATCGCGAGAGGAGGGGAGGGGAGGACAGGACAAGCGGAGGGACGGGGGAGGAGCAAGGGACGAGGGGAGGGTGGGTGTGAGAAGGAAGCCTTTGCGGGGTAGGCTGGAGAGAGAATGCGCCATGGACAGCCAGGATCAGATTCAAGACCAGAACGAGGATTTTGGAGCGTTGAATTCAGAAAAATACTATGTCTCTCACACCGCCTACCACGGCATTCCCCGTCCCCGCCTCGGCTCTGCGCCCTCGCAACCGACCCGATCCCTCCTACCATCCGGACAGCGCACCCGACCAGCTCTCTCTCTCACCGTGTATGTGGCGAACGAGGGGTGCGAGCCGTGCAGCGTGACTATAACGGGCTGCTTCTGCACGGCGAGAATGAGCCCCAGCGCGCCGGGCAGCGGCACCTGCTCGTACAGCTGGATGCGCAGCGCTGATGGCACCGTGCTCGTGTTGAGCGGCTGCGGAGGGGGAGGGGGGAAGTGACGGAGGAGGCGGGGAATGCGGTGGCGGGAGGCAGGGGAAGGGAAAGGGGAAGGGAAAAAGGGCGGACGCTTGGCGATGTTTGTTGAGCGTTGAGGGGCGTGTGGCAAAGCACCCCACTGCACTGCAGAGTACCGCACAGGACAGTGCAGTACAAGAGTAGAGCATGGCATAGCTGGCAGCGAATGCAGAGTGGTGCCACGGTAACGACATTGGAAAGGTGCCGTGATGGCAACGTCAAGTCGATGCGATGCATATGGTGGCACCATATGGTGAAAGGCACCCACCCACCCACCCACCCCTAACATGGCAACCTCCTTCTCGAACCCCTCCAAACCCCCACCCCGCACCCACCCTTACCACATTCGTAATGGGGACCTGCGTCCCCACGTGCTGCTGCACGCCCGTCGCATTGCACGTCGCCTTCGTCGCACGGTACGCGTACGACGTCGCATAGGCCACGGCGTTCGCCGTCGCGTACTGCAGCGCGTCCTCGGGGTACCCGCCCAGGCACGACCCCACGGCGCAGTCCACCAGCTGCTGCGACGACAGCGACGAGTTCGGCGGCAGTTGCGACGACAGCGCGTAGTACGCGCCTTCCACGGCGCCCGCTGCGGCGAACGCCCAGCACGCGCCTGCGCGGGGGGGCGGAGAAAGGGGGAAGAAGGGGTTGGGGAGGTGGCGGGAGGCGCATAGGTCGGGGGAAGGGGTTAGGAGGAGATGGTGGGTGCGGGCGTGAGCGGCAGCGGCGTGAGCAGTTGCGCGCGAAGAAATATTACGCGAACATCGTTTACTATTCTCATTTCACAACTCACAAGCCACAATCTCTGCTCTCTGCCCCTTCCCCTCTTCCACTCTTGCAACTCTCTTCGCGACTCACTGCATTGGCCTTGGTCGCCGACAGGACCGAATTTCGCCACGAAAGACGCGACCGGGGGGAACTCCCACACGGGCTTGCCCGTATCAGGCGAAAACGACAGCCCCAGCGACAGGTACCGCGACACGGGGTTGAACGCGGGTTGCGCCGACATTAGGTGCGCGCGGGGCGGGGGAAGGCCGAGAGTGCGCCCGTCTGCGCAAGGGTGCGAAGAACGGGGGCCAGGGGGGATGGGGGAAAGCGGAAGGCTTGGAAGATGGGTAGGCGTGGGGAGAATGGGAAGAAGAGGAGAACTGGAAAAGCGAGAGAAAGGCGTATTACGGAGGCCCGCACGTCACGCACACTACACACGCACGATCCTGTCCCTGTCGCTTACAGGGCATGCGCGGCTGACGGTACGCGGAGGCGTCCGGTACGCGGGAATGTCGGCGCAGCCACCACTGCACGAGACCCAGCGCGGTCAGTCGGCGGAGCGAGCGGGGGAAGAAAGTTGCGGACGCGGAACTTTTAAGAGAAGCGGAGCTGTCGGTGGTGGGATCTGTCATTGGGGGATAACAGGGGCGGGAAATTTTGCGGAGAGGCGGAACTGAAAAAGCTGTGGCCTTTCAGAAGGGGCGACTTTCAGACTTGAATGAGAATGATAGTACAAGCTGCTGCATTGATGGATAGCGAGAGCGTTGAGAAATCAAAGGGGGCTATGGTTGAGGAGCAAGTGGATCACTGGCCGCTATTGGAAGGAACTGGGCTGAAAAGTCTGAGTGTCAACGGAAACGAGTGCGCATGCGCCGCGTTTGCGTGTACGTGTGCGTGTGCGTGCGGCGCGCGTACCTTCTTCACGGCGGGTCGCGAAAGACTGCGGCGCGTGCGACTGAGCGTGTGGCGCTAGCGCGAGGAGGAGGCATAGTAGCACAACCGACATGGTGGCGATGGAATAGATATGTCCAAAGGGGACTCGGCAATATGCGGCACGGACGTCGCGGACTACATAATGCGGCGCCTGCAGACGGGCCGCTCTGTTCTCCGCACTCATGGTGCCTGAGTGTGGCTACAAGAAAAAGGGTATCTAAAAACCAGCGGCTGTCCTTATTACCCCTCTCGTAGCTCTCAGCGGGAGAGGGAGAGGCAACTTGGGAGTGGAAGGCGGTACCGCGGCTCTCTTGGAGGGAGAGATTGAAAGAGTTATACGATTAAGGAGCTCCTACATTAAGGCTTGATGACAAATCACCATGATGCTAGATCAGGGTGGCGCTAAGTGGCAGGCGCGGGATAGCGCGCTTCCGAGTCTGTGTCGCCGACCCAACGGTGGGCGACAGGATCGTCGTACGCAGGTGCTGGTCGGAAATGCGCTAGTTAGAACGTTGGTCTCAAATCTGGTCATGGCATCCGATCGTCTTCCGTCCTTAGTTCCTTTCAGAGTTCCAGTAAGGGCCTTTAGGTGCTGCTAAGTACGACTTGAAGTTGTGGAGATTGTAGGGGTTGCGGAGGAGGAGCATTCGAACCTCGGCTGGAGGCATTTCCTACATGTGACGCAAACTCGTGCAAGCGAGGAAGCTGCGAGCCCTCAGTACACAGTGATCTCCAGCACTCCCGGCGTTTCAAAGGCGGCATGACTATTTACGAAGCGCCAAAGGCACAATGACAGCCAGTTGGGTGAAATGAAAGCTGCGGCTGTTCTCCCGCCGTGCCGAAAAGTAGCTGTTGTTGACAGATGGGTTGTGTTGTGTGGGTGGGTGAGGCGAGGGGAGGAGGTGAGGCAAGGTGACATTCGAGTGCGTCGTCGTTTCGATGGCTGCAGACAAAGCAGACAGAACTGATGGCTTGCTGCGGTGTGTCAGGTCAGAAGGATGTGCGATGCGCGACGCGACCCAACAATCAATTTCAGCAATCCCCTTCCAAAATGGATTCCCGCTCGAATCCCATGGGCTTATTTGAACATGTTAGGACGCAGAAAATACCTGCATTTAAACGGAATACGGAACACACTCTAACACGCAAAGGCTTTTAGGAAGTGCAAAGATGTGATGGGCCAGAAGGATACTGGGGCTACTAGGCTAGACTTTGTGCTCTCATTGTGTAAGGAAGTTTCCCGAATTCCTTATCGGGGTTGACTGCTACGCGTACAGCCCGATTTTCGGACTCTGCATGTTCGGCCGACTGCCGAGGCTCCTCACGTCGCCTTCGGCTCTTCGATCGCCAAACCTGCACCCAACCTCGTTTCCCGACGTTCCCTCCTAGCTAGGGTAGTCACTATATTAGCGCGTACCTCCATTGTATTGTCAGTTCATTCAGTCACAGCCTCGTTGTTCGTTATTTCGCGCACTCTCTTTTACAACTCATAACACATGGTATCATAGCTACTTTCCTAGTTCACCCCGCTTTTCAAGGGTAGTTTGGTGGCACGGGAAGGGACTGCAAAACGGTTGGCTGCAAGGTTCGTTAATCCTAACCTGCCCGACTCCGATAGTTTTTGCTTTCCCTTCGCCTGAAGGCCACGGATATCCCGCTGCCCACCAGACGAAGCGTTCGAGACATGGACCAGGAGACATTGAACAAGATGCTAGCGCAAATGGCAGAGCTACAGCCAACAGTGCAAAATCTCTTGGCAGAAGTAACAACACTACATGTGGAAAACACCAAACTACGCCAGACGCTAGGTGAAACGCGTCAGGAGTCGCCCAGCAAAGAAGGCGAAGGCAACAGTCAAGCGGTGAGCAACCCGTTGGACGAGCTCACACGTAAGTTCGAAGAAGAAGATAAGCAGCGAGCGGCAGTGACGCCATTGCAGTAACAACGATCGAGATTAAACCCGTAAACCCGCCCCCGTTCAATCATACAGACAAGACTACTACAGTGAAGGGGTGGCTCTTCGACGTTGAAGTCTTTTTCACTGCAGCGAACTGTCAAATGTCATATCTGCTACAGTTTGTTTAGGCTGTAGTGGGGTAGTTGCTATGGGGTACAGTAAGTTTAGGGCTTCCTACTTGTACCCAAATCTTTCCTAGTTCAATCACTCTTGTTCATTCTGACATGGTATCACGAGCCTAGGTTGCCACCTAGGACCGCTTACTACTACGGGCCCACTATTCCGCTAGAAGCGCCCTCGTGCGCCCTACCTTACGTGCGCCCTCGTGCGCCTTTCTCTGCTCGTGCGCCCTCGTGCGCCTTTTTCTGCTAGTGCGCCCTCGCGCGCCCCGCCCTTCGTTCTGCCCGCGCGCTGTCCTGCAGCCCTCGCGCTGCCTCCTGCTGCCCTAGGCCAGTGCGCCGCCCCTGCAAGCTAGTAAGGCCCTCGAGCCGCCCCTGCAGGCCCGTCAGGCCCCCGAGCCGCCTCTGCAGGCCCGTCAGGCCCGAGAGCCGCCCCTGCTGGCCCGTCAGGTCGGCGCGCTGCCCCTGCAGGACCTTGCCGCCCGCGCGCAGCCTCTGCCCGACCGCGTGCCGCCCCTGCAGGCCCTCGCCGCCCGCACGCAGCCTCTGCAGGCCCGTCAGGCCAGTGCGCGACCCCGTCAGGTCGCTCTCGCGGCCCCGTCAGGCCGCAGTCGCGGCCCCGCCTTGTCGCTGACGCGGCCCCACCCTGCCGCGGTCGCGGCCCCGCCCTGCCGCCGACGCGGACGCGGCCCCGCCCTGCCGTGACGCGGCCCCGCCAGCTCTGCAGCTGACGCGGCCGCGCCCTACTGCTGCCGCGGCCGCGCCCTTCTGCTGACGCGGCCGCGCCCTGCTGCTGACGCGGCAGCGCCCAGCTGCTGACGCGTCGTCGCCCCCTGCCCGCCGCGTCGCCCTGCCTGCCGCGTCGCCCCTGCCCGCCGCGTCGCCCTGCCCTACCCCGCGCCTGGCCCCTGGAGCAGCCGCCCCTGGAGTAGCCGCCCCTGCAGCAGCCGCCCCTGGCCCCTGGAGCAGCCGCACCTGCAGCCGCCCCTGGCCACTGGAGCAGCCGCCACTGCAGGAGCCGCCCCTGGCCCCTGGAGCAGCCGCCCCTGGAGCAGCCGCCCCTGGAGCAGCCGCCACTGCAGCAGCCGCCCCTGGCCCCTGGAGCAGCCACCCGTGCAGCAGCGATCGTCGCGGCCCGGTCCCGCCCTGCAGCAACTGCCGCGGAGCTCCCTGCCGCGGTCGCGGTCGCGGCCCCGCCCTGCCGCTGTAGCGGCCCCGCAGTCGCCTCCGTCGTGCGCCTGCCCTTCCCACCACTGGTGAGCACTGCCCGGCCCTGTGCTGCTACTGCTGTTACTACTGTTGCTACTGCTTCTACTGCTGCTCCTGGCGTGGCCAGATGCAGCTCCAGGGCCGTCCACGTGTGTCCCTCACGCCCCAACAGCTTTGTGAGTGGTACGCCAGTTGGGGTTGTCGGGGTGGCATTAGTGGGAGTCGTCCTGGAGTGGGTAGTTCGGGAGTTTCTTGTAGTGGCCCGGTGCAGCAGCAGCGTCGTCTGCGCGAGACTCGTTCGCCCCAGCAGCTTCGTGAGTGGTACGCTCAGAGTAGCGGGTCACGGAGTACTGCTCGCTGCCCGTACGTTATTAGCACGGGTGTCCGGACTGGTCAGCCTTGCGGGACGCCTGGTCACGCAGAGTCTCGCTGCTTCGCCCGTCTGAGCGACGCTTGGCGTACAGAGTTTGGCGACGACGCTGAGCTCCCCGACTGGGTGGAGCTGCTTAGGCAGAGGGTAGATAGCTTTGCTCTTGACTATGATGCTATTCTCACTGCAACGTATGCATTGTCTACTAGTGCCGAGGGAGCCTGTCACCTGTGTGTGCCGCCTGACCCCGGTATCCAGTCTGCTGCTCCAGGTGCCGGTGAGGCTGCTACTCTAGGTGCTCGTGCGTCTCCTGCTCCAGGTGCTGGTGAGGCTGCTGCTCTAGGCGCTCGTGAGTCTGCTGCTTCTGGTGCTTGTGAGTCTGCGCCTTCAGGTACTACGTCTACTGAGGCACTGCACACCTTCACACTGGACTCAGGTGCTTCCCGCTGTTTCTTTCGCGACCGCACTGCCCTAGAGCAGCTCCCTAGACCGGTTGCTATCTCCCTGGCTGACCCCTCCGGGGGTCCGGTCCTTCAGACCTCCACCACTGCCCTCCCTTGTCCTGCTGTCCCGTCCGGCACACTGTCGGGCCTTTACCTCCCCTCGTTCTCTACGAACTTGGTGGCGGGTTCTGCACTCCAGGACGCGGGTGTTCACCAGTTCACCCCTGCCTACGAGCGTGTGACACACTGCACGTGTGCCCAGACGTGTCGTCACCTGGCTACCTTCACTCGGCAGCCGGGGTCGGACTTGTACACACTGACCACTGAGTCCCCTCAGGTAGCGGCGTCTGCGTCTGCGTCAGGTCAGTTGTCCGCCCCCTGCTTGTGTCGCACCCTGTCGCACCAGACCATCCTCTGGCACCACCGCCTTGGTCACCCCTCATTGCAGCGCCTTCGTGGCATGCACTCCCGGTACCTTGTCTCTGGTCTTCCCAGGGTTCTCCCTCCCCTCCCACCCTCGCCTGCTCCTCCCTGTCTTCCCTGTGTCGAGGGGCGGCAGCGCGCCACTCCTCACTCCTCTTCGTTCCCTCCCACAGAGGCTCCCCTGCAGACTCTCCACCTGGACGTGTGGGGCCCAGCCCGCGTCCGTGGATGGGGCCACGAGCGGTACTTCTTGCTGGTCGTCGACGACTACACGCGCTACACCACGGTCTTCCCCTTGCGCACCAAGGGTGAGGTCCCTGATGTTTTGATCCCTTGGATCCGCGCTGCTCGTCTCCAGCTCCGCGAGCGGTTCCAGTCGGACTTTCCCGTCCTCCGTCTGCACTCTGACAGAGGTGGTGAGTTTTCCTCCGACCTCTTGGCAGCCTACTCTGCGGAGCACGGCATCCGCCAGACGTTCACACTTCCGGCCTCTCCACAGAAGAATGGGGTTGCTGAGCGCCGCATTGGCTTAGTCATGGAGGTCGCTCGTACCTCCATGATCCATGCGGCTGCCCCCCATTTCCTGTGGCCGTTTGCAGTGCAGTACGCTGCGCATCAGCTCAACCTCTGGCCCCGTGTCTCTGCTCCGGAGACCTCGCCCACACTGCGTTGGACGGGGGAGGTTGGCGATGCGTCGGTGTTCCGGGTCTGGGGATGTCGAGCCTTTGTCCGCGATACGTCTGCGGACAAGCTCTCCTCCCGTGCCGTTCCCTGTGTCTTCCTTGGCTTTGTCCCTGACGCGCCTGGCTGGCAGTTTTACCACCCCACCTCGCGCCGTGTCCTGCCCTCTCAGGACGTCATGTTTGACGAGGCGGTCCCCTTTTACCGTCTCATCCCCTACCGCACTGCCCCGCTCCCCCCTCCGCCGCTCTTCCTCACGCCAGGTGCTGCTTCAGTAGACCCCCTACCTCCCCAGGGTCCTGCTCCCTCAGGTGTTTCCCAGGTAGACCCGGTCGAGCCTGTCGAGGTAGCTGTCGACTCTGGTCCTGCGCGAGGTACTGCGTCTGGGGGTGCTGAGACTGGGGGTGCTGAGACTGGGGGTGCTGAGCCTGGGGGTGCTGAGACTGGGGGTGCTGAGCCTGGGGGTGCTAAGACTGGCGGTGCTGCGCCTGGGGGAGCTGAGACTGACCGTGCTGCGCCTGGTGGCGCCCCCTCTTCACAGCAGCTGCGTGAGTGGTACTCTCAGCGTTGCAGCCTCCAGCGTGGGGCTGCTGGAGCTGGGGGTTCTGCCGGAGTTGGAACTGGTGGTGCTACGGGTGCTGTGTCGCAGCCGGAGCCTCCCTCCCCACAGCGGCTGCGTGAGTGGTACGCTCGACGCTGCAGCCTCCGGAGCGGCGCTCCTAGCACTGGGGTGCCGCCCGCTGGAGGCCATGGTGCTGTTGGAGGTACTGGAGCCTTTGGTCCTGGAGGTGCTCGTACACCCGGTACTGGAGCTGCTGGGACTGGGGGTTCTGCTGGAGCTGGAGCTGGAGCTGCTGGAGCTGGTGCTACTGGAGGTGCTGCTGGTGCTGGAGCTGCTGGAGGTGCTGCTGGTGCTGGAGTTGGAGCTGGAGGTGCTGGAGCTGCTGGAGCTGTCGATGGAGCTGAGGCCGCTGGGCCTACTGGAGTTGGTGTAGCTGCTGACCCTGGGGTTGGTGCTGCAGGGGCTGGAGCTGGAGGTGCTGACGCTCATCCTCCTGCAGGTGCTGGAGCCGACGGTGCGGCTGGAGCTGGTGCTACTGGGGGTACTGGAGTTGGCACTACTGGAGCTGCTGGTGGTGCTACGGGAGTTGGAGCTGCTGCTGGGGGTTCTGGCGCTGTCTCCGCTGGTTCTGCAGGCGCTTCACGACCGCGGCCGTACTTCGTTCCACTCCTTCAGCAGGTTCTTGGTCAGCCTCCTCCTCCTTGTCCTGCTCCCTCCTTAGAGTGTCCTCCGCCTGTCCAGTCGCAGGCACAGTTACAGCCTGCCTCACCACTTCCTAGTCCTTCTCCCTACACTGGTCCGACGGGAGGTCTTACGGAGCGTCGTGAGCCTGAGTCTCATCCTGTGTCGCCTGAGTCTCGTTCTGCGTCACCTGTTCGTACTGCTCGCGCTGGTCGTCGTGTCCCGCGCCAGCGTCCTCCTGCTGTCCCTTGCACTCACCAGATGACGCTTCGTCTTTCCACTGCTCCACAGCGTGTCTCTCTGCCTTCTCCTCCTACGCCCTCTCTTCCTGCCCTTGCTGACCTGGAGTCTGACTCTCTTCGTGCTGCTAGTCCTACTGTCACGCGTCTCCTGGCCACAGCTGTCACTGACCCTTCCTTTGAGTCAGCTGCTGCGTCTGCCTTAGTTGCTGAGCTTGTCGACTTTGCTGCCCACTATCGTCTAGACTACACTGCCAGTCTTGTTGCTGAGTCTGATTCTGTCTGTCCTCCGTCCGTCGGGGGTGAGTGTGCTCTTGGCACGGACGTCCTTGAAGACAGGCAGGAGGACCTTGAGTGTCTTGCAGCCGCTGCGCCTCATCTCGTGTCCATGCTGCTTGCCCCTGAGGGAGACCCGGATGCACCAGACATCCCGACCCCGCGCTCTTACGCTGAGGCGATCGCGGGTGAGTACTCCTCTCAGTGGCAGTCAGCCATGGACGCAGAGATGGCATCCTGGAAGTCCACTGGCACTTACGTCGACGAGGTTCCCCCTCCTGGGGCGAACATCGTCAGTGGCATGTGGATTTTCAGGGTGAAGCGGCCGCCAGGTTCTCCGCCTGTCTTCAAGGCTCGTTACGTTGCTCGAGGCTTCATTCAGCGAGAGGGAGTAGACTGCGGAGATAACTAGTGCAACGGGAGCTAGACTACGGGCTAGGCACGGGGCAAGAGTGATCGTAGCATTCGTTCGTTCCTTAGTTGTTCCTTAGTGCTAACACTGCTTGCTAGTTCACGGGGAAAATTTGCAAGAGTTTCACTAGGAAATAATGACAACAAAAGTTCAGAATGATTGCATCAACATTGGCAACACTGACTACATCAAACCTAGCAAGGCTGCTGGTCGACTGCCAGCGCAGCACGGTCGACCGCGTGCCAGCACGACTTGGTCGACCGCGCTCCAGCATAGCAGAGTCGCGGCTTGCCAACGTTGCCAGTCCGCGATTTGCCAACGCTGCAGCAAGTCGGCTGCACAGCGTTGCATCCGCGGGACAACGGTGCACCAGCTTCGCAGGTGCGTGCAGCTGGTTGGCGCCCAACTCCCCGTCACTTGCCCAGCGCAGACACTTCACCCGTGACGGCGCCCACCAGCCACGTCAACTTCGGGATACCACCCCCGAGGTCGTCCTCGCAGACAACATCCCCGGCGACTTTCGCGCACGTCGCCCGGGTATCTTGGTTGACCGGGTATTTCGCGGTCCTCCCGCGGTTTCGTGGCTCCACGGTCCCCCGCGATTTCGTGGCTCCACGGTCCCCCGCGATTTCGTGGCTCCACGGTCCCCCGCGATTTCGTGGCTCCACGGTCGGCTCCGCCCAAGCGAGGACGGGGCCAAACACAACTCCCGTTGACACTCCCCTGCCGCGTTTACGCTTGGCCCCCCCCCCCCTGGCCCACACGGCAGTACTGCTCGGAGAATAGCCCGTCGGCGTGCACACAACGCACAGCACGCCGGTCACCGCACCAGCCATGCAAAAGGGCATGGCACCTACTGCTGCACGTCGTTGTCACCGTCGCCCACATCGGCCAGGCGCACTTGGCCGATTGCAACGGAGCACCGGTTGAAGGCCGGGTAGTGCAGCGCCTTCGTCAGGAAGTCGGCCGGCTGCTCAGCGGTCGGGATGTACTTCAGCGAAAACTTCCCGCGCTTCACCATGTGCTGCAGCCAGGCCTGTCGTCGTTCCATGTGTTTGAGGTTGCCAGTCAACCCCATGCCCTTGCCGACCGTGATGGCCGACTTGTTGTCCACCCTGAGGACAGTCGGCTTCCCAGCGTCTAGCCGCTGGAACTCTGCGAGGAGGAAGCGAAGGCGACGTCCCTCCTTGCCGGCTTCGACGGCCGCCACGTACTCCGACTCGGTCGACGACAGCGTCGCGCACTTGATGCGCTGGCTCGACCAGGAGACCGCGGCCCCTCCGTAGATGAACACGTAGCCGCCCGTGCTCATCCGGTTCTGCTTGTCGCCCGCGTCGTCGGCGTCCACGAAGCCGACCAACTCCAGTGACTCCGGACCACCGCCGAACTCGAGGGCGGTGTCTCACGTGTTGGCGAGGTAAGCGAGGCAGCGGTCGACCTCGCGCCAGTGCTGGTCGCTCCTCACCGTGAGGCCGCTCCCCAGCTTGCTGCACGCGAATGCGATGTCTGGCCTCGTCGTCGTCGCCGCGAACTGCAGCGAGCCGACCTTCTGCCTGTACTCCTCCTCCTCGCGCTCCTGCGCCTTCTCGTCGTCGAATGTCTGCTCCGCGTAGGCGGCGTCGGAGACCGGCGTCTTCGGAGTGCGCCCGGTCTGCTCCTCGTCGATGAAGCACCTGCGCAGCTTGTCGGCGTAGCCCTGCTGGTGCAGCCACAGTTTTCGCGCCGGCCTGTCGCGCACGATCTCCAGGCCGAGATACTTCTGCACCGGCGAAATTTCGCGCAGCTCGAAAGCGGCCTCCAGCAGCTCCTTCAGCTCCTTCAGCATCGCGGTGCTGCTGCTCGCGGCGAGAAGGTCGTCGACGTAGACCAGCACCCAGCAGGTCACCTTGTCGTCGCCGACCTTGAAGTACAGAGCCTCGTCGACTTGGCTCTTCTTCCACCCTGCGCCAACCAACACGTCGTTGAGAGCCGTGTACCACAGCAGCGGCGACTGCTTCAGCCCATAGAGGCTCTTCAGCAACTTGCACACCCGGCCGGTCCCGTCGTTGAAGTGGTCCGGCAAGTACATGTACAGCACGCGGTCGAGCTTGCTCTGCAAAAAGGCGTTCTTCATGTCCAGCTGCATCAGGTTGAGGTCGAGGACGGCGACGATGCTGAGGAAAATCCTCAGCGTGACGTAGCTGCTCACCGGCGCGTACGTCTCGTCGTAGTCAGCGCCATACACTTGCGTGAAGCCTTTCACGATCAGCCTCGCCTTTTCGCGCTCGACAGTGTCGTCGATGCGGTACTTCGTTGTCAGCACCCACCGGTTCTTCATTATGTTCACCCCCGGCGGGCGTTCGACCAGCTCCCAAGTGCCCATGTTGATGAGGCTACGAATCTCCTCCTCCATGGCGGCCTTCACCGCCGGGCCCTTCCAGCTCGCCAAAGCCTCCTTCACCGTCATGGTCGAAATGTCCCAACGGTGCTCGGGATCGGCGTGCATGTCGGGGTCGAGCTCCAAAAACTCCTCATCCTCCTCGGCGTCATCGTACGCCAGGTCGTCGTCGTCCACATTGTTAGAGATTAAGGACGGAGTCTATGAAGATTAGGGGCTGAAATATCTCAAAATCGTCAACTACAATTCTGGACAGAAAAGTCGTCGTCACAAGAAACGTCGTCGACGAAAGGTCCACTGTTAGAATTCTTTCAAACTCGAGTATGTTGTAGCCCTTGACCGTGGCTATCTTTCCCAATTTGAATAGTATCAGATTATGGAGTATAACTCGAGTTATGAACTTCGGCGCACTAGGGGGTATGCTGCCATAGAAAACGTAACTCAATCACAATGATCTCACAAGTTCACACAAGAAAGTTAGAGTAGCAATAGAACCAGGTAGGAGGGGATGAGGAGGACGAGAGGGAAGGTCCCAAGAGAGTCCCCAACCAAGGAAACCCCATGCCATACAATTCCCTTCCCCATAGGCAACCCAACTTTGACCTTTGTCACTATCCCAACCTCCACAATCCACCTCAACCCAACTTGGCCACACTTGCCAACCTGGTTTGGTTTCTCCCAACCATTTGGCAGCAACTACAGTAGAAAAGACGAATTTCCCAACCCCCAAAAGTCTGTACCCCATATTGAGTCAACCCCACAACTTCCCATAGTCACCACAACCAAATATCAAAAGCATACGAACTCCAACGTTCGTAACTTTCTTGTTCGTGCTCCGATTGAAGCGATACTTGGTTCCTCGGAAAGCTCTTGAGCAGAGGAGTCACTTCAGATATCTGCTCAAGCCAAATAACATTCACACACACACTCAGAAAAACCAAACCGCACAAAACACAAATTCTTGCACACACTCACAACACGCATGCAACGCACGAACATATGATGGGAGGCAGACAGACG
Organism: Closterium sp. Naga37s-1; assembly: GCA_947471745.1. Taxonomy (NCBI): domain Eukaryota; kingdom Viridiplantae; phylum Streptophyta; class Zygnematophyceae; order Desmidiales; family Closteriaceae; genus Closterium; species Closterium sp. Naga37s-1. The sequence continues at coordinate 1,696,868 of CANJKZ010000030.1, forward strand.
TGAATGCGAATGGTAGCATCACTCAACAAACTCCCCCTCTGGCTGCCAACCATCATCCCACATGCCATAGCTCAAGCATGCATCCTCAATTCACACTCATCCCAGCAAGCTTCATGCCCTTCCAATGCTCAGACTCAGCCAGGCGCTTGGTGAGAATGTCAGCCGCCTGCTGATGGGTCTTCACAATCTCCAGCCGCACCTCCTTGTCCAGGAGCCTCCTCACCCAGTGCCACTTAGGCCTGATGTGTTTGGTCAGCCCATGAAGACAAGCATTCTTCGCTAGCTTCACCGCCGACTCATTGTCACAGAAAATCACAGTCGGCTCCCTCTGACCAACTCCAATCTCCTCCAACAAACGCCTCAGCCACACCACCTCCTTTGCCCCATGATGCAGGGCCATGTACTCTGTCTCACACGAGGACTGCCCCACCTCATTCTGCTTCTTACTGCGCCAGCTCACTGCACCACCTCCGAACAGGCACACATAGCCTCCAATGCTGGTGCCATCCGCTTTCACCGAGTTGAAGCTAGCGTCAGTGTAGCAGGTCAGGAGCATCTCCCCCTTGCTCAAATCAGCTGCACTCCTCTGCAGCCTCTGCCTCACAGCACTGTACTCCAAACCCACTGATGCCGTTGCACTCACATAGCGGACCAACCTCTTGGCCGCTTCCAGCTGCTCATGACTGGGGCGTGAAACCACACTGGCAAGCCTGGATGTTGCAAAGGCAATGTCAGGCCGTGTGTGGTTAGCCGCATAGTTGAGTGCCCCAACCATGGAATGAAAAAGTTTCCTGTCACTCTCACCCACCACCTCCTCATCAGCACAGGGCTCCACAGTGAACCCCGAAGGCAGTGGGGTGGCTGGCTTTCCTCCATCTTGCAGCCCATACTTCTCAGCCAGCCCCTCACAATACTTTCTCTGGTGCAACCTCAACACTCCCTTGTCAAGGTCCCTCTCCACATGCATCCCTAAATAGTACTTCACATCTCCCAACTTGGAGCACTTAAACTGCATCTCCAGCATCTCCTCCACATGCTCAATCATTGCAGACGACTCAGAGAAGAGCAGGATGTCATCCACATACACCAGGAGCATGAGAAACTGCTCCTTCTCCTGCAGCAGGAACAAGCTGTGATCACACTCACTCTTCTTGAAACCCCCAGCCAGCAGAGTCTCCTCTAACTTGTGGTACCATGCACGAGGAGCCTGCTTCAGGCCATAGATGGCCTTCTTCAGCCTGCACACCCTGCCGCTCCCATCATCCAAACCCTCAGGCTGTAACATGTACAGCTCCTCCAGAATGATCCCATTGAGGAAGGCGGTGGTGATGTCCATCTGCTTCACCCGCCATCCACGGTATGCTGCCATTGCCAATGACACCCGAAGTGTTGTGCCTTTCCCCACAGGAGCATAGAGCTCGTTGAAGTCCTTTCCCTTTGTCTGCTGAAACCCCTTAGCCACAAGCCTTGACTTGTAGCGGGTCAGCGCCCCATCAGGTCCGTACTTGTGCCTGAAAATCAGCTTGGAAGAAATGGCCTTCTTCCCAGGTGACAGCTCACACAGCTCCCACGTCTCATTCTCTAGCAGAGAATCATACTCCTCCTTCACACTCTGCTTCCACTTTTCAGCATCGGGCCCGCTCAATGCCTCAGCTAGCGTCTTGGGCTCAGGGACGGCTGCCCAGTAGCAGTGTGCTATCTCATCCTCATCACACTGCTCAGCCACACTCCCAGCCCTTACCACCTTTGGCTTGCCACGACTTGCATAGGTCAGCCTGTTAGGAGGGCGCACATCCCTCCTAGGACGGTCAGCCGTACGTCCGGCACCTTGTGGAGCACCTTGCTCCTCCTGCTGCTGCGGCTGCTGCTGCTGTTGCTGCTGCTGCTGCTCCTCCACCTCAGGTTCTCCCCCATCCTCTGTCACCCCAGAGATCTCATTCTCAGAGACAGAAACCTCCACTTGCCTTGAAGGCCGCTGCACCTCATCGGCCTCGACAATTAGCGGTGTCGTTGGAAGCTTCTGCTGCTGCTGCTGCTTCCACTCCTTGTAGTACAAGGACTCAAGGAACTTCACATCCCTTGACACGGTCAGCTGCTGGCTGGTCAAGTCCCAAATCAGCCAGCCCTTGTGATCCTTAGCAAGCCCCAAGTGCACACCCCATCTCCCAGAAGCTTCCAGTTTTCCCCTCTTCTCCTTAGGCACATGAAACACCACCATGCACCCAAAGGCTCTCAGCATGTTCACAGCTGGTGCAATCCCATACCACTTGGTGTAGGGGACCCACTGCTTGTCCCCCACAGTTGCCAGCACCCTGTTCTTCACAACAACGACCTGCCGCAGTGCTGTCACCCAAAACGGATCCGGCAGCCCTGCACGCCCAAGGAGAGTGCGAGCACCTTCCTGCAGGGTCCGGTTGAACCGCTCAGCCACGCCATTCGGCTGAGGGTTGTAAGGCACTGTGAGCTGATGCTGGATCCCCTTCCGCTTCAGCTCCTTCTCAAAATCAGCGCCGATGAACTCTCCTCCGTTGTCAGTGCGGATCACCTTCACCTTGTGTCCGCTTTCCCTTTGTGCTCTCGGCATCCACTCCTTAAGAACAGCCGCTGCCACCTCCCCCTTAGTCTTGAGAGGGTACACCCACACCGCACGCGTGTGGTCGTCCACAATCGTCAAGAAGTAGCGGCTGCCCGAGAGAGAAAGGGCCCTCGTGGGGCCCACCACATCCATGTGCACTAGTGCAAGTGGTGCCTTGGCTGGTCCTGTGCTGCTGCTGAAGGGAAACTTCGTGAATTTGGTCTCAAGGCAGGTAGGGCAGCTCCCAATCTCCTTTGCTCCCCCCTTCACCTCCAGCCCCTTCAAGCACCCATCCTTTACCAACTTCTGCAGCATAGGAATGTTCACATGGCACAGTCTCTCATGCCACGTCTCCCAATCAGCCTCACCACTCCCAGATGAAGCCTTTGCCCATGCAGCTGTCGCATCCACACCAGCAAGCACCTCACCATGTGGCTGTTGTGGCTGCTGCACCTTCTTGACTGCATCCAGGGCCCCAGCAGTTGGTGCAGTCTCCTCTCCTCCCGCAGTTGCTTTAGCCGCTGCCGCTGCCTTTGCCGTTGCTGGTGGTTTCCCCTTCCAAGGGATGATGGGCAGCTGCCACAAGTCCTTGATGCAGCTGCTCTTCTCCTCCAAGTTCCACAGCAGCAACTTCCCAAGCTTTGCACGGCAGCTGGTTGGGCCGAAGGTAACTTCAGCCTTGCTCTTCTGCAGCCGGCGCACAGAAAGAAGGTTAGCGGACAAACCTTCAACCAACAGCACATTCCCAAGCCCCACAAGCTCTCCATTGGCTCCCATCACCTTGGCATTCCCAACACCAATCTCAGGGAGCAAAGCACCTGAAGCGGCAGCCACAAACTTGATCTTCCCAGGAGGTTTTACCTCATCAAGCAAATCTGCCCGTGGGGTCATATGACTCGTGCAACCTGAATCGATCACCCAGTGAGTGAGGGGGTGCATCACAACCTTCCCAACTGAACCCACATCACCCCCACTCCCTTGCACATCCTCAACCATGAGGAACATCCCAGGGTCGGCTTTACCTTGTGCACCATCACCTTGTGCACCTGAACCTTGCACAGCGCCACCGCGTGCACGTTCACCACTTGGCGGCTTCATGCCTGGAGGGGCCCATCCCTCAGGCCGGCTGAAACACTTGAACCACGGGTGTCCAGCCTTCTTGCAGTACCAGCACGCACCCTCCATTCGGGTGCTCCCCCTGCCACCAGAGCTCCCATGCCCCTCATTGTAGTCACCTCGGCCTCTCCCTCTGCCAAAGCCTCTCCCACGGCCTCGGCCTCTCCCTCCCCCTCTTCCTCTGCTGCCTCCTGCAGCTCCATACCCCTCAGCAGTTTTGTTGGCAGCACCACCTCCCGTGTGGCGTCTGCGGAAGTCCTCCTGCAGAATCTGCTGCCGTAGCCACTCAGGCGTCCATTTGTCCTGCTGAACGTTGAGGGTGGGGATGAGGTTGTCCCACGAGTTGTCGAGCACCGAGATGATCTTGGTGCACTGTTGCATCTGCGACACTTCGCTGCCCGCCGCTGCCATCCTCGCATAGGTGTCCTTGATCTTGTCAAGGACCGGTTTCACATCATCTCCCGGTTTCATGGAGAGGGCAGCCAACTCCTTCTCCAACACAATCACCATCGGCAGCGTGTTGGGCTGAATCACATCGCGTAGCAGCTTCCATGCCTTCGGTCCGGAATCATCCAACTCCACCAAATCCTTGATGTGCTGGAACATGTCGTTGTTGACCGATTGGAGGATGAGGTCGTACAGCACCGCGCTCTTCTCAATCCACCGATCGCGGGCATCTCCTTCCCCCGGCATCTTCTCCTCTCCCATTGCAATTTTCAGCAGCTTGTAGCGCTTGAAGGCGCTCCGCATCCGCCCGCTCCATTCCTCATAGTTGGAGCCATCCAAAGCTTCAATCTTGGATGGTGGCGGCTCACTCCTCTTCTCAGCTGCATCTCCACTCCCTTGATTCATCTCCTCTGCTCCCAATCAGAGGTTTCAGCTCCCCCTTTTGCTGGTCACAATGTAGATCCACACAATCTTCACAAATGTCAGCGCCAACGAAATTTCGGCAGAGTTTCCCCTTAGCGGAAGTCACATCCAACCTCCAGAACTCCACTTAGGCACGCCCACAGGCCATGGTGGGTCTAGGAGGGTCTTCACACTTCAGTAGACTCCCCACAAGGTCCTTAATCACCTCTGATACCACTTGTTAGAGATTAAGGACGGAGTCTATGAAGATTAGGGGCTGAAATATCTCAAAATCGTCAACTACAATTCTGGACAGAAAAGTCGTCGTCACAAGAAACGTCGTCGACGAAAGGTCCACTGTTAGAATTCTTTCAAACTCGAGTATGTTGTAGCCCTTGACCGTGGCTATCTTTCCCAATTTGAATAGTATCAGAATATGGAGTATAACTCGAGTTATGAACTTCGGCGCACTAGGGGGTATGCTGCCATAGAAAACGTAACTCAATCACAATGATCTCACAAGTTCACACAAGAAAGTTAGAGTAGCAATAGAACCAGGTAGGAGGGGATGAGGAGGACGAGAGGGAAGGTCCCAAGAGAGTCCCCAACCAAGGAAACCCCATGCCATACAATTCCCTTCCCCATAGGCAACCCAACTTTGACCTTTGTCACTATCCCAACCTCCACAATCCACCTCAACCCAACTTGGCCACACTTGCCAACCTGGTTTGGTTTCTCCCAACCATTTGGCAGCAACTACAGTAGAAAAGACGAATTTCCCAACCCCCAAAAGTCTGTACCCCATATTGAGTCAACCCCACAACTTCCCATAGTCACCACAACCAAATATCAAAAGCATACGAACTCCAACGTTCGTAACTTTCTTGTTCGTGCTCCGATTGAAGCGATACTTGGTTCCTCGGAAAGCTCTTGAGCAGAGGAGTCACTTCAGATATCTGCTCAAGCCAAATAACATTCACACACACACTCAGAAAAACCAAACCGCACAAAACACAAATTCTTGCACACACTCACAACACGCATGCAACGCACGAACATATGATGGGAGGCAGACAGACGTGAATGCGAATGGTAGCATCACTCAACACACATCGTACACCGAGGTGAAGGCAGCAGGGACGAAGAAGTCGGGTGGCCTCCGAATTCGGCCCGACTTCCGAGGTCCGGGCTGCACCTCCACCACGTCGCTCGATGTGCCTTCATCGAACTGCTCCCCTGTCGTCCGCTCCTCTGAAGCGAGCTCCGCGTTCGACGGCTCCCCTATCGACGACTTCTCTGAAACGCGCTTCCCGTTCGACGGCTCCCCTATCGACGGCTTCTCTGAAACGCGCTTCCCGTTCGAAAACTCCCCTGCCAACTGCTCCGCGGTCGGCTTCGCTGCTGCTTGTTCCCCTGTCAGCTGCCTGCTAGCCGCGGGCTCCTCTGCGGGTTCCTCTGCGGTCTCCTTCGCGGTGTTCTTCGCGGCCTCCATCGCGGTGTTCTTCGCAGCTTCCTTCGCGGTGTCCAAAGTTGGCTGCACATCCGCGGCCCGCTTCTCCGCGACTGGCTGAACATCACGTCGGCCACCGGCGATGCTCTTGGCCGGCGCCACAGGCGACGCCCCACGACTCCCCTCATCGCCGGAGGCCGACACCAAAGTCAGGCCACGCAGTCCGACGGGAAGGGGAGGGGAAGAAGGGGCAGGAGATGGCAAGGCAGGGGCGACCGCGACATCATCATCAGCCCGCTCACCGACCTCAGCGAGCAGAGGAAGCGTCGCCGTCGAGGCGTCCGTTGGGTTGGCCCGCGTCCGCCCCGACGCGTGCCCGAATTCCGACTTCCACACCTCCAGCGACAGGGTTTCGTAGAACACCACGTCCGACGTGGTGACCACCCGGTTGTCGGCGATGTCGAGGAGCTCCCAACCTTTGCTCTCCTCCGACACGCCGAGGTGAAGGCCCCACCGGGCCTTCGGCTTCAGCTTCCCACCGCGCTGCTGCTCAGGGACGAGAAATTGTGCCATGCAGCCCCACACCCGCGCCAGTGACAGGTCGGGCTTCTGCCCGGTGAGAAGCTGGTACGGCGTCGTTCCCGCGGGCAGCGTCGACCGCTCCAGGCAGTTGCGAACCCAGACGGCCTGCCGCAGAGCGAGATGCCACCAGTGGTGCTGCACGCCCATGTGCAGCAGCATCGTCCGCACCGACTCCACCACCGTCCTCATCTCCCGCTCCGCCATGCCATTCTGCTGCGGGGTGTAAGGGCAGGTTAAGTCGTGAACGATTCCCTTGCTGCCCACGAAGGCAGTGAAGTCCTTTCCGAGGAACTCCCCTCCGCGGTCAGAACGCAGTTGCAGCACCGAATGCTTCGCCTGCCGCTCCACCAGCACCAGCCACTTCTGGAACTCCAGCAGCACGTCCGACTTCTTGGCGACCGGCCTCACCCACACATAGCGGGTCTTGCGGTCCTTCAGCAGCAAGAAGTACAGGCTGCCATCCTTGGCAGCCACGCGAAATGGCCCGCACAAATCGATGTGCACGACGGCCAAGACGTCGTCTGCTTCGGAGCCGTGGTCGGGGAAGGTGTGCCGCGCCAACTTCCCGCCGACGCACGAAACACACGGTGAGTCGGCGCCAGACACCGACTTGAGGTCCAGCCCAGTGGCGACCTCGTGCTTCGCCGAGCTCCGAATCGTGTCCATGCCAACATGCGCAAGCCTCGCGTGCAGCCTGTTCGGGGTTGCCTTCGTCGCCGAGACTATCGCCCGCAGAGCCACCTCCTCTTTCGCGGGCGTCGTCGCCTTTACCGCGCATGGGCGTAGGTCAGTGCAGAGGACTCGGCCGGTGTACGTCGCTCGACCGAGCACGTCCCCCGCCGCGGAGACGAGCAACATCCGATCGCCGTTGTCCTTCAGGGTCACCCCGCTCTCCTTCAGCTGGCCAGCCGAAAGCAGATTCGCCTGCACGCCCGGGACGTAGAGAACGTCGGAGATGAGCACTCGCTTCCCGGCCTCCCCTTGCAGCGCAACCGTGCCACGGCCGCGAACGTCCTGCAGCGCCCCATTGAAGCCACGCACGTGCTTCACGTCGCCACTCGACCCCAACTCGACGAAGGCCTCCTTCGTCCCCATCAGGTGGTGCGAGCAGCCGCTGTCGAGCAGGACCACCGCGGGGTTCGCTTGCACAGCTGCCGCCACCGCCTGGAAATCCTCGCCAGCTTCCGGCGCCAGCGAGACAGTCGGCAGTCGGCTCCACGATACCGACCAGCGAGCACGACGCCTCCTTGTCGCCTCGCCCTTTGCCACCCGCGGAAGAGTCGGCGTCCTTCGCCGAGGTCGACTTCGTCGACTGCTTCTCTTTTCGTGGCTAGTTTCCTCTACGCGGACGACGGCTGCCAGAACTTCCGCGGCCTCCCTTCGCGTCGTCGTCGTCGGAATCGCTGCGGTCGGGGCACTCGAAGGAGAGGTGATCGGGATCGCCGCATAGCCAGCATTCCCGACGTCGACCTCCTCCTCCACGACCGCCATCCTTGGACGATTTCGGCGCCATCGACAGCCGCTTCAGCAGGTTGTAGCTGCTCGGGAGTCCTTGCATGACATGCGTGACTTACGAAGCCGTCGAGTATTGCGCGCCAGCCATCCGTATGGTGGCGAGAATTCGCCGAGCTCGGTTGCAGTAGTCAGTCGCGGTCTCCTCGTCGCCCATACGCAGGTGCGTCAACTGCCCCTCAAGCTGGGCGATGAACAAGTCGTCGGTGACCTGGTAAGTTGAATCGATGAAATGCCACGCCCGGTGGCCAGCGTTGAGGTACTCCCTGCACGACTTCAGGGCGATCTGTACGCCCGGCGAGCAGCACCGCGAAATGACCGTAAAGGCCAGCAACTGCACGGCGCGAAATTCCGCTCGCAGCTCGGGGTAGTGCTCCTCCGGCGTCGCCACGGTTCCGCGGGCGAAGCCCATCAGCCCGGCCATCTCCAGCTGGGGCTCAATGGCTTCCTTCCACGTTAGGATGTCGGGACGACCGACCAGCAGAGGGGTGACCGAGATCCTGTCCGGCGTAAACTTGAAGTAGCCGTAGCTCGGCGCAATTCCTCCCGCGGTCACGTGAGTCACCGACATCGGCGCCAATTCACTTCGTCTGCCTCCGACGTAGTTTCGCGGGGCCCCTGCAGCCGCGGACGACTGCATCCCTCGCGCCTGAACGCCGCCGACTTCATCGGCGTGAATCACACCTCGCTGCCTCGATGTGCCTCCCGCGCTGCTGCCGACTTGGCCACCACCCGCGTTGACGTCCGCGTCGACGCCGCCCGCGGTGTTCACCGGTCGAGGAGACGCAGGCCGAGAGGGAGGGTGCTCCGTCGCCCACAAGGAGCGGATGCCAGCCTCGACGACCGTCCAGGGGATGTCGCCATACTCGTTGGCCTCGTGCTTTCTCCTCGCGTTCTCCAGCCGTGCCTCCAGGGTGTCCACCACCTCTGCGTCACCTACGGCTCCTACCATAGTGACTACCGCACAGCTGCCGGTCTAACACGATAGGGAAGTGCAAAGTCGGCTAAACCGAAGGTATCTTCGCGGTATCGTCCACGCTCACCGCACCATGCGGAGATAACTAGTGCAACGGGAGCTAGACTACGGGCTAGGCACGGGGCAAGAGTGATCGTAGCGTTCGTTCGTTCCTTAGTTGTTCCTTAGTGCTAACACTGCTTGCTATTTCACGGGGAAAATTTGCAAGAGTTTCACTAGGAAATCATGACAACAAAAGTTCAGAATGATTGCATCAACATTGGCAACACTGACTACATCAGACCTAGCAAGGCTGCTGGTCGACTGCCAGCGCAGCACGGTCGACCGCGTGCCAGCACGACTTGGTCGACCGCGCTCCAGCAGAACAGAGTCGCGGCTTGCCAACGTTGCCAGTCCGCGATTTGCCAACGCTGCAGCAAGTCGGCTGCACAGCGTTGCATCCGCGGGACAACGGTGCACCAGCTTCGCAGGTGCGTGCAGCTGGTTGGCGCCCAACTCCCCGTCACTTGCCCAGCGCAGACACTTCACCCGTGACGGCGCCCACCAGCCACGTCGACTTCGGGATACCACCCCCGAGGTCGTCCTCGCAGACAACATCCCCGGCGACTTTCGCGCACGTCGCCCGGGTATCTTGGTTGACCGGGTATTTCGCGGTCCTCCCGCGGTTTCGTGGCTCCACGGTCCCCCGCGATTTCGTGGCTCCACGGTCCCCCGCGATTTCGTGGCTCCACGGTCCCCCGCGATTTCGTGGCTCCAGGGTCGGCTCCGTCCAAGCGAGGACGGGGCCAAACACAACTCTCGTTGACATAGACTTCTTCCAGACCTTCTCCCCCACCCCGAAGATGACCACTCTTCGGGTGCTACTGCACGTTGCCGCTCAGCGTGACTACGAGCTTCACTCTCTTGACTTCAGCACAGCTTTCTTGCAGGGCAGCCTGCACGAGGAGATCTGGCTGCGCCGCCCTCCTGGCTTCACTGGGTCGTTCCCTCCTGGTACCCAGTGGAGCCTCCGGCGGCCAGACTACGGTCTCCGCCAGGCGCCACGTGAGTGGCACGACACACAGAGGACTACACTTGCGGCTCTTGGGTTCGCGCCTTCTACTGCTGACCCGTCGCTGTTTCTGCGCACCGACACGTCGCTGCCGCCGTTCTACATCCTCGTGTACGTCGACGACTTGGTCTTTGCCACTGCTGATACTGAGGCTCTCGCCCACGTGAAGTCGGAGCTGCAGAAGAGACACACGTGCACAGACCTGGGTGAACTGCGCAGCTACCTTGGCTTGCAGATCACCCGGGACAGAGCACGCCGCACCATCACACTGACTCAGTCACACATGGTGCAGCAGGTCCTTGAGCGCTTCGGCTTCACCTGGTCCTCGGCACAGGCCACTCCTCTGGCTACAGGTCACTCGCTCTCAGCTCCACCTTCGGACGAGTCCGTAGAGCCGAGTGGTCCTTATCCAGAGCTAGTTGGCTGTCTCATGTACCTGATGACTTGCACTCGTCCTGACCTCGCGCACCCTCTTGGCCTTCTGGCTCGCTACGTGGCTCCTGGTCGGCACCGAAAGGTGCACATGGATGCTGCTAAGAGGGTACTGCGCTACTTGTGCAGTACATCAGGCATGGGACTCGTGCTTGGAGGGAAGAGCTCAGTTGTCCTCACTGGGCACTCAGACGCTTCTTGGGTTGACGACCAGGCTACTCAGCGGTCGTCACAGGGTTACACCTTCAGCCTTGGCTCTGGTTCAGTTTCTTGGCGTTCTACACGCTCGTCTTCAGTTCTCAGCTCCAGTTGTGAGGCTGAGATCTACGCCACAGCCATGGCTGCACAGGAGTTACGCTGGCTCACCTACCTGCTGACTGACTTGGGAGAGCGGCCTCGTTCTCCTCCAGTGCTGTACGTCGACAACAAGGCTACCATTGCCTTGTGTGAGGAGCACAGACTGGAGCACAGAACGAAGCACATCGCTCTGCGTTACTTCCTGGCTCGAGAGTTGCAGCAGCGTGGTCAGCTTCGTCTGCGTTACGTGGCCACTCGGGCCAACACTGCTAATATATTCACCAAGGCACTTCAGTCTGGTGATCATCAGCGTTTCTGCACTATGCTAGGGCTTGTTCCCACTTTTCCTCACTTGCTGTAGGCTTTGCTTGTACTGTGATCTATATATATATACCTGCATGCTTGCTTTCCTAGGCAGAGATCACTGTGATGTTTATGTTGCATATATGCCTCTGCATGTGAACTGGCCTTGTGGCCCTTTGCTTGTGCTCAGTGTGTGTGGTGACGTTGTGATCCACCCTGAGCTTGCTTTGCCTTTCTTGACTGGTCTTGTGACCCCTTTCTCTCCCCCACTTTGCCTATGGGGGTGTGTCAAATGTCATATCTGCTACAGTTTGTTTAGGCTGTAGTGGGGTAGTTGCTATGGGGTACAGTAAGTTTAGGGTTTCCTACTTGTACCCAACTCTTTCCTAGTTCAATCACTCTTGTTCATTCTGACACGAACGTCAACAACGACGCCACGCGTATTAATTACGTTGTATCCCTTCTGCGAGGCGCAGTGCTGGAGTGGTGGCGCCGAACCTTGGACACGGGGACCCCGATACGTTTGACGCATGCGGCAGACGGAACCTCAACATCGGCTAATCAAGTGGCAGAATTGATGTTCGGAGTGACCAAGATACGCACGTGGAACGAGTGGGGCGTAGCGTTACGAGATCGCTTCGAGCACGTATCCGCCTTGGAGTAAGCTCGCATGAAGCTGCGTGCCTGGTCGCAGTTGGCATCTGTCCAAGACCACACAACATTATTCATGGGCCTCGTCGACCAAGTGGATGACATGTCGGAAGCGAAGTGGTTCAATAAGTACGCCAGCGGCCTCAATAATGAAATTTAGTATGAGGTGCGACGAGGCCGCCCGACATCATTCCTGGAAGCGATACGGTTGGCTGAGTCCACGGATGCACTGATGCAGTACGCGTGAACGGCTTCCCGGGACGGAAACCGTTTTCGTGGCCAGACCCAACGGGCCACAATCAATGTAGTCCATACACCCATGTCAGAATATGGAAACATGAATGATGTCTAAAGCAGGATGAGTGGTACAAGTAGCAACCCTAACAAAGGGTTGTACCTCATAGGTAGTAACCCACTATAGCCTAACATCACTAACATGACATAAACATGTTTTGACACACCCCCATAGGCTAAGTGGGGGACAACAAGGGGTCACAAGACTAGTCAAGGGAAGAAGCAAAGCAAAACAAAGCTCAGGGTGGATCTCAAGATCACCACGCATTCTGAGCACAAGCAAGCGGCCACAAGGCGAGTTCACATGCAGAGTTTACAAGAACAAGAGTAGTACATTAATTACAACCTAGCAAGTGTAAGCATGCATGTATACTCATATATATCAGTGTACAACAAGAGCAAGATCAAGAGACAAGCAAGTGAGGCAGAGTAGGCACAAGCCCAAGAGCAGTGCAGAAACGCTGATGATCACTAGACCCGAGGGCCTTGGTGAAAACATCAGCAATGTTGGCCCGATCGGCCATGTAAGCAAGACGAAGCTGACCACGTTGCTGCAGCTCTTGCGTGAGGAAGTAATGGAGAGAAATGTGCTTTGTTCTGTGCTCCAGTCTCTGGTCCTCACACAACGCGATCATGGCCTTGTTGTCGACGTACAGAACTGGAGGAGAACGAGGCCGCTCACCCAAGTCGGTCAGCAGGTAGGTCAGCCACCGAAGCTCCTGTGCAGCTATAGCCCCAGCATAGATCTCAGCCTCACAACTGGAACTAAGTACAGAAGATGAGCGAGTGGACCTCCACGAGACAGAACCAGTGCCGAGGCTGAAACTGTACCCCTGTGTCGACCGATGAGTTGTCTGGTCGTCAGCCCAAGAAGCGTCTGAGTGACCGGTGAGAACAACTGGACCCCGTCCTCCAAGCACGAGCCCCATGCCCGATGTACTGCACAAGTAACGCAATACCCTCTTCGCAGCTTCCCAGTGCACCTTTCGGTGTCTGCCGGGAGCCACATAGCAAGCCAGGAGGCTAAGAGGGTACGCGAGGTCAGGTCATGTGCACGTCATCGGGTACATGAGGCAACCCACAAGCTCTGGGTACGGACCACTTGGCTCTATGGACTCGTCCGAAGGTGGAGCTGAGAGCGAGTGGCCGGTAGACATAGGAGTGGGCTGTGGTGAGGACCATGTAAATTCGAAGCGCTGAAGGACCTGCTGCACCATCTGTGACTGAGAGAGGGTGATGGTGCGGCGTGCTCTGTCCCGGGCGATCTGCAAGCCAAGGTAGCTGCGCAGCTCACCCAGGTCAGTACAAGTGTGTCTCTCTTGCAGCTCCGCCTTCACCAAGGCCAGAGCCTCAGTGTCAGCAGTAGCAAAAACCAAGTTGTCAACGTACACAAGAACGTAGAACGGCGGCAGAGAAGTGTCTGTGCGCAGAAACAACGGAGGGTCAGCAGTCGAGGGAGCGAAGCCAAGAGCCGCAAATGTAGTCCTCAGTGTGTCGTGCCACTCGCGGGGTGCTTGTTGGAGGCCGTAAACTGGTCGCTGAAGACTCCACTGGGTACCCTCAAGAAACGACCTAGTAAAGCCACGTGGACGGTGCAACCAGATAGCCTCGTGAAGGCTACCCTTCAAGAAGCCTGTCGAGAAGTCAAGGGAGTGCAGCTCATAGTCGCGCTGTGCTGCATCGTGCAGTAGCACTCGAAAAGTGGTCATCTTTGGGGGGGAGAAGGTCTGAAAGAAGTCGACCCCCTCACGCTGACAGAAGCCTCGAGCAACGTAACGTGCCTTGAAGGCAGGCGGAGAACCCGGCGGCTGCTTCACCCAGAAAATCCACATGCCATCGACTATGTTCGCCCTAGGTGGGGGAACCTCGTCGACGTAGGTGCCTGTGGACTTCCAAGAAGCCATCTCTGCGTCCATGGCTATCTGCCACTAAGAGGAGTACGGACCCGTGATCGCCTCCGCGTAAGTGTGTGGGGTCGGGATGTCTGGTGCATCCGGGTCTCCCTCAGGGCAAAGTAGCGAGGACGCGAGATGCGGTGCAGTGGCCGCGAGGCACTCAAGCTCAAACTGCCTGTCCTCAAGGACGTCACAGCCAAGGGCAAGCTCACCCCCGATGGACGGAGGACAGGAAGAGTAAAAAACAAGACTCGCAGCGTAGTCAAGACGACACAAAGCGATAAAGTCCACAAGCTCAGCAACTAAGGCAGAGACACGGGGCCAGAGGTTGAGTTGCTCAGCAGCGTATCGGACCGCAAACGACGACAGAAAATGGGGAGAAGCCGCATGGACGATGGAGGTGCGAGCAACCTCCATCACCAAGCCAATGCAGCGCTCTGCAATCCCATTCTAGTGTGGAGAGGCCGGAAGCGTGTACATCTGGCGGATGCCCTCAGCACCACAGAAGTCCTCAAAGAGGTGGGAGAAAAACTCGCCACCTCGGTCAGAGGGAAGGCGCAAGACAGGGAGGTCCTCACGGAACCGAGCGCGAATCTAGAGACGAACAGCGCGGATCCAGCGGATCAAGACACCGCGGACATCAGCCTTGCTTTGCAAGGGGTAGACGTGGTCTAGCGCTTGTAGTCGTCAACAACCAGTAGAAAATAGCGCTTGCCACTCTGTCCAGTGACGCGGGCGGGGCCCCACACGTCCATGTGTAGGGTCTGCAGAGGAGCAGTGGTAGGAGGAAACGAGGAGTGAGGAGCGGCGCGCTGCCGCCCCTCGACTTAGGGAAGGCAGGGCGGTGCAAGCGACCTCGGAAGCGGGGGCAGGGACCTGGGGAGACCAGACACAAGGAGACGCGAGTGCATGCCACGCAAGCGTGGCAGGGAGGGGTGGCCAAGACGGTGGTGCTAGAGGAGAGTCTGGTGCATGAGGAGACGACACGAACAAGACGAGGAGACCTCAACCGACGCAGCTACCTGACCTGAGTCAGCTACCAGTGCAGATTCAGTGGTCAGTGTGTACAGGCCAGACCCAGGCCTCCGGGTGAACGTGGCGAGGTGCTCACCAGTGCGCGAGTTCGTACAGATCACCACTAGCTCGCCTCCAGGCTGGGTGACAGTGACCCACTGGTCCTGGAGGACAGAGGTAGCCACCAAGTTCTTAGCGAGCGAGGGGAGGTGGAAACCTGTGAGGAGGCCGGAAGGGGCCGCCGGACAAGGGAGAACAGTGGCGCCACGCGCGACTACCGGGCCCCCAGAGGGGTCGGCCAGTGTGACAGGGACAGGGACTGTGAGCGGTGTGACTGTGGTGCTGTCGCGGAAGAAGCAACGGGATGCGCCTGAGTCAAGAGTAAAAGTGTGCAAGGCCTCCTCAGGCTCTGCACCTGTGCTAGTCGAGTCAAAAGCACCAAGACTATCAGCCTCTACGCCACCAGGTGCCTCTCCACCCCTAGCACTAGTACCCCAAGCTCCACCACCGGGGCTGCCCCACCGGACAGCCCACTCACGAAGCTGCTGCGGCGAGAGAGTCTCCGGCGGATGCTGCTGCCGTTGCTGTCCACCCCCAGAACCTCCGCGTCTACCAGTGGCACTACCAGTAGGAGTAGACTCACAGGTACCTCCAGTAGTAGCAGACCAGGCTCCGCCACCGGGGCTGCCCCATCGGACAGCCCTCTTGCGAAGCTACTGCGACGAGAGCGGCTCCCGCCAACGAGTACGAGGACCGCCAGC
Organism: Closterium sp. Naga37s-1; assembly: GCA_947471745.1. Taxonomy (NCBI): domain Eukaryota; kingdom Viridiplantae; phylum Streptophyta; class Zygnematophyceae; order Desmidiales; family Closteriaceae; genus Closterium; species Closterium sp. Naga37s-1. Next base: position 1,712,626 of record CANJKZ010000030.1, read on the forward strand.
ACCAGCACCTCCATCCCTAGCACGGCTAGCTCCACCACCGGGGCTGCCCCATCAGATAGCCCACTTGCGAAGCTTCTACGGCGAGAGAGACTCCTGCACACTCGGCTACCGCTGATGTAGGACAGTGGTAGTAGCCATGGCAGGCAGTGGCAGCTATTACCAGCAGCTGCGTAGTAGCAGTAGCACAGGTGGCAGTAGCAGCGTAGTAGTACCTAGGGCGGCAGTAGCAGGCGGCAACACCTAGGGCAGTAGCTGGCAGTAGCTCCTAGGGCAGCAACACCTAGAGGTTTTTATATATATATATATATATATTTTTTTTTAGGGTTTAACAGTGCGCCCTGGGCGCAGGGCAGTAAGGCGCGCTTGCGCACTGGGCAGAAGGGTGCGCTGGCGCGCTGAGCAGTAGGGCGCGTTGGCGCGCTGGGCAGCGGGGCGCGCTGGCGCGTTGGGCAGCGGGGCGCGCTGGCGCGCTGGGCAGCGGGGCGCGCTGGCGCGCTGGGCTGCGGGGCGCGCTGGCGCGCTGGGCTGCGGGGCGCGCTGGCGCGCTGGGCTGCGGGGCGCGCTAACGCGCTGGGCTGCGGGGCGCGCTGGTGCGTCTGGCAGCGTGGCGCGCTGGCGCACTAGGCAGCGGGGCGCGTTGGGACGCTGAGCAGTAGGGCGCACTGGTGCGTAGGGAAGCGGGGCGCGCTGGCGCGTAGGGCAGTGGGGCGCGCTGGGCAGCGGGGCGCGTTGGCTTGCTGGGCAGCAGGGCGTGCTGGCACTGTGGGCAGCAGGGTGCACGTGCAAAGTGCGGGGGAGGCAGAGCAGCGCAGCTGCAGGCAGAGCGTGCGCTAACAGGGCGGCGCTTAGGCAGGGCAGCAGGGCGCTCAGTAGCAGGGCAGCTGGGCGTGCACGGGCAAGGCAGTAAGGCGCGTGCTGGCGCTAGGTAGCAGGGCAGGAAAAAAAAGTTTCAAGTCCGAGCAGGGCGGAACGTTCGGTGGGCCCTAAGGAACATACCTACTCTAATACCATGTCAGAATATGGAAACAGGAATGATGGCTAAAGCAGGATGAGTGGTACAAGTAGCAACCCTAACAAAGGGTTGTACCCCATAGGGAGTAACCCACTACAGCCTAATACCACTAACATGACATAAACATGTTTTGACAACCCAAGAGCCCTCCTAAGGGACCGTGCTATCGGTGTGGGAAGACGGATCACTATATGCACGACTGCCCTGAGAAAACGCTGGCGAAAGGGGACAACAGGAAGGAGCAGGGAAATGGGAAGAGTCAGTAATTTACTGTCAGAATATTATGCTCTAGCCTGTAGTGGGGTGCTCTATAGCGAGTACAACCCTTCTAGGGTTTGCTATTTGTATCCTCATTCTTGCTAGTGCAACTCCTCCTTCTTTGCCTAAACTGTTTCTTGCCTAGCTAGGGCTTTCCTAGCTATGGCGCCTTCTTCTACTGCTTACTTTCACATGGTATTAGAGCGATATGCTCCTGGCCTGTGGGCCCCACCTCACTGCTTCCGCTGCTACTGCTACTCCCTGTCCGCCGCGCGCCCCGTGGTGCGCGGCGTCGAAATTAGGGTTTTTCAGCCCGCCGTGCGCCCCGAGGCGCGCGGCGGTTTTCTGCCCGCCGTGCGCCCCGAGGCGCGCGGCGGTTTTCTGCCCGCCGTGCGCCCCGAGGCGCGCGACGGGTTTCTGCCCCGTCACTCGGCGCGTCGCCCCCAGGAGGCGCTACGACGGGCGATGGGGACCCGCGCGTCGCCCCCCGTCGCCCGTCGTGGCCTGCGCGCGGCCCGTACAGCCGGCGCGCGGCCCGTACGGGCTGCGCCAGGCCCGCGCGCGGCCCGTACGGGCTGCGCCAGGCCCGCGCGCGGCTCGGGCCGCCTGCGCGCGGTTCGGGAGGCTGCGCCAGGCCCGTGGGCGGCCCGTTCTTCGCTGCCCCTGTCCTCCCCGCTGTCCCCCGTGCTTCTGAAGGCGCCCCACCCCTCCTGCCCGTTCTCCTGGATTAGGGTTTGGGGGTGGGGGGTATGGGGGTGCAGCTTCTGTGTGCCGTTCCCTGCTCCTCCTCCTCCTCCGTCTCCCTGTGCTGCAGCTGCCGCTGAGGGGGGGTGGACCTGTTGGAGCCGTCGGAGTGGTACTAAGGGAGGGTGAAGGGGGAGTGGAGCTAGGGGTGAAGCAGGGGGTGTGTGTCAGGGGGGGTGGTACTGTTTGGGGGAGGTTGAACGGAGGTTGCCGTCGTGTCGCCAGCAGCACCTGTAGTCCGGGGAGTTGCTTCGGTAGCCCAGTCGTAGCCACCTGTGCCAGTCGCCCGTGGGTCCGTTGCTCGTCTGCCGCTACTTTTAGCCGCGGGGCCAGTTACTCCAGTAGTCCGGAGCGCTGTTCCGGTAGCCGCTGTGCCAGTGTGCCTCCTGTTGCCCGTGTGTCTGCAGCTTCAGCCGTCGCCTCCTATCTCCTCTCCTCTCACTGTCCCTCCTCCTCCTCACTTGCCCGTTGTGACTACCACTAGCTTTGCTCATAATTGTGAACTTTAAACTATTGCTTCCTGAACTTGTGCTCAGAATGTGTGGTGACATTGTGATCCACCCTGAGCTTGTTCTGCTTTGCTTGCTCTGCTGATTACACCCCACTTTGGCTATGGGGGTGTGTCAGAATATTATGCTCTAGCCTGTAGTGGGGTGCTCTATAGCGAGTACAACCCTTCTAGGGTTTGCTATTTGTATCCTCATTCTTGCTAGTGCAACTCCTCCTTCTTTGCCTAAACTGTTTCTTGCCTAGCTAGGGCTTTCCTAGCTATGGCGCCTTCTTCTACTGCTTACTTTCACATTTACTGACGTTAGCGGGCCCTTTACTGACCGTGTTCCATCACCCAAACACCACCATCCCCACCGAGTCGTGGTTCCGATTCACGCAATTGATCGCACTCAGCCGAGTAACGGGGATAATCATGTGGATCACTCTGTGCTAGTCGCTGCTAAAGTGTTGAAAAATCATCTGAAAATATTCGTCGACGGAGGGGCCAGCCATAGCCTCTTAAACTTGGCGACATCAAAATAATGCAAGTTGCAATTTGATAGGTGTCTGCTCGAAATTGACGATCGCCTCATCGATGGGATGCCTCTGGTGATTTTGGAGGAAACACGGACAGTGCGGCGACGATTTTGGCTTCAGCATGAAGTTTCTCGCGACGACGCTGGACGGCTGCGAAATGCTGTTGTGACGTGATTGGCTGCGACGACACAACCCCGTCATCGACTGGACTGCGCGATCGTGCAGCATCAACAAGCACGAGGGGCTAGTTACGTTGCCTGCATAGACGGCTGACTACATCCAAGCCCCGTGCGTCAAAGTTGTCACAATAGTTTGCCACATCAATCGAGGCGCGCAGCTGTTCGCCGTTTGCTTATGCGAGTTAGTTGACACCGACGGAAAGGACATCGAGAAGCTGTGCGCAGCTGTACCACCGGATCTAGAGGAGCTGATTCGACAGTACCCGGACATCTTCCCAAACGATCTGCCACCTGGACTGCCACCCGAGAGACCTGAGGACCATAAAATCCAGCTGGAACCTGGTGTGCAGCCGACTGTTTGGACACAGTGGTGGTTGACCCAGCCTGAACTTAAAGAGCTTGCGAAGCCAAATCAAAGCACTGTTGGAGAAGGGGTTTATTCGAGCCAGTACATCTCCCTTCGCAGCACCGATCCTGTTCACACCAAAGAAAGATGGCGGGCTTCGCATGTGCATCGACCATCGTGCGCTCAACCGGGTGACAATCAAATCTCGCTACCCAATCTCACACGCCGGGACCTTCTCGACCAACTTCGCGGTGCTCGCTATTTTTCAAAAATTGACTTACATGGCGGTGACCATCACATTCGGGTCTTCGCGGAAGATTGCCAAAAGACCGCGTTCCGAACCCGCTACGGGCGCTACAAAATTTACGGTGATGCCTTTCGGCCTCACAAACGCGCCTTCGACTTTTCAACTGACCATGAACAGGGTGTTATGAGACCTGCTCGACAAATTCGTTATTGTTTACTTGGACGATATTCTTGTATTTAGCAGGACAAGAGAACAACACCTCCGTGATCTCAACGCAGTATTTAAACCTTTACAGGAGAACCGGCTCATCACCAAGGGCTCCAAGTGCGAGTTTTTTAAGCAGGAGTTATGTGATGATCTAGGATCGAGCTCAGGAAAGAGAGTTTGAATTCAATGATCCACCTAGGTACAACACGATCCTATATATAGGCTCGACACAAGGAAGGTAACCCAGGTGTTACGCGAATGTTCTGAGGGTAGCGAAGCGTCCCGAACAGAACCTTCTCGAACTTAGTAGAAAGCAATTCAATGGAAACCGAATAGGCTTGAGTTCGGTACACGTAACCTGGTTCGGTGCTATAACTATAATAAAGTATAGGAATGCACATAACCTATGCATGATAAATAAAACCTAAGCTAGAAATAGCATAACAAAGTCCAGGCAAGCTAGCAAAGCCAGCATAAGCCGTCGTTCTCTCACACGTCCCCCCCTCAAAGCTGTCTGGCGTGAGATACACCATGCTTAACAAGAGCACGGCGCGCATTGCCCATATCAGCTTCTGCAACCCAACTGTCCTCAGTGGGGTCATAACCCTTCCAACATATTAGGAACTCGAGGGTCTTGCCGCCGCGGTGCCGATGAGAGAGAACGCGCTCCACTTCGTACTCTGGTTCATCGTGTACGAAAACAGGAGGTGGTGGCGGTAGCTGCCGTCCTTGGAACCACTGGTTGGGGTCCTTGTAGGGCTTCAGTAGCTGAATATGGAAAGCGTTGTGAAGCTTCCACGTAGTAGGTAAGCGCAAGCAAAATGTTACTGGTGTCACCTGTGCCTCAACATGAAAAGGACCACAGAAGCGAGGCTGGAGCTTGAATGGTAGGTGAGACAGGTTCAAGTTGCGCGTGTCGGGAAGCACCTGAACTTCGACTGCTACTGAGTGATCACGTCGCTGGCGATCGGCATACTGCTTCTGGGAGTTCTGCATCGTGGTGAGACGTCGCTGAGTCTTCTCCCAAAGCTGCTGCATGGTGGTGACTAAGTCGTGTGCGGCTTGGACGTGTGCCGGTGTGGTCGGCTGTTGTGGTGTAAGTGGTTCCCATCCGTAACACAGGAAGAAAGGAGATTTCCTTGTGGCAGCATGTGTCGCGTTGTTGAAAGCGAATTCTAGGGTCGGGAACTCTGTGTCCCAGTGGCTGACGTCGTCCTTGCAAGCTGTGCGCAGTAACTGTTCAACCACCTGATTGAGTCGCTCTGTTTGTCCGTCAGTCTGGGGGTGGCATGCTGAAGACATTGCAAGCTTTGTCCCCAACAAGCCCATGAGCTCCTTCCGGAACTTACTCGTAAATTTGGGGTCTCTGTCTGAGATGAGTGTAGCGGGGATGCCGTGGATGGTGATGATGCGGTCGAAGAAGAGGCGAGCAGTTGCTTCAGCTGTAGCCGTGGCGTTGGTCGGGATGAAGTGACCCATTTTAGAAAACTTGTCGATCACCACGAGTATAGCGTCATGCCCTCGTGAGGTCAAAGGAAGTTTCGTGATGAAGTCGAGGCTAACGACCTGCCATGGCTGCTTCGATATGGGTAGAGGCTGAAGCGACCCTGCTTTTTTTTGCTTGCTACTCTTCATCCGCTGGCACGTGTCGCAAGAGGTGACGAGCTGCTGTACGTCTGCTGCCATCCCGGGCCAGTAGTTATACTTCGCTATCCCTGCCAACGTCTTGTTGCTTCCGAAATGTCCCGTGTATGGTACGTCGTGAAACTCCTCCAGTAGAATCTGTCGAAGCGGGGCATAGTTTGGTACCCAAAAATTTCCTGTGCCCTTCCTTACAGCTAAGTCTTTCTCCCACTGTAACAACTTCTGAGTTTGTGCTGTAGCGATCTTTGCGTCCACGGAGTACCCATGTTGGAATAGATCCTTGAGCACAGGGTTCATCTCGTCGAGCTAGATGCCTGCTACATGTCCGGGGCGGCTCAATGCGTCTGCCTTGTTGTGTAGCCCGGGCTTGTAGACAATGTCGTAGTGGAAGTGAGTTTCCAGGAAGTCCACCCACCGCACCTGTCGTCGTGAGAGCGTCGGCTGCGACTTCAGGTATTTGAGACTGCAGTGGCCGGTATAGACTGTAGTCTTGGTTCCCTCTAGGTAACACCTCCACGCTTTGAAGGCTATGACTATTGCTAAGGCTTTCTTGTCATGAATGGGGTAGTTCAGTTCCGCTCCGTGTAGCTTCTTACTGAGGTAGGCGATGGGCTGCAAACTACGTCCGTGATCCTGCATCAATACTGCTCCGACTGCTTGGTCACTAGCGTCTGCTTCCACCACGTAGTCCTTGTCTGGGTCCGGTAGGATGAGTACTGGCGCTGTAGTCAGTGCTGTCATTAGCTGCTCCATGGCTTGCCGATGAGGAGTATCCCATGTGTAGGGCGTATCAGTTTTCAGTAGGTCGGTCCGTGGCACTGCTGTCTTAGCGTACTGCGGCACAGACCTGTTGTAGTAGTTGGCGAAGACTAGGAACTGTTGCAACTCCTTCACGTTCTCCGGTACCTTCCACTTCTTGACGGCTTCGATCTTCCGCGGGTCCACATGTACGCCCTCCGCACTCACCATGTGCCCGAGAAACTGCACCTTCTTTAGGGCGAAGTCGCTCTTCGAAAGCTTCACGTAGAACTTGTTTTTCCGCAGGATCTCAAACACCTTCCGCTAATGCTCCACGTGCTCCTTCATGTTCTTGGAGTGTATGAGAATGTTGTCCAGGTACACCACCACACACTCATCCAGCAGGGGCCGTAGGATGAGATTCATCACCGCCTGAAATGTTGCTGGTGCGTTGCAGAGTCCGAACGGCATCACTAAGTACTCAGATGAGCCGTCTCTCATACGGAACGATGTCTTGTAGATCGAGTTGTCTGCCATCTTGATCTGCCAGTAACCTGACCGTAGGTCCAGCTTCGAAAAGACTATTGCACCACGCAGTTGGTCCGGTAGAGCGTCTATGCACGGTATGGGATATTTGCTTTTGACTGTCTGTTTGTTCAGTGCGCGGTAGTTGATGCACATCCGTAAACTGCCGTCTCGTTTAGGAATGAAGAGAACTAGGGCACCGTTGGTATAGGTGGATGGGCGGATCAGTTGTCTGTCCAGTAGATACTCGACCTGTTTCTTCATATCCGTCAGTTCTGCCGGATTCAGTCGGTATGGTGCACGTGAGACGGGTTTCGCACCTGGTTCCTCCACGATCTCGTGCTCGTGGGTGCGTGCTGGAGGTACGCCTGCTGGTAGGTCGTCGGGCATTATATCCGTGTACTGCTCCAAGCCCTCCTTCACTGCTGCAGGTAGCTCCGTACTGGCTTCTCCTCCTCTGCTGCTGCCATAACCAGTGCTAAGTAACCTGTATTACTCTCGTTCACTGTCTGTTCAAACCGTGACAATGTTGTTTCAGGAACATTCCCTGTACTCGTCCAGTTTCGCAGCTCCACTCATTTCCCGTTGTTGTAGATGCACGCCTTCCTACTGACCCAGTCGATCTCGGGGTTGAACCGCTTAAAAGAATCTTGCCCCAAGATGAAATATATACCCTTGATGTTCGTGATCGGCATCGTCGGCTTCCACCTTAGCGCCCTTATGTGCAGCTGCAGTATTTCTTCGTCGTGGATGGGAAGTTTCGTACCATCCACCATCGTTGCCGTGAACATGGTCTCCTCCGAAGGTTCTCCAATCTTCTCCAACGTCCCGCGGTCGCACACCGAGTGAGACGCACCGCTGTCCACCAGTGCCTTGTGGCGTCGCCCGTTGCATAACACCTCGAGGAGTAGTGGTTCCTTTTGCGCTGAGTAGCCAAAGAGGGTCTCATTGTTAGGATCATATGGTACATCAAAGACATGACCATCCCTATTTCCTATACCTGACTCAGCACTTTCCAACTTCACCTGGGGGGTAGGAGGATTTTTCCGAGGCTTGTACAACTTCTCTTGAGCCTGGAATTTTCCTCTAAGCCTTTGCAGCTGTCCAGGCTTTGCCTGTTGGCAACGGGGAGCCTTAACACTGTGCTGCGGGGAGAGGATATTAACTCCACATAACGCACGACCCTTCTCTACGCTCCGTAATGCTTTACCCAACTTCTCAGGTACCTGAATAATGTCCAAAGGCTTTTTCTTGACCTCTAACTCTCCCCTGAATTTTTCAAAGGCTTGAAAACAACGAGAAGTAATGTTCTTTGTTCAAATGTCTTTGTAGGATAACTTTAACGAATTCTTACTTTCGTGGGTGTTCGGCTGGAGTTTCCCGCTCGGTGCAGAGTCTTTTTTCGCGGAGCCTCCATTCGCCTCGGCGATTTCCCCTGATGCCATCCGGTTGTGACGTTTTATATTTGCGCCATCATTTTCTCCTTTTTTTTCGCCCGCTCCGAAGTCGCCACGTCGTCGCCCTTTTTCCCTTTTCGGATCTTACGCGATCGCCATGTCGATCCGTAGCTACTCGCGATTCCCGTTTTTTTTTTTACTTCGGGGGTGCTGTACTGTTGCCGCCCAGCAGTGCCGCATGTGATTTCTTCATTTTGTAGCACGACAAGATTTGATGTCCGGCTGCGCCACAAAATTCGCATTTTGTCGGCTGTTGCTTCGCTTCATATTTGTCGATTTCCATCAGTTCGGCGAACGTGAAGGGTGCCGACCGCTTCGTGCCGAATGTATGGTTCGGCCCGTAGCGTCGTGTTTCGGGTTGGCCACGAGTTAACGCGTCGTATCATTCGGCTGCACGTACGATGTCGCGGTAGCTACTGTGGTTCGCGGCGATAATAGGTTGGCGTATCTCCACTTGTAGCCCTTCAGTGTACGCCGGGATTTTTTCGCCTTCGGTCAGGTCGATGATGCGATTGAAAAGCTGCTCCATCTGCTGCGTGTACAGTGCTACACTCGCCAGTTGCTTGTGTCGGTGAAACTGCTGCCGTGCCATGTACTCCGAATTAATTGGTTCGAATCGTTCGATGAGGTCTGCCCGAAACTGCGCCCACGTTTTCTCCCCGCGGGCCACGTCAATGTAGTAAATCCACTTGAGTGCTGGTCCTCGCAACAGTGTTGCTGCGAGCCGAATCCTTGGTGCGTCGTGTGTCGGGGTCGAACAGCCAATAGCCTCGAAATAAATTTCGAGGGTTTCCACGAATCGTCGAACGTTCGATCCCTTCGCACTTGGACCGAATGCTTCGGGGAGCCTCGGGCGAGCTGCTTCGAGGTTCGGCGAATGTGGCACCACTGGTCTGTGAATTGTCGGTGTCGCCGCTGCTACTATTGCCGTCGCTGCTACGTTCGCTGCTGCATTGACTGCTGCTGTGGCGGCTACCGATTGGTTTGTTAGGAGGGTTTCGATTCGCCTGATCGCCGCCTGCGTCTGCTCCACGTCGGTGCGAAGGCTGGCGATGTCGTGGGTTGTCGCGTAGTTGTCGTCTTGACCCTCCATCCCTCACATAGCGTGTTCGAAAACCGAAATTGAGGGGGGAGTGAAAAACACGGAACCGGTTTTACGTACCCGAAATCGGTGTTTAACAGTCGTCGCCCCAGCGGTTTTTTTAAGACTCGGCTATAGTGGTCAAAAAAACTTCGCGTGTAAACGGCACTAATTACCAAGTGCGAGGATCTAGGATCGAGCGCAGGAAAGAGAGTTTGAATTCAATGATCTACCTGGGTACAACACGAGACTATATATAGGCTCGACACAAGGTAGGTAACCTAGGTGTTACTCGAATGTTATGAGGGTCGCGAAGCGTCCCAAACAGAACCTTTCCGAACTCAGTAGAAAGCAATTCTGTGGAAACCGAAATGTCTTGAGTTCGGTATACGTAACCTGGTTCAGTGCTATAACTATAATAAAACAAAGGAATGCACCTAACTTAGGAAATCAAGCATATCTATGCATGATAAATAAAACCTAACCTAGAAATAGCATAATAAAGTCCTAGCAAAGCCAGCATAAGCTGTCGTACTCTCACAAGTTGGGAGTTTTTGGGGCATGTTCCGCGACGGCAAAAATCAAGACCATCCAGGAGTGGAAGTCCTTGACTAATATCACAGATCTACAAAGAATTATGGGGTTCGTTAATTATGTCAGACGATTTATTCCAAATATGGCGGGGATAACCGGCCCGCTCGCCGACCTGCTGCACAAGGACATAAATTTCGTATGGGGGGAGGAGGCAGAGACGGCTTGTTGGTAGTTGAAGAAATTTCTTGTTTCCCCTCCGATCCTCCGAATCACCGACCCATCGAAGCTGTTCGAAGTCATCACCGACGCCTCATATTTCGCCATAAGAGCTGTACTTCTTCAGAATTTTGGGAACGGGCAGTCAGCCAAGTGCAACTACCCGATATACGACAAGGAGATGCTCGCAATCATACACGCGTTCAAACTATGGCGTTGCTACTTGGTGGGCGCCGACGTCAATGTTCGCATGGACCACAAGTCCCTAAAATACCTACGAGCTCAGCCCAACCTCACCCGCATCAAGTTTGTTGGCTCGATTACATGGAGAGCCACTTCACCTTTCGCATCACGTACAGAAAGAGGCAAATAACATTGCCGATGCCCTTACCCGACGGACAGTTCAATCCGCTGCAGTACCCATCACCCAGTCAAACCCGCTACTTACGGGACTATTCACCCACGGCTACACGACGGACGCGTTCTTCACGACTGGAAATCATCAGCAGGCCACAATGCAGAAGGGGAATTACTACCTAAAAGCTGGAACTGATCGGATTTGGGTTCCCGCTTACAGGCTGCTGCGTGAACTCCTTATTCAAGAGGTCTACGACTCCAACTTCTTCAAACATTTCGGGGTTGACAAGGCCCAGAACTTGTTGCACCATCAATATTATTGGCCTTACTCCTCTAACGACGTGCAGCGATATGTGTCCTCATGCAAGGTGTGCCAAGCCATGAAATTGACATGTCAACGGCCAGCTGGAAATCGGACAACCCTTTGAGCCACCCGAACGACCGTGGCAACAGGTGACAACGGATTTCGTCACGGGGCTGCCAGCTGGGCCTGTGAAAGTTTAAAAGGAAGAAGAGAGGATTGCACTAGCAAGAATGAGGATACAAATAGCAAACCCTAGAAGGGTTGTACTCGCTATGGAGCACCCCACTACAGACTAGAGCATAATATTCTGACACACCCCCATAGCCAAAGTGGGGTGTAATCAGCAGAGCAAGCAAAGCAGTACAAGCTCAGGGTGGATCACAATGTCACCACACATTCTGAGCACAAGTTCAAGAAGCAATAGTTTAAAGTTCACAATTATGAGCAAAGCTAGTGGTAGTCACAACAGGCAAGTGAGGAGGAGGAAAGAGACTATGAGAGGAGAGGAGGTAGTGGGCGGCAGCTGAAGCTGCTGGCACACGGCGCAACTGGAGCAACTGGCACACGGGCAACTGGAGCAACTGGCACACTGGCAACTGGAGCAACTGGCACACGGGCTACTGGAGTAACTGGCTCCGCGGCTAAAAGTAGCGGCAGACGAGCAACGGACTCACGGGCGACTGGAGCAACGGGCTCACGGGCGACTGGCGCAACGGGCTCACGGGCGACTGGCGCAACGGTCTCACGGGCGACTGGAGCTGCTGGCTTCACGGCGGCCACCCCCTTCAACCTCCCCAAACTATCCCACTCCCCCTGACACACACCCGCTGCTACACCGCTAGCTCCACTCCCCCTTCACCCCCCCTTAGTACCACTCCAACGGCTCCAACAAGTCCACCCCCCCTCAGCGGCAGCTGCAGCACAGGGAGACGGAGGAGGAGGAGGAGCAGGGAACGGCACACAGTGGCTTCACCCCCATACCCCTCACCCCCAAACCCTAATTCAGGAGAACGGGCTGTAGGAGGGGTGGGGCGCCAGTAGAAGCACGGGGGACAGCGGGGAGGGCAGGGGCAGCGAGGAAAGGGCCGCCCACGGGCCTGGCACAGCCGCCCGAACCGCGCGCAGGCGGCCCGAGCCGCGCGCGGGCCTGGCGCAGCCCGTACGGGTCGCGCGCGGGCCTGGCGCAGCCCGTACGGGCCGCGCGCTGGCCTGGCGCAGCCCGTACGGGCCGCGTCCGGGCCTGGCGCAGCCCTTACGGGCCGCGCGCAGCCTGTACGGGCCGCGCGCAGGCCACGACGGGCGACGGGGGGCGACGCGCGGGTCCCCGTCGCCCGTCGCAGCGCCTCCCGAGGGCGACGCGCCGAGTGACGGGGCAGAAGCCCGCCGCGCGCCTCGGGGCGCACAGCGGGCAGAGAACCGCCGCGCGCCATGGGGCGCACGGCGGGCAGAAAACCGCCGCGCGCCTCGGGGCGCACGGCGGGAAGAAAAACTGCCGCACGCCACGGGGCGTGCGGCACAGAGGGTAGCAGTGGAAGTTGCAGCGGAAGCAACGAGGTGGTGATCCCACCCACAGGATCGATCCAAGGGGATCGACCTGCTCTGATAGCATGTGAAAGTTTAAAAGGAAGAAGAGAGGATTGCACTAGCAAGAATGAGGATACAAATAGCAAACCCTAGAAGGGTTGTACTCGCTATGGAGCACCCCACTACATGCTAGAGCATAATATTCTGACAGGGCCGTCTAGCAATGATGTTCTCGTCGTCGTCGATCGCCTCATGATAATAGCACATTTTGCACCATGTCGTACAACAATCACAACCGGAAAAACCGCGCGCCTCTTCATCTCGACCGTCGTGCGACTATACGGAATCGCCTCGGCGATCATCAGCGACCGGGACCCGAAGTTCATGTCAATATTTTGGAAGGAAACGTTGGCGAAGTACGGCACGAAGCTACAATTTTCGTTGGCATACCATGTCAGAATGTGTCATCTGTCTAGTCTGCAGTGGGGTACTCTATAGTGAGTGCAGCCCGATTAGGGTTTGCTATATGTACTGCCCTGCTTACTAGTGCAACCCTCTTTTCTTTTTCTAACTTTCGGCTACTATTTCTGACATGCTATCAGAGCGGTTACGCTCCTGGCCTGTGGGCCCGCCTGCTTCCGCTGCCATACTGTCTGTCGCGCGCCCCGTGGCGTGTGATGTTCAATTTTTCTTCCCGCCACGCGCTTGGGGCGTGTGGCGGTTTTCTGCCCGCCACGCGCTCGGGGCGCGTGGCGGTTTCCTGCCCGCCGCGCGCCCCGGGAGCGCGCGGCGGTTTCGTCGCCCGTCGTGGTGCCCCGGGGGCCCACGCGCTGTCCCCTCCCGTCGCCCGTCTTGGTGCCTTGGGGGCCTGCGCGTCGCCCCGCCTCCTGTCGCCCGGCGCGGCTCCCCGGGGGCCTGCGCGTCGCCCACCTCCCGTCGCCCGTTGTGGCGCCTTAGGGGCTTGCGCGTCGCCCCCCCCTCCCGTCGTCCGTCGTGGCGCCCTGGGGGCCCGCGCGTCGCCCCCTCCCGTCGCCCGTCAAGGCGCCCTGGGGGCCCGCGCGCCGCCCTGTTCTTCCTCCGTCTTAGCGCCCCAGGGACCCGCGCCCCGCCCTGCTTTCCGCTCGCACGCCGCCCCAGCTGCTACCCACCCCGCCCCGCCTGCGTTTGGATCTTGGGGTGGCGGTTATGGGGGTGGCGGGTGGGTGAGCCGTCCCCTGCTCCTCCTCCTCCTCCGTCTCCCACTGCTGCAGCTGCCGCTGAGGGGGGTGGGTGTGTGGGAGCCGAGGGAGTGGTGCTAGGGGGGTGACATGGGAGTGGAGCTAGGGTTGCAGCAAGGGGTGTGTGAACGGGAATTTTGGGCCGATGGGGGAGGTCGAAGAGGGGTGGCCGCCGTGAAGCCAGCAGCTTCAGTCGCCCGTGAGACCGTTGCGCCAGTGGCCAGTGAGCCCGTTGCTCCAGTCGCCCGTGAGCCCGTCGCCCGTGAGCCCGTTGCTCCGTCGCCCGTGAGTCAGTTGCTCTTGCCGCTCGTCTAGCCGCAGAGCCAGTTACTCCAGTTGCCCGTGTGCCAGTTGCTCCAGTTGCCAGTGTGCCAGTTGCTCCAGTTGCGCCGTGTGCCAGCAGCTTCAGCTGCCGCCCACCACCTCCTCTCCTCTCATAGTCCCTCCTCCTCCTCACTTGTCCTCTGTGATAGCCTCTAACTTTGCTTATATTTGTGAACTATGAACTGCTGCTTGTTGTGCTGATCATCCCCCACTTTGACTATGGGGGTGTGTCAGAATGTGTCATCTGTCTAGTCTGTAGTGGGGTACTCTATAGTGAGTACAGCCCGATTAGGGTATGCTATATGCACTGCCCTGCTTACTAGTGCAACCCTCTTTTCTTGTTCAAACTTTCTGCTACTATTTCTGACATACCACCAGCAAACGGACGGCCAGACAAGCGAACCAATCAAAAGATGGAGCTGTTGATCAGGACAAACTGCCTCGAACCCGCTCTCTGGAAAACATCACTCGCCATGCTGGAGTTCGCGTTTAACAACGCCCCGTCCAGCACGACTAATCACTCCCTATTCTTCTTGAATTACGGGATGGACCCGGTCGTACCTACGACGACTACACTTGACAACCCGGCCCCCAGGTCACAGACTTTTGTGACAGAACTCCCGGAGATTCGCAAGAAAGCAGCTCACGTGATTCGCAAGGCGAATACAACTGCCCGGAAGTACACCAATCTTCTGAGACGGGAAATTATCATGACAGTTGGGTAACAAGTGCTGCTCGACACGAAGAACCTTCGTCTACCTGACTCGTCGAAATTACAAACACGATATTGAGGGCCCTTCAAAGATCATGCAGATGGTGACACCTGTCACCGCGAAGCTGCTGCTGTGAGAATAGGAATCAAGAATGACTAGAAACGTGACAGTACAAGGTTTGTATAGGCAAAACATAACAATATTGTACCCCATAAGGAGTGCCCCACTACAGCCTACAATATAGTTCTAACACAACCCCATAGGCAAAGTGGGGGACAAGCAAGAGAAGAAGTCAAGGTCAAGCTCAGGGTGGATCACAACGTCACCACGCATTCTGAGCACAAGTACAAGGCCACAAGGCCAGTTCACATGCAGGATTAAAAATCAAGGTGAACAAGCAAGACAGTGATCTCAGCCTAGCAAGGGTAAGCATGCAGGTGAAGGTATATATAGATCACAGTACAAGCAAAGTCAAGAGGTAAGCAAGTGAGGCCAGGTAGGCACAAGACCTAACATAGTACAAAAACGCTGATGATCACAAGGCTGAAGTGCCTTGGTAAAGATATCAGCAGTGTTGGCCCGAGTCACCACGTAAGCAAGACGAAGCTGACCACGCTGCTGCAACTCTCGAGCAAGGAAGTAGCGCACAGAAATGTGCTTCGTTCTGTGCTCCAGTCTGTGCTCCTGACATAAGGCCAGCATGGCCTTGTTGTCGACGTACAGAACTGGAGGAGAACGAGGCGCCTCTCCCAAGTCGGTCAGCAGGTAGGTGAGGCAGTGTAACTCCTGTGCAGCCATGGCCCCTGCGTAGATCTCAGCCTCACAACTGGAGCTAAGAACAGAAGATGAGCGGGTAGACCGCCACGAAACAGAGCCGGAACCAAGGCTGAAGGTGTAACCCTGTGACGACCACTGCATAGCCAAGTCGTCAACCCAAGAAGCGTCTGCGTGACCAGAGAGGACAACTCGAGCCCGTCCTCCAAGCACGAGCCCCATGCCCGATGTACTGCACAGATAGCACAACACCCTCTTAGCTGCATCCATGTGCTCTGGTCGGTATCTCCCAGGAGCAACATAGCGTGCCAAGATGCTAAGAGGGTATGCCAGGTCAGGTCGAGTGCAGGTCATCAGGTACATGAGGCAGCCTACTAGCTCTGGGTACGGGCCACTCGGCTCTACGGACTCATCCGAAGGCAGAGCTGAGAGTGAGTGGCGAGTAGACAGAGGAGTGGCCTGAGGCGAGGAGTATGTGAAGTTGAAGCGCTGAAGGACCTGCTGCACCATATGTGACCGAGTCGAGGTAATGGTGCGCCGTGCTCTGTCCCGGGCGATCTGCAAGCCAAGATAGCCGCGTAGTTCACCCAGGTCTGTGCACATGTGTCTCTTCTGCAGCTCCGACTTCACGTGGGCGAGTCCAGCAGTGTCAGCGGTAGCAAAGACCAAGTCGTCGACGTACACGAGGATGTAGAACGGCGGCAGAATAGTGTCGGTGCGGAGAAACAGCGACGCGTCAGCAGTGGAAGGAGCAAACCCAAGAGCCGCAAGCGTAGTCCTCAGTGTGTCGTGCCACTCACGGGGCACCTGGCGGAGAACGTAGACTGGCCGCCGGACGCTCCACTAGGTACCAGGAGGAAACGATCCAGTGAAGCCAGGTGGGCGGCGCAGCCAGATCTCCTCGTGCAGGCTGCCCTGTAGGAAGGCTGTGCTGAAGTCAAGAGAGTGAAGCTCGTAGTCACGCCGAGCAGCAACGTGCAGCAGTACCCGAAGAGTGGTCATCTTTGGGGTGGGAGAGAAGGTATGAAAGTAGTCAACTCCCTGCCGCTGACTGAAGCCTTGAGCCACGTAACGTGCCTTGAAGACAGGCGGAAAACACGGCGGCCGCTTCACCCTGGAAATCCACATGCCATCGACAATGTTCGCCCTAGGTGGGGGAACCTCGTCGACGTAGGTGCTTGTGGACTTCCAGGAAGCCATTTCTGTGTCCACGGCTGTCTGCCACTTAGAGGAGTAGGGACCCTCTATCGCCTCTGCGTAAGAGCGCGGGGTCGGGATGTCTGGTGCATCCGGGTCTCCCTCAGGGGCAAGCAGCATGGACACGAGATGGGGTAAAGCAGCAGCAAAATACTGGAACTCCTCCTGCCTGTCCTCAAGAACGTCCGTGCTAAGAGCACACTCACCCCCGACGGATGGAGGACAGACAGACTCAGACTCAGCAACAAGACTAGCGGCGTAGTCTAGACGATAGTGAGCAGCAAAGTCGACAAGCTCAGCAACTAAGGCAGCCGCAGCAGTGGACTCAAAGGAAGGGTCAGTGACTACAGTGGCCAGTAGACGCGTGACAGTAGGACTAGCAGCACGAAGGGAGTCAGACTCCGGGTCAGCAAGGGCAGGAAGAGAGGACGGAGGAGGAGACGGCAGAGGGACACGCTGCGGAGCAGTGGAAGGGCGCAGAGCCATCTGGTACGTGCCAGGGACAGGAGGAGGACGCTGTCGCGAACCACGATGACTAGTGCGAGCCGCACGAACAGGCGACGCAGGACGAGAATCAGGCGTACGACGCTCAGCAAGACCTCCGATCGGACCAGTGTAAGGAGAAGAAGAAGGCAGTGGGGAGGCTGTAACTGTGACTGCGACTGGACAGGCAGTGGACACTCTAAGGAAGGAGTAGGACCAGTAGAAGGCAGGAGACCACGAACCTGCTGAAGGAGCGGAACGTAGTACGGCCGCGGCCGCGCAGCGCCTCCAGAACCAGCAGGGACAACACCAGCACCCCCAGGGTCAGCTCCAACTCCAGCAGCACCACCAGCTCCAGCAACACCTCCAGCAGCACCAATAGCGCCAACTCCAGCACCCACAGGAGCACCAGCTCCAGCAGCACCTCCAGCAGCTCCAGCTCCAGCAGGACCACCAGAAGCCCCAGCAGCCCCAGTAGCACCTGCTCCAGCACCTCCAGCAGCTCCAGCTCCAGTGCCAGCAGCACCACCAGGCCCAGCAGCTCCAGTACCTCCAGTACGAGCACCTCCGGGACCAGTGGCTCCAGAACCCCCAGCAGCTCCAGCAGAAGCAGGACCTCTAGCGCCCGTAGCACCACCAGCTCCAGCAGCACGGCTCCAGCGCCGAGCAAACCACTCGTGCATCTGCTGTGGAGAGAATGGCTCACGTCGAGCCGAAGCACCCGAGGGACCTCCAGGCCCAACACCTCCAGACTCCACACGCGCAGGCTCAGCACCCTCAGGCTCCGCACCCCCAGGCTCAGCACCTCCAGACTCAGCACCCCCAGACTCAGCACCCCTAGGCTCAGCACCCCCAGAACCGGCACCCGCAGGCTCAGCACCTCTAGCAGCACCAGAGTCAAGAGCTACCTCGACAAGCTCGACTGCGTCTACCTGGGACACACCTGAGGGTGCAGGACCCTGAGGGGGGAGGGGGTCTACCAGGTGAGGACCTGGCGCAAGGAAGAGCGACGGGGGGGGGAGGGGGGCAGTGCGGTAGGGAAAAAGACGGTAGTAAGGAACCGACTCGTCAAATGTGACGTCCTAAGAGGACAGAACACGATGCGAGGTGGGGTGGTAAAACTGCCAGCCAGGCGCGTTAGGGGGGAAGCCAAGGAAGACGCAGGGAACAACACGGGAGGACAACTTGTCCGCAGACAAGTCGTGGACGAAAGCTCGAGATCCCGGGACACGGAACGCAGACGCATCGCCAACCTTCCCTGTCCACCGCAGAGTAGGTGTGGTCTCCGGCATGGAGACGCGGGGCTGGAGGTTGAGCTGATGCGCAGCGTACTGAACCGCGAACGGCCACAGAAAATGGGGAGCAGCCACATAGATCATGGACGTACGAGCGACGTCCATGACCATGCCAATGCGGCGCTCAGCAATCCCATTTTGCTGCGGTGAGGCCGGAAGCGTGAACGTCTGGCGGATGCCCTCCGCACGACAGAAGGCGCGCAGAAGGTCGAAGGAAAACTCTCCACCTCTGTCGGAGTGCAGACGCAGAACAGGAAGGTCCGAGCCGAAACTCTCGCTGAGCTGACGACGGGCAGCGCGGATCCAGTCGATCAGCACCTCAGGGACCTCACCCTTGCGGCGCAAGGGGAAGACCGTGGTGTAACGCGAGTAGTCGTCAACGACCAGCAGAAAGTAGCGCCAGACATGGCAGAACCGTGGAGGAGTGTGCAAGGACCGGACCCCTAGAGAGGTCAGCCAGGGATACTGCCACTGGCCGACTGAGCGGCGAGAGTGTGGTGCAGTCGCGAAAGAAGGAGCGGGAAGCACCCGAGTCAAGGGTGAAAGTGTGTAAGACCTGAGCCGACGCAGTACCTGAGAGAGCAGACTCACCAGCACCTGGAGCAGCAAACTCACTAGCACCTAGAGCAGCAGCCTCAATGCCCGGGTCTGGCGGAACACACAGGTAACAGTCACCCTCAGCACTAATAGACACAGGATACATAGCAGCAAGGATAGCATCATAATCAAGATCAAAGATTGCAACCCCCGACTTAAGCATATCACCCCAGTGAGGGATCTCAGTGGCGTCAGGGAACTGTACACGCCAGGTGTCAGTCAGGCGGCCGAAACAGCGGTGCATGGCGTGCGGCCCTCCGCACGTTTCCCCACTGCGCTCGCCGGTGCGAAGAACGTAAGCACAAGGACCAACACCCCCAGACCTCCCATGCCCAGCGTACCACCCACGAAGCTGCTGGGGCGACAGGGTCTCACGAGAGCGCTGCTGCTGCTGCTGGCGCTGGCCACCACCAAAGCCTCCCCGCTGCACAGCGCCACCCCGACCAGCACCACTGCCGCCACCACCCCCACTGCCGCTGCCGCCGCTGCCTCCACCTCCACCACTGCCACCGATGCCCCCACTCCCGCTGTGAGAGTACGACGGCTTATGCCAGCTATGCTTGCTTGCCTTTACTTTATTATGCTATTTCTAGCATAGGAAAATTATATGCATGCATGAATTGCTTGATTTCCCAGGCTAGGTGCTTTCCTATATTTTATTATAGTTATAGCACCGAGCTAGGTTGTTGCACCGAATTCTGGCTTTTCGGTTGCCACCGAATTGCCTCCTACCGAATTCGTGAAGGATCTGTTCGGGACGCTTCGCGACCCGCGGAACCTTCGCGTAACACCTGGTTACGGGGCCTTGTGTCGAGGCTATATATAGCCTCGTGTTGTAGCCAGGTGATAATTCAATTACAATTCTCTTTTCTGAGCTCGATCCTAGATCCTCACACTTGGTAATCAGAGCGGGTTTTCACGCGAGGTCTTCAACCGCTTAGTTCCGGCCTTTAAAAAACCGCGGGGGCGACGACGAAAGCGCCGATACGGGTATGTAAAACTAGTTCCGCGCAATTTTTCTAAGTCCCCCTCGATTCGGTTTTCGAACACCCCTCAGATTTACTGGTGGAAGGGTTGGAGTTTCGACCGTTCGATCGAGTTTCATCTCAACGGCCCAGAGAATTTCGCCCAAAACAATTGGAATTTGGAGCGTCGGATTGATTTTCTCCTCAACGGCCAAGATCGGACGCGAATTTCGCTTGGGGAGATTCACGCGACCTACAGAATTCGCGCTCGTCGATCCTATAGTCAACTTTACTCGCAGTAAGTCGACCAGCACCTAGAATTATATTATTTTCGTCGCGCATCTTCCTGTAAATCGCCAAATGGAGGGAAAAGGAGATATTTCAGTACAGAAAATCGCGGAGTTACGTGCTGAGCATAAGCAAATACATGCGGCGCTCCCACGACTCGAAAAACTCCTTGCGAACCAGTCGGCAACCGCCACAGCAGCAGCGACAACAGTAGCAGCAGCAGCAGCGGCAACACCGACAATTCTACATGCGACAACGTCAGCAGCTACAGTTAACCTCGAAGCAGTGAAGCCGAGGCTACCGGAGGCGTTCGATCCTACAGTAAAAAGGAACGACGTTCGTCGATTTGTAGCTGAACTCGAAATTTACTTCGAAGCCGTTGGATGCACGACCCCGACAAAAGACGCAATGCGCATACGGCTCGCAGCAACACTGTTACGAGGCCCAGCTCTAGAGTGGATCAACAACAGAATAGTCCAAGGCGAGGGGACGTGGGCGCAGTTTCCGGCAGCACTGATCGAATAGTTCGACACGTTGAACAGTAGCTACTACGGAACACGACGCAACAAGCCAACTAGTGGCATGGGGCGATTGGCACCACCCACGACTGCCGACCCGATGGAGAACGACGAGGGCGATGTGGAGCAGCGGCTAGCAAATAATGAGACGTGCAAATTTTGCGACGCTACAGGATATCGTATCTTGGCGTGTTGGAAAATGAAGAGAAGGTGTGCGGAGCTGAAGGACAAGAACAGTGCGGCACCCCCGAAGCAGAAAACGGACAACGTGGCAACTTCGGAGAGGGCGAAAAAAGGAGAATATGGTGGCGCAAATTTAAAACGTCACGACCAGCCGGCACCAGGGGAAATCGCCGAGACTAATGGAGGATCCGCGAAACAAGACCCTGCACCGACCGGGAAACTCCAGCCGTATACCCCGACAAGTAAGAATATTACTTCTCGTGGGTTTCAAGCCTTTATTAAGGGAGAGTCAGAAATTAAACCGGTACCGGGTATTATGGGGACCCTACTCCAGAGCGCTAATACGGGTCGAGCGTTCCGAGGAGTTAATATTCTCTCCCAGCAGCACTGTTTAAAGGCTCCCTGTTCCCCACAGATGAAGCCTACACAGCTGCAAAGGCTTAGTGGAAGGTTCCAGGCCCAAGAGAAGCCGAATCGGCCTCGGATAAATCCTTCTAACCTTTCTCAGTTGAAAACTGATACTGAAGCTGCATCTTCGAGCGCAGGACCTAGGGATAACATATTCGACGTACCCTACGATCCTATAAGCGATACCATCTACGGATACTCGAAGCAGCAGCAACCACTAGTACTCGAGGTGATCTGCAACGGGCGTCGCCTCCAGGCCCTGGTGGACAGTGGTGCGTCCCACTCGGTGTGCGACCGCGGGACGTTGGAGAAAATTGGAGAATCCTCAGAAGAAACCCAGTTTACAGCAACAATGGTGGACGGTACGAAGCTTCCCATCCACGGCAAGTCAACACTGCAGCTGCAGATAGGGGCGTTGAGGTGGAAGCCGACGTTGCCGATCACGAACATCAAGGGATTAGATTTCATCTCGGGGCGAGATTTTCTGAAGCGGTTCAAACCCGAGATCGACTGGGTCAACCGGAAAACGTGCATCTACAACAACGGGAAACGAGTGGAGCTGCGAAGCTGGACGGATACAGGGAGCGTTCCTGAAACGACACTGGCACGGTTCGAACGGACAGTGAACGAGAGTAACACGGGTTACTTAGCACTGGTTATGGCAGCAGCAGAGGAGGAGGTGTTGGAGCAGTACAAGGATATAATTCCCGACGACCTACCCGCAGGCGTACCTCCAGCACGCACCCACGAGCACGAGATCGTGGAGGAACTAGGTGCGAAACCCGTCTCACGTGCACCATACCGACTGAGTCCGACTGAACTGACAGACATGAAAAAACAGATAGAGTATCTACTGGACAGACAACTGATCCGCCCATCCACCTCTCCCTACGGTGCACCAGTTCTCCTCACTCCAAAGCCAGACGGTAGTTTACGGATGTGCATCGACTACCGCGCACTGAACAAACAGACAGCACTGACTACAGCGCCAGTACTCATCCTACCGGATCCAGACAGAGACTACGTGGTGGAAGCAGACGCTAGTGACCAAGCAGTCGGAGCAGTACTGATGCAGCATCACGAACGCAGTTTGCAGCCCATCACCTACCTCAGTAAGAAGCTGTTACAGTGGGAGAAAGACTTAGCGGTAAGGAAGGGTTCAGGAAAGATTTGGGTACCGAATTACGCCCCGCTACGGCAGATCCTATTGGAGGAGTTTCACGACGTACCTTACGCGGGACATTTCGGGAGCAACAAGACATTAGCGGGAATAGCAAAGTATTACTACTGGCCCGGGATGGCAGCAGACGTGCAGCAGTTCGTCACCTCTTACGACACGTGCCAGCGGATGAAGAGCAGTAAGCAGAAAAAAGCGGGTTTACTTCAGCTTCTACCCGTACCGGAGCAGCCATGGCAGGTCGTTAGCCTCGACTTCATCACGGGACTTCCTTCGATCTCACGAGGGCATGACGCTATACTCGTGGTGATCGACAAGTTCTCCAAAATGGGTCACTTCATACCAACCAACGCCACGGCAACAGCTGAAGCAACTGCGCGCCTCTTCTTCGACCGCATCATCACCATCCACGGCATCCCCGCTACACTCATCTCAGACAGAGACCCAAAATTCACCAGTAAGTTCTGGAAGGAGCTCATGGGACTGTTGGGGACAAAGCTTGCAATGTCTTCAGCATACCACCCCCAGACTAACGGACAGACAGAGCGACTCAATCAAGTGGTTGAACAGTTACTGCGCACAGCTTGCAAAGACGACGTCAGCCACTGGGACACACAGTTACCGACCCTAGAGTTCGCTTACAACAACGCCTCACATGCGGCCACAGGGAAAACTCCTTTCTTCCTGTGTTACGGACGGGAACCACTCACACCACAGCAGCCAACCACACCGGCACACGTCCAAGCCGCACATGACTTCGTCACCACCATGCAGCAGCTATGGGAGAAGACTCAGCGACGTGATCACTCAGTAGCAGTCGGAGATCAGGTGCTTCTTGACACACACAACTTGAACCTGTCTCACCTACCATCCAAGCTCCGGCCTCGCTTCTGTGGTCCTTTTCTCGTTGAGGCACAGGTGACACCAGTTACATTCCGCTTGCGCTTACCAGATACATGGAAGCTTCACAATGCTTTCCATGTCCAGCTACTGAAGCCCTACAAGGACCCCAACCACCAGTTCCAGGGACGGCAGCTACAGCCACCTCCACATGTTCTTGTGCAGGATGAACCCGAGTACGAGATTGAGCGTGTTCTCTCTCATCGGCGCCGTAGCGGCAAGGCCCTCGAGTTCCTGATACGCTGGAAGGGATACGACCCCACTGAGGATAGTTGGGTTGCAGAAGCTGATATGGGCAACGCACGCCGTGCTCTCAAGGACTATCTTGTCAAGCAGGGTGTTTCTCACGCCACCCAGCTTTGAGGGGGGGACGTGTGAGAGTACGACGGCTTATGCCAGCTATGCTTGCTTGTCTTTACTTTATTATGCTATTTCTAGCATAGGAAAATTATATGCATGCATGAATTGCTTGATTTCGTAGGCTAGGTGCTTTCCTATATTTTATTATAGTTATAGCACCGAGCTAGGTTGCGTGCACCGAATTCTGGCTTTTCGGTTGCCACCGAATTGCCTCCTACCGAATTCGGGAAGGATCTGTTCGGGACGCTTCGCGACCCGCGGAACCTTCGCGTAACACCTGGTTACGGGGCCTTGTGTCGAGCCTATATATAGCCTCGTGTTGTACCCAGGTGCTTCATTCAATTCGATTCAATTCACATTCTCTTTTCTGAGCTCGATCCTAGATCCTCACACCCGCCACCACCCCCACCTCCACCCCCACCCCCTCCGCCGCCTCCACCGCCACCACCGCCGCCCCCGCCGTCTCCTCTAGCACCCTTGCCCCCCTTGCTCCTGCCGCTGCGGCGCCTCCCACTAGGAGCAGACGCAGCGCCGACCGACTCGGTGCCAACGAGGACGACAGCAGCAGCAGAGGCAACAGAGGGCAAAAGGTGGATGGAGGAGCACCCCTCAAAGAAAGGGGCACGAGGGTCACCACAAGAGGACCCTACAGCGACTATACTCTTCTCAGCTGCCAGGAGGCGCTCCTCGAGGAGGTCAATAGTGAGCGTGGTGGGGCAAAGGGAGAGAAAGTGGTCCCTGACCGAGCGAAGGGAGTCAGGGAGCCGGGTGACGAGGTAGTAGAGAGTGATGTACGTAGGGGTGTGGTTCTTGGCGCAAAACTCGGCAGGAAGCGCAGCGCGGTAGCGGGCGTCACTAGTGTGGAGGTGCGTAATGAGGTCAACGACTGTGGCAAAGGCAGCTAGGCCAGGGAACAGGTACGGCAGCATGAGGCGGCTAAGGGCAGCAGTGGCAGGAGAGGAGTAGCGCACAACAACAGCGTCGTACAGAGTCTGAGCAGTCTTGTACTGGCTAAAGTGCGCGCGCTCAGCAGACGGTAGGTGACTACGGACAGCAAGACGGGCAGCGGCATCGCGCGTGGTCCACTGTGAGCGAACTGCACTGTTAGCATCGGCAGCAGGTGCAACAGAGACGCTGGACGTGTGATCGAACAGTGAGACTCCGTCCCTAGAGTCGCACTGCAGAAAATGCTGCAGATCATCGACCCAGACCTCGAAATCGACTGCTTGACCCTCAGCATCGAAGGCAAGGACGTTAGGGCTAACCATGACAGCAGGAGCAGCAACAGTAGCCTAGCGGCAGCAGTAGCAGCAGTAGCAGCGCGGCTCGGCAGGGCGGCGCGGCTCGGCAGGGCTGCGCGGCTCGGCAGGGCGTCGCGGCTCGGCAGGGCGACGCGGCTAGGCAGAGCGGCGCGGCTCGGTAGGGCGGCGCGGCTCTGCAGGGCGGCGCGGGTGCGGCGGTGCGCTTACCTGTGGCGGGAGGGGAGGGTAGAGGCCACGACTGGAGGGGCAGGGCCGTGGCGCGCCGGCAGGGCAGGGGCCGCGACGCGGCTGCAGGGTCGGGGCCGCGTCAGGCAGGGCCGCAACGAGGCGGCAGGGCAGGGCCGTGATGGCGGGGCCTCAGCGGCGACTACGGCGGCGGTCGCACCGGCGGCTGCAGGCTCGACGGTGGCAGCAGGGCCGCGATTGCGGGTGCAGGGGCGACGGCCGCTGCAGGCCACGGGGCCTCGGCGGCTGCTGCAGGGTAGGGGGCCGCGACAGCGGTGCAGGGCAGGGGCCGCGACAGCGGCTGCACGTCAGGGGCCGCGAAGTGGGGCGGCAGGGCAGGGGGCCGCGACGTGCGGTTGCAGGGCAGGGGGCCGCGACGTGGGGCGGCAAGTCAGGGGCCGCGACGGCGGCGGCAAGTCAGGGGCCGCGACGGCGGCTGCAGGTCAGGGGCCGCGACGTAGGGCGGCAGGGCAGAGCCGCGACTAAGGGCGGCAGGGCAGGGCCGCGACGGCCGGCAAAGCAGGGCCGCGACGAGCGGCAGGGTAGGCAGGGCCGCTACGGGCAGGGCCGCGACGGCAGGGCCGTGACGGCAGGGTAGGCATAAGGCGCGCGATAGGGCAGGACGGCACGGGAGCGCGCTTCGGGCAGAGCATAAAAAATCGTGGTGGGCCCTCGAAAAAATAATTCGGTCCCACTAGGGAACCTGCTCAGAATACCATGTGAGAATAGGAATCAAGAATGACTAGAAACGTGACAGTACAAGGTTTGTATAGGCAAAACCTAACAATACTGTACCCCATAAGGAGTGCCCCACTACAGCCTACAATATAGTTCTGACAGCTGCTACCCGACGATTCGCGTATACACAACACCGTCCACGCCAACCTTCTTCGCAAGTTCGTGCCTCCCACGACCGACATAGCGTGCCGGAACGCCGCCCTGACAAAACGATCTGTTGTAGAACCGACACTCAACCCGCCCAAGATTTTGGCGCACCGTGTTCGACTCGATGCATCCGGCCGCCACATGGATTCCTTAATCTGTTGGACTGATCGCATCAGTGAAGACACTTAGGTGTCATCCGCCTCGCTTGAAGCGTCCCTGCTCGTTGGTGATTATCTCGCCCGCGAGCAGGCTGTGGATACTGGCCATCTTTTTTAAAAGGGTGGGGGGGGGGGGGGGAAGTGTAAGGTTTTTTTTTTCCCGAATTTATTATCGGGGTTGATTGCTACGCGTACGGCCCAATTTTTTAACTCTGCACGTCCGGCTGACATCAACGATGCAGAGGGTCGCCTTTGGCTCTTCGATCGCCAAACCTGCACCCAACCTCATTTCCTGAGGATCCCTCCTAGCTAGGGTAGTCACTATATTAGCGCGTGCCTTCATTGTATTGTTAGTTCATTCAGTCACGGTCTCATTATTTGTTATCCCGCGCACTCTCTTTTACAACTCATAACACAGTGTGTTCTCCAGCCATAGCTTCCTCTATATTTTAGCTATAATTGCATCCATTCGGTTGATTGCAAAAAGAGGACCCTAACAAGCTTATTTTTCAAATTATAGATTCTTACACTCTTGGCTCCTATTCGACAAGATGCCCAAGCAACAAGCTTTTAGTAGAAAATAACTAAAATTTGTAATGTACTTAACTCACCTCAAAGGGCCCCTTTCTCCAGCATGAATCTTCTAACTGACTTTGTCCCTCCCTTGTTCCTCCACTATATCCGCACAAAACCCCCTCCTTATTGCACTTTCATACCTTTCCAACTCTTTGGAGACAACTTTTAGAAGGGAGGATGCAAATGTTGCACCGATCAACACGAGTCAAATTTGTGACGAAGAAAGTGGCACGTCATTAATTGCCCTCGGTTCACAAAATTACCCCACAATGTGAAAATAGACGTGGTAAGGAAGTGTAGAGAATTTATGCGTCGCTATGTTGCGGAGTGAGGATATTGTGGGCTGGGTGTACTGTATCTGTGCTGTTGTGTGAAACGCCGCCCTGTCAAATCTCAAGTTGCACGCATGGGTTGGAAAACTCGCCCGACAGACAGTTCAGTCCAATTCCACGATAAGTTTGACGCACCACAGACATCGGCGCAAACAAGGTCAACAGATTCACCTGAGACCAAATATATACTTTCTGTTTGCATGTACCCTGAACAATTTCCACCCCCACTTCCCGACGAACTCGATGGTTCACCTCCGCGAAATCAATGTATCAGGCCTTGAGTAGCCACGCAAGTACAATGAACCCTCTACAAGCTTGTTGTTATTATGGCGTGTACAAAGTGCTGCAAAAACTCGACGTCGAGGACGTCGGTGAATCCTGACGGTAGGAATTTCTTATCCGACGGTCGAAATTCACCGACGTCCTCGACGTCGAGCTGGTGCAGTACTTTGAACACCCTTTTACAGCACAAGGTTGTATAAAACCGCGAAACTAACCAGACAGTCTATAATGTTCAGTTCAAACTACAGTAGTGCCTTGCCCTGCTAGCCAGCGGGAAGTTCAAAACGGAGTGCAATAGCCACTGCTCAGTGCCTGCTCCCGTATGTCCATCCAAGAAGACGTAAGAACGTCTGCCCAGTGTCACTTGCGTCATGGAGACCGGACAGCACGACCGGAAAAAGAAACACTACAGTATACAGGTCAGGAAGAGTGGGCGTAGAATTTACACCTGATGCCCATTTCAGTCCCGTTCCCCATCTTTCTCTGTGCTCCTCTTTCGAGCACGCGCTCGCTACGGGGAGAATGGGACTGTATCTGGGTAGCCCAGCGTGTCTTGTCTGGGAAACTCGAATAGCTTATTCGAGGTCAATCATATCTTAGTTTTGTCGTGGGCTAGTAACGCGCGGGCCGTTGGCTGTGAATGTCGACCACTGGAGTGGCAGTGGGCGTGTTCAGAGTGGGCGGTTGAGTGAGCATTAGGGTGTAGTGAGTCGTGTTTCGAGGTTTTTTTTTTTTTTTTTTTTGATGCAAAGATACACTATAAGTGCAACAATACATCGGCAGTCGTAACTGTAGCTGATGGGCTTAGGGGGATTGCTCCCTCCGTACCCATCCTGACCATCTAAGGGGGGCGGAAGGCAGCCCTCGGGTTCGACCAGATTGCCATGAACCCCTTGGACCACGTGGCTGGTTGAGCTGAGTTGTCCATGATGTGGCCCAAGACCCGGCACTCGTCATCATCCAAGCCAGGACGAATGGCGCCGAGCCTCTTAGACACCGCCTTAGCACGCTTGTAGATCCTGACATGCAGTTGGAAAGACGCCACGATCCTCCGCAGAGCCCTCCTCGCCCGAAATTTGCTGCGCTCGAAAACCGCGTCACACCTCTCGACCCAAATCCGGTGGAACGCGATTGCTGCGATCGTAGCCTCGGGGAACCCCGAAGCTGTACCCTCCTTCTTGAAAAACACATCCCCCAGAGACTCAATTTTCCGATGCGGATTCAGCATGCGGAGAGCCTTCAAAAGCACAACACTGTACAGCACCTAAAAAAATTCAACTGAGGAGGCCCCTCCAATCTTTGTGCAGTACAAAAAAAAAATCTCGTGTACAGTATGGCAAGTGTACAGTACAGTCTGTGGGGTGGGACAACAGCAGGGTGTTTAGAAGTCGTTTGTCAGCTCTTCCTTGTTTGCTTGCTCGTTTCTCGAAACACATTGCTCTCACGACAACGCCAGCCTACTACATAGCAGCCTACTACATACCAGCTTCTCTTTCAGAGGCTGGAAATACTAGTTGGCTGAGGCGAGTGATAGTTAGTCCAACCCATCTCTCACGTTCAAGACTACCACTTTCGTGCAGCCTCCATAATCAGCCGTAGGCATGCCAGCTGCAGAGTCGTCCAATCCCGTCATAGTCCTCCTTCCGGATGGCTCTATTCGTTTGTATCATGAGCCACTGCTGCAGGTTGCGGACGTTTTGAGAGGCTTCCCCTGTCATTCTCTCGCGTCGCTCAACCAACCACTTCAAGAAAATAGCGCCGCTGATCCTATAGCCGGGGCGACACGCTCTACAGCTGCAGCAGACAGCCATTCCCCCAAACCTGCCTCCATTAATGTCATCCCACCGCCGGTCGCGGCAGCTGCGGCTACTGCAAGCAGCAGCGGCGGGTCCCCAGTTGCAGGAACATCCGCGGGGCTCCTTTTCCCCGCCGCCTCTGCGCCCAAACCTCCGCGGGAGCCGGCCGTTCCCGCGCCCCTTCCGCGGGATCAGTTTCTGCAGCCGGGCGGGACGTACGCGCTGTTCCGCCCTGCGGCTCTCGCGCGCGCTGCGTCGGCCGCATTTGCGGAATCTTCCTCGAGTTCCTTGCGATTTGAATGGATTACGGATTCGCGCTCAGACCATTCACGTGCCACCTCCGGCGCTATGGGGCGCCGCGAAGCGCCGATCCAAGATCCGAGGTTAATCAAGGCGACGCGGCATCATGAGCCTCCAGCCGACGTTACTAGATCTGCGCGTGCCGACTCGGAATGGGAGCCAGATGATGACGTCATGCGTGCAATGATCCCCCCGGCCGCCGCTGTTAGCTGCTTCATGCCCGTTTCCTCCCGCAAGCCTGATTCCACGACGGAAGATCCGCAACGCGTCGCGGACGACGAGGCGCAAGGCGCCGGTGCCGCGTCCAACCACCCGTGGTTCGCGGCGGCGGCGGCGGCGACGCGGTTGTTTCGAGCGTCGTCAATGCCGTCAGGAGGCGCCGGCGGCGTAAGTGCCAGTTTAACGGCGACCTCGCCTGTGCTTGTGGCTTGTGAAGCGACCAGCACGGACAGTCCGACCGAACACGCTGCGGCTGCAAACACAAGCACTGACATTACTAATCGTTGTAGTGACGCAACAACTGTCTCCGCCGTTAATTCCAGCGCGGCGGAGTCGTTTCCCGAAACTAATACCGCGGCCTCGCTTCGTCGCACGCGGAGCAGCGTCGGTCGCATCGCCGATGCCGCACCCACCGCGGGTTCCGCAGCTGCCCCCCCCGCGTACCTTCCCGCGCAAGCTTCCGCCGCGCCCCTCATCTCTCCGCGCGGTCTGCTCTCCGCCTCCTCGCGGAAGCTCGTCCGCGCGCTCACGGCGCTGCCCCGCCCGCGCCTCTCGCGGAACAGCGACGTCCGCGCCGCGGCGGACCGCAGATTATCCACGTTCCTCGCAGCCTACGACGGCAGAACCGGCGGCAACGGCGGCGGCGGCGGCGGCGACGGGGGAGGGGACGCAGCAAGCAGAGGCGGTTGTTGCGACGGCGGAAGCAGCAGCTTCTCAGAGGGAGCGGGGCCGTGGTCTTTAATAGACTTTCTCTCGCCGAGAGAAAAGTCGGCGGAGGGGAAGGTCAAGCGGGGCTTTGAGCTCCCCGCTTTCCGCGGAGATTCGAGCGGCGCGAAGGGAGCCGTGGATGGCGCCACTACCACCGTGGGTAGTAGCGGCAAGGGGAAGGGCCGTGGCGCGCGCGAGAGCAACGAGGTGGCGGCGAGCGCGCTCGCCGCCGCCGCCTTCACGAGCGACTGGGCGAGCCAGATGGCGGAGTTCATTGGCGCGAGCTCCGCTTCTTCCGCTTCTGCCGCTTCTGTTTCTTTCTCTGCTTCTTCACTGTTCAGCGCTAGTAGCGGCGCGGCAAGAAATCAAGCATTTATTGCTGAGCGACAGCAAAGAGTCGACCTGAGAGTGCAGGATCGCTGCAGCGCGCCGACTGCCACGGAGCAGGAGAGCAGGGCCAGCAGCGTCGGTCGGCGGGGTGGCACTGGCAGCGGCGGGGGAGGCGGCGGCGGTGGGGGCGGGCAGGGGAACGGACCGTGGGGGGCAAGACGGGCGTTCAGTGGGCTGCTGCTGCCAGTGGCGGTGTCGTCCGGTGTGGCGGAGGAGGCAGGCCGAGGCAATGGCGATGGTCGTGCTGCTGCGAAGGTTGCTAGTGCAGATGCGGGTAGTGGCAGTTCATGGCATGGTGGGATGACTCGAAGCAGGAGCTCGACGAGCGTGAGGGAGAGCAGCAGTTACGGCACTGAGGACGGGAGTGGCAGTAGCAGTGGCAACGGCAACAACAGCAGCAGCGGCAGTTTTAACAGATTTAGAAGCAACAGCATGCGGAGCAACAGCAACAGCGGCGGCGGCGGCAGTGGCAGCGGCAGCAGCGGGAGGTTGCAGTCGGGATCTCAGAGGTTAGCCCAGTTCAAGTCGCTGCGCCTGCAGGTGGCACGTCCCTCGGGTGCTGCTGTGATGGGCGAGCACGGGGAGATGCTAGATGCCGTGGGACCCAGAACCACAGGCTCAAGGAGTTCTGGCACTGGCTGGGCGTTCAGTGCGGGTGAAAGGAGTGGAGATAAGGCGAATGCAGGAGCCAGGGTTGGAGGGGCTGGGGGCTGGCAGGCAGGGAGCTTCTCGACAGGCAGCAGCGGGGGAGGCACATTTGGGGTAGGCATAACCGGTAGGGATGGAGTGGCAGCTGCATGGGAAGCCCTCGGTAGCAGCAGGTCTGGTGTGCGAGGGGCGCGTGAGGAAAGGGACGGGTTTCTGAGGTATGCAGGGGAGAGGGGTGGAGCCGGGAGTGGTGAAAGCGAGAGAGCCGGTGAAGGTGCGACGCGAGATGGTGGGGCTTTCAGGGAAGGACTGCGCGTGAGGGATGGTATGAGGTATGGTAGGGCTGCTGTTGATGGGTCTAGTGCTGTAGGGCAGATCTCGACTACCACCACAAGCCCTACATCTCCTGGGCATGGCTCCTCATGGGTGATGGACTGGTTCTCTCCCAGTGTGCTCTCCGCGCCCTCCACGCCGAGACCACTGTTACCACGACCGGCCGTGGTCACCCCTCCGTTAACCATGATACCAAGAGGATCGCCCACGGAGGCGTTCAGAGCACCTCCTCTTGCGCCACCAGTGAGAGTGATCTCCTCTTCTTCCTCTACTACAAGCCCTAGCATGTCACTTGCTTCCCCAGGCGCCGCCATTGCGCAAGTTTCTCCCAACTCGTTACAAACGGCCCCTGATGCAGTGCAAGGTGACATGGGACCAAACCAACAGGGCTACAGCTCCTTAACTGATAAGCGAGTTCCGTCTGCTTTACTTGTTTTTCCGTAGCCTGTACATGTCACGGAGAAGTTTAGCACTGTGTAGAATCGATGCACATGTTGCTTAAAACCAGAATATAAAATAATGGACCCTGTCCCAACTTGAAATGGTGCTCCAGAGAACGGGCCGATAGAGCACTGTTCCAAAGAAAACGAGCAGGGGCTTGAACAAATGTGATTGGCTTTCGCCAATCTTGTGCTGTCTTGTTCCCGCCAAAATGTTTTTCCATCCGGATCTCCCTCGTCGCACGTTCTCGTGCTACACCTGCACGATGGTTGCCCGGCGATGGTTTCCGTCGCCAGGCCAACGTTGGTTTCAAGTTGGAACTGGGTTTCATGACCACCTGCTCACCATCCCGAAGTCACTAATTATATTCCTAGCATAATTTAGCTGGCAACAATAGGTGTTTGTGGCCAAGGTAGGTATCGCGCTCGACCCTCCAGGAATGCGTAAGACTGTCGCGTAGCATAGTATCGTAAGAATTTCCCCTCCGCAGGCTTTCGTTACCTTTCCGCATGGGCTAGTTTCCTGTATCGCGCCTTCGCCATCGCGCTTTCGTCCGATGTCCGTTCCCCTCCCATCACCTTCGCGGGTCTCTCTCCTCCCCCCCCGTCGCCTTCTATCTTCCCTCCCTCCCCGTCACCCTCGCTCTCCCCTCCCTTCCTGTCGACAAGTTTTCTCCCTGTCGCCTTTCCCATCGTCGTCCTCGTCGACGGTTGCTCTCTCCCTGAAATGCCCGCCTCCTAACGCCTTTCTTCTCTCCCCTCCCATCGCCTGCTCGCTCTCCCTCCCGTCGCCTTCTTCTCTCCCCTCCCGTCGCCTGCTCGCTCTCCCTCCCGTCACCTTCTTCTCTCCCCTCCCGTCGCCTTCGCGCTCTCTCCCCCGTTGCCTTCGCGATCTCCCTCCCGTCGACTGCGCGCTCTCCCTCCCGTCGCCTTCGCGCTCTCTCCCTCGTGGCCTTCTCGCTCTTCGTCCCATCGCATGGGCGCTCTCCCTCCCGTCGCCCTTGCAATTTCCCCTCTCTTCCCGTCGCCCACTTCATCTCCTATCGCTCACGTCCTCCCTTCCCGTCGGCATCGCGCTCA
This sequence comes from Closterium sp. Naga37s-1, assembly GCA_947471745.1. NCBI lineage: Eukaryota > Viridiplantae > Streptophyta > Zygnematophyceae > Desmidiales > Closteriaceae > Closterium > Closterium sp. Naga37s-1. The sequence goes on from CANJKZ010000030.1 coordinate 1,746,058, forward strand.
CGTTCCTCCCTCCACTCGACATCGCCCTCACGTCCTCCCGTCCCGTCGTTCGCCTCCTCTCTCCCATCCCGTCGTTCGCCTCCTCTCTCCCATCCCGTCGTTCACCTCTTCTCCCCTCCCACCCCATCGTTCGCTTCCTCTCCCCTCCGATCCCGTCGTTCGCCTCCTCTCCCCTCCCATCCCGTCGTTCCTCCTCTCTCCCCTTTCTTCCCGTCGCTTTTGCACTCTCCCCTCCCATCCGCTTTTGCCAAACTTATTTTCTCCACCCTTTTTTTTTTAACTTCTTTCAGCCCCAAGTCCAAGGATACGTATTTTAGCGCAGCTCTGCTCTCATCTCTTGCATATGGGTGTGTGCTGGATTTTCCCTGTGTTGTTGATTGATGTGAGTTTTGGTGAAGTCACATGAGCGCTCGAGTGAATACAGGCATTGCAACCCCTTGCGCCAAATTCGCACACAAGTATGTGTGAGTTGTGTGTGAGTTTCGCTGCCAATCAGAATTGTACACATGGTCAAAATGTTCTCCGTTCACAATGAGACTCGTATGGAGTGGAAAAATAAAAAGCACAGCACTTCCAACTTTCCGAAGTGTTCCAAAAAAACTCTGTTTTCCAGTGGACCCAACTAGAAGGGGGGGGTCACTATTTTAGCTGCTGGCTTTAACTTACAGTAGGTAGCTGACTTGGCCCTAACACTACCCATGTCCTAATCTGTATTTCTGATTATAATGTGCCCGTATTCTTCCTCTGACAGGCAAAAAGCTAACCTTCTCAATGAAAACAACGTTACTACAAGGTAAATACCAAATGTTGTTGGGTTCCCACAGCCGCTTTATCAGGCAAACCTCTTGTCGGACTTGTGCGCAGGGCCTATGTTATCAGAAATTTTTGGTCTGAATTTCTGGATTCTGAACACATTTTTACTGGTTCATCTGATGTCGTAGACATGCTGTTTAATTTCGTCTGATTTTTAAGAGAAGCTTTTTCTATTCATCTGATTTCTCAGACAGCCTTATACAATTCGTCTGAGACTGCAGACATCGAGTTTTTTCTCGTCTGAAATCGACAAATTCCCCCACCTGGCCAGTTGCTCACCTGGCTAGTTGGCCACATGGCTTGTTGCCCAATGTTACGGACGAGACTTGCCACCCGCCGCGTTCTCATGCTGCCACCGCCAGGCTATACATTGCCTCTGGTCGGTGACAACACCGCACGTCAAATGCGCTGCAATCACCCCGCTGGCACGAATGTTGCCAGTTCGATGGCATATTCATGCCAGCGCACGGCAAAAGGCTGCATTTTCAACACCGACAGCCCTCAGTGCGCGTCGAGTCAGCAAGATATGGATGGCAGCTTCCAGCAGAGATGGGGACGTTCATGCATGCGGCTCGGTTCGGACGATCCCCCCTCACTCCCCACATCACCAGGGGTCCTTCATCTTACCCTCGTGGGCCAGAGCCAGACAGTGCGTAGTTCCACCGCGATGGCCTCAGACTCTCGCACAAAGGGCCCCTCCAGCATCCACTCTGCATGCTTCACCTCCTTCCAGTGCGTTGCCACGCCCATGCACTGGCTTGGATTTCCTTTCCGGGGGGTGTTTCACCCCTACTCCAGTCTCAGCTGCTCCTGTTGCTCCTTCGGTCTGTAAGAATGAGAAACCTGATTCTCCCGAACAGCCTTACCATTTCGCTGAGATGGATGCCGAGCCGCTTATATAATTTTCACCCATACGATCACCAAGCTCAACAAGCCACCCTGGGGGTTCGTCATCCGGTTAACCTGTCGCATCTGCTTTACCTGGTGAAAACAATCCCTTCAAATCCCGCTCCCCGTTCCTTCCGCCGCGGTTTCCAGGCAATACTAAATATGTGCAACATAAGCTGTCTTTTTCGAAGCGCCCAAGCCTTTCCTCTATAAGGAATCCCACTTCTACGGACGATGGAGGGGAGAGCCGTGGAGCAGAGAAGACCCCTCCCTGGATTCTGACGCTAGCGGACCTGCAGCTAAAAGCCAAGGAGCAGTGGAATCGCCACTTCCCTTGGCTTATCATCGGTGACACCTCCGAAGGTCGACCTTGCATGAGGTGCAAGATCTGCATGGTGTACGCAGATCCGGAGTCACAGTCCGACGCTCGGGGCGAGGGAGGCATCGTGTGTCTCTTCACCCATGTCTGTTGACGTGTGTCTCTTCTGCAGCTCCGACTTCACAAGGGCGAGAGCCTCAGTGTCAGCAGTGGCAAAGACCAAGTCGTCGACGTACACGAGGATGTAGAACGTGGGCAACGAAGTGCCGGTGCGCAGAAACAGCGACGGGTTAGTAGTGGAAAGTGCAAACCCAAGAGCCGCAAGTGTCGTCATCAGTGTCGTGCCACTCACGAGGCGCCTGACGGAGACCGTAGACTGGCCGGCGGAGGCTCCACTGGGTACCAGGAGGGAACGACCCAGTGAAGCCAGGTGGGCGGCGCAGCCAGATCTCCTCGTGCAGACTTCCCTGTAAGAACGCTGTGCTGAAGTCCAGAGAGTGAAGCTCGTAGTCACGCTGAGCGGCAACGTGCAGCAGCACCCGAAGAGTGGTCATCTTCGGGGTGGGGGAGAAGGTCTGGAAGAAGTCAACTCCCTATCGCTAACTGAAGCCTCGTGCAACATAACGAGCCTTGAAGACAGGCGGAGAACCCGGCGGCCGCTTCACCCTGAAAATCCACATGCCATCGACTACGTTCGCCCCAGGAGGGGAAACTGCGTCGACGTAAGTGCTTGTGGACTTCCAGGATGCCATCTCTGCGTCCATGGCTGTCTGCCACTAAGAGGAGTACTCACCCGCGATTGCCTCAGCGTAAGAGCGCGGGGTCGGGATGTCTGGTGCATCCGGGTCTCCCTCAGGGGCAAGCAGCATGGCTACGAGATGAGGCGCAGCGGCTGCAAGACACTCAAAGTCCTCCTGCCTGTCCTCAAGGACGTCCATGCCAAGAGCACACTCACCCTCGACGGACGGAGGACAGACAGACTCAGACTCAGCAACAAGACTAGCAGCGAAGTCTAGATGACAGGCAGAAGCAAAGTCAACAAGCTCAGAGACTAAGGCAGACGCAGCAGCAGACGCAAACGACGGGTCAGTGACAACAGTGGCTAGCAGACGCGTCATAGTGGGGTGAGCAGCACGAACCAGGTCAAACTCAGGGTCCTGAACGTCAGGCAGAGAAGACGCAGGAGGAGACGGCAGGGGAACACGCTGTGGAACAGAGGAAGGACGAAGTGCCATAGCGTGCGTGCCAGGGACAGGAGGCGGACGCTCACGAGGAACACGACTACCAGGGCGACGCGCGCGAACAGGCGAGGCAGGACGAGACGCAGGCTCACGACGCTCTGTAAGCGAGTTTGTTTGCTCAGTGTAAGGAGAAGGAGCAGGCAGTGGTGCGCCGGACTGTAACGGGAGGCCAGTAGAAGACGGGAGGCTAAGAACCTGGCGAAGCACAGAGTCAGGCGGTGGGAGTGACGACGGTGATGGCGGCGCGAAAAACAGTCGCGGCGGTGCAAGGCCACCAGTACCAGTAGCTCCAGCGCCTCCAGCAGCTCCAGAACCTCCATCCCCAGGGCCTCCAGCAGAAGCACCTCCAGCTCCAGTGACTCCAGCAGCAGCACCTCCAGCTCCAGCGCCTCCAGCAGCTCCAGAACCTCCAGCTCCAGCGCCTCCAGCAGCAGCACCTCCAGCTCCAGTGACTCCAGCAGCAGCACGTCCAGCTCCAGCTCCTCCAGCAGCTCCAAAACCTCCAGCTCCAGCGCCACCAGTAGCAGCACCCCCAGAACCGGCACCTCCAGCCCCAGGGTCCCCAACTCCAGAGTCGACAGTACCAGCTCCAGGGCCTCCAGCAGCAGCACCCCCAGAACCGGCACCTCCAGCTCCAGGGTCTCCAACGCCAAGGTCGACAGCACCAGCTCCAGGGCCTCCAGCCCTAGTACCTCCAGGAGTAGTACCAGTTCCGGCAGCTCCAGTACCTCCAGTACGAGCACCTCCAGGACCAGAGACACCAGCACTCCCAGCGCCTCCACGACAAGCAGCTCCAGCAGCACGACTCCTCAGGCGGGTACGCGACGCAAGCCACTCTCGTGCCTGCTATGGTGAGACAGGCCCGCGTCGTGAAACGAGACCCAGAGGAACGCCAGCAGACTCAGCACCCCCCGACCCGGCACCATCCGGCTCAGCACCCCTAGACTCCGCAGCCGCAGGCTCAGCACCCCCAAGCTCCGCACTCCCCAGCACCTCACGCGCAAGCTTAGCACCCCCAGACGCAGCACCCCCAGCAGCACCTCCCACAGCAGCACCCTATATATAGTTTGACACAAATGCGCTGCAGTCACCCCGCTGGCACGAATGTTGCCAGTTCGTTTGGCATATTCATGCCAGCGCACGGCAAAAGGCTGCATTTTCAACACCAACAGCCCTCAGTGCGCGTCGAGTCAGCAAGAGATGGATGGCAGCTTCCAGCAGAGATGGGGACGTTCATGCATGCAGCTCGGTTCGGACGATCCCCCCTCACTCCCCACATCACCAGGGGTCCTTTATCTTACCCTCGTGGGCCAGAGCCAGACAGTGCGTAGTTCCACCGCGATGGCCTCAGACTCTTGCATAAAGGGCCCCTCCAGCATCCACTCCGCATGCTTCAACTCCTTCCAGTGCATTGCCACGCCCACTCACTGGCTTGGATTTCCTTACCGGGGGGTGTTTCACCCCTACTCCAGTCTCAGCTGCTCCTGTTGCTCCTTCGGTCTGTGAGAATGCGAAACCCCATTCTCCCGAGCAGCCTTATCCTTTCGCTGAGATGGATGCCGAGCCGCTTATACCATTTTCACCCATACAATCACCAAGCTCAACAAGCCACCCTGGGGGTTCGTCATCCGGTCAACCTGTCACATCTACTTTACCTGGTGAAAACAATCCCTTCAAATCCCCGCTCCCCGTTCCTTCTGCGGCGATTTCCAGGCAAGACTAAATATGTGCAACATAAGCTGTCTTTTTCGAAGCGCCCAAGCCCTTCCTCTGTAAGGAATCCCACTTCTACGGACGATGGTGTCAGAGTTATATGACATAGCTACTGTAGGCTATAGTGGGGTAGCACATATGGGGTACAGTTGCCTAGGGTTTGCCTTTTGTACCCAACTTTCACTTAGTCATTTCATTCCTGTTTTCTTGATTCACATGGTATAGAGCGGGTTCCTACATGGGACCGTTCCTTCCTAAGGGCCCACCATAAGAATTTTTTTTTTTTTAGCTGCCCGCGCACATTGCGCCCTGCCCTAATTTTTTTTTTTTAGCGGCCCCTACGCTGCCCCTACGCGGCCCCTACGCCGCCTCCCACGCGCCCCCTATGCGGCCCCTGGCGGCGCCCTGACGAGGCCCCTGCCGGCGCCCTATCGCGGCCCCTGACGCGCCCCCTGGTGGCGCCCTGACGCGGCCCTGACGCGGCCTGACGCGGCCCCTGGCGGCGCCCTGACGCGGCCCTGCCGTGGCCCCTGACGCGGCCCTGACGCGGCCTGCCGCGGCCCTGAAGCGGCCCCTGACGCGGCCCTGACACGGCTCTGCCGCGGCCCTGACGCGGCCCTGACGCGGCCCTGCCGCGGCCCCTGGCGGCGCCCTGACGCGGCCCCTGACGCGGCGCCCTGACGCGGCCCCTGCCGCGGCCCTGACGCGGCCCTGCCGCGGCCCCTGACGCGGCCCTGACGCGGCCTGCTGCGGCCCCTGCCGCGGCCCTGAAGCGGCCCCTGACGCGGCCCTGACGCGGCTCTGCCGCGGCCCTGACGCGGCCCTGACGCGGCCCCTACCGCGGCCCCTGGCGGCGCCCTGACGCGGCCCCTGACGCGGCGCCCTGACGCGTCCCTGCCGCGGCCCCTGACGCGGCCCCTGCCGCGGCCCCTGACGCGGCCCCTGACGCGGCCCCTGTCGCGGCCCCTGTCGCGGCCCCTGTCGCGGCCCCTGACGCGGCCCCGCCACCTACCTTTCCGGCCACGCCGCCTCCTCTCAGCGGCCCCGCCGCCTCCTCCCAGCGGCCCCGGACGCCGCCCTCTCAGCGGCCCCGCCGAGCCGCCCAGCAGCCTAGCCGCCCAGCAGCTGAGCCACCGAGCCGCCCAGCAGCCGAGCCGCCGAGCCGCCCAGCAGCCGAGCCGCCCAGCAGCAGAGCCGCCGAGCCGCCCAGCAGCCGAGCCGCTGAGCCGCCCAGCCGCCGAGCCGCCCAGCAGCCGAGCCGCCCAGCAGCCGAGTCGCCGAGCCGCCCTGCAGCCGAGCCGCCCGAGCCGCCCTGTCCGGTAAGAGCAGCGCCTCTCTCACAGCACTGCCCTCACCCCACTGTTTGCGCTGCTAGTCTACTGCTGTCATGGCTACCCCTAGTGTCCTCGCTTTTGACGCTGAGGGTCGGGCCATTGACTTTGACGTCTGGATAGATGACCTGCAGCTTTTCTTACAGTGCGATAGGGCAGACGGCCTCTCCCTCTTTGACCTCACTTCTGGTGCCTATCCTGCCCCCGCCACTGATGCTGACGCAACTGTTCGCTCCCAGTGGGCCACGCGCGATGCTGCTGCACGTCTTGCTGTGCGTCGCCACCTGCCTACCTCTGAGCGTGCGCACTTTAGCCAGTACAAGAGTGCTCAGACCTTGTACGACGCTGTAGTTGCACGCTACTCCTCCCCTGCCACTGCTGCACTGAGTCGCCTCATGCTACCGTACCTCTTCCCTGACCTTGCTGCCTTTCCCACAGTCGCTGACCTCATTACGCACCTACGCACTAGTGACACTCGCTACCGCGCTGCGCTTCCTGCTGAGTTCTGCGCCAAGAACCCCCCCCCCATGTACATCACCCTCTACTACATAGTCACCCGGCTCCCTGACTCCCTTCGCGTAGTCAGGGACCACTTCCTCTCAGTTTGCCCCACCACTCTCACCGTTGACCTCCTCGAGAAGTCCCTCCTAGCAGCAGAGAAGAGCATAGTAGCTGTAGGAGCCTCTCGTGGTGACCCTCGCACCCCCATCTTTGAGGGGTGTTCCCCCTCCCCCCTTTTGCCCTCTGTTGCCTCTGCTGCTGCGGCCGACCTCGTTGGGCTTGAGTCGGTCGGTGCGGCGTCTACCCCTAGCGGGAGACGCCGCCCTGGCAAGGGCAAGGGGGGCAGGGGCGCTGGAGGAGCTAGCGGGGGCGGTGGAGGCGGCAGTGGAGGCGGTGGAGGAGGTGGGGGTGGCGGTGGGGGTGGTGGCGGGGGTGGAGGTGTCGGTGGCGGCAGTGGAGGCGGAGGCGGCAGCGGCAGTGGCGGAGGGAGCGGAGGTGGCGGCGGTGGAGGAGGAGGCGGCGGAGGAGGTGGAGCTGGTCGGGGTGGCGCTGCGCAGAGGGTCGGCTCCGGTGGTGGTCAGCGCCAGCAGCAGCAGCAGCACCAGCAGCGCACTCGTGACATCCCCTCCCCTCAGCAGCTCCGTGAGTGGTACACTGCACGCCAGAGGGGTGGGGGTACTGGTCCGTGCACCTACGTCCTCCGCACCGGCGACCGCGCGGGTGAGCAGTGCGGGGGTGTGCACTCCACCCAGCGCTGCTTTGGCCGCCTGACGGACGCTTGGCGTCACCAGTTCCCTGAGGCCACTGAGATCCCCCGCTGGGGTGAGCTGTCTAGGGCGGGTGTGGCTGTCTTTGACCTTGACTTTGATGCTATTCTTGCTGCCATGTATACTGTGACTATTAGTGATGAGGGTGACTGTTACCGGTGTTTTCCGCCCGACCCGGGCATTGAGACTGCTGCTCTAGGTACTGGTGAGGCTGCTGCTCTAGGTGCTAGCGAGGCTGCTGCTCTAGGTGCGTCTGCTCCCTCAGGTGCTGGTGAGTCTGCTCTCTCAGGTTCTGCGTCGGCTTCGGCCTCCCACACCTTCACCCTTGACTCGGGGGCTTCTCGCTCCTTCTTTCGAGACCGCACCACACTCACGCCGCTTAGCCGGCCAGTTGCAGTCTCTCTGGCAGACCCCTCTGGGGGTCCTGTCCTTGCTCACTTCTCCACTGTCCTCCCGTGTCCGGCGGCCCCCTCTGGCACCCTGTCTGGTCTTTACCTTCCCTCGTTCTCTACGAACTTGGTGAGTGGTGCTGACCTACAGGATGCGGGGGTTCACCAGTTCACTCCTGCGAGTCGGCGGGTGACCCACTGCACGGACGCTCGGACAGGCCGACACCTGGCCACGTTTACCCGTCGGCCGGGGTCGAGCCTGTACACCCTGACCACTGCGTCTCCTCCAGTCACTGCGTCTGGTCAGGTAGCTACGTCGGGTCAGGTGTTTGCTGCAGCGTCCAGGTCTGGTCCTGAGTCTGCCCCCTGTTCGTGTCGCCTCCTGTCTCACGAGACTCTCCTCTGGCACCACCGCCTTGGTCACCCCTCCCTGCTTCGTCTCCGAAGCATGGCCTCCCGTGTCCTTGTCTCTGGTCTTCCCCGGTCCCTCCCTCCCCTTCCTCCGGGGCCTGGCCCTACCTGCGTCCCCTGTGTCGAGGGGCGGCAGCGGGCTGCCCCTCACTCCTCCCAGTTTCCTCCGACAGAGGCCCCGCTGCAGACGCTTCACATGGACGTGTGGGGCCCGGCCCGCGTCCATGGACAGGGTCACGAGCGCTACTTCCTGCTGGTGGTTGACGACTACTCGCGTTACACCACAGTCTTCCCCTTGCGCAGCAAGGGTGATGTCACTGAGGTGTTGATCGACTGGATCCGCGCAGCTCGTCTCCAGCTCAGGCAGAGCTTCGGCTCGGACTTTCCTGTTCAGCGTCTGCACTCTGACAGAGGTGGAGAGTTCTCCTCTGGCCTTCTGCGAGCCTACTGTCGTGCACGAGGCATCCGCCAGACCTTCACGCTTCCGGACTCTCCACAGCAAAATGGGATTGCTGAGCGCCGCATTGGCATGGTCATGGACGTCGCCCGTACGTCCATGATGCATGCGGCTGCCCCCCATTTTCTGTGGCCGTTTGCGGTTCGGTACGCGGCGCATCAGATCAACCTTCACCCTAGGGTCTCCATGCCGGAGACCTCCCCAGCTTTGCTGTGGACGGGGAAGGTTGGCGATGCGTCTGCGTTCCGTGTCTGGGGATCTCGGGCGTTTGTCCGCGACTTGTCTGCGGACAAGCTGTCCCCTCGTGCTGCTCCTTGCGTCTTCCTTGGCTTCCCCCCTGACGCGCCAGGGTGGCAGTTCTACCACCCCACTTCTCGCCGTGTCCTGTCCTCCCAGGACGTCACGTTTGACGAGTCGGTCCCCTACTACCGCCTCTTCCCCTACCGCACTCCGTCCCTCCCCCCGCCACCGCTCTTCCTTGTGCCAGGTCCCCCCCCGGTAGACCCCCTCCCCCCTCAGGGTCCTGCCCCTTCAGGTGTGTCCCAGGTAGACGCAGTCGAGCCTGTCGAGGTTACTGGTGACTCTGGTGCTGCTGAGGGTGCTGAGCCTGGGGGTGCTGACTCTGGGGGTGCTGAGCGTGTGGGTGCTACTACTGGGGGTGCTGAGCCTGAGGGTGCTGAGCCTGGGGGTGCTACTACTGGGGGTGCTGAGCCTGGGGGTGCTGAGCCTGGGAGTGCTACGCCTGGGGGTGCTACGCCTGGAGGTGCTGAGCCTGGGGGTGCGGAGCCTGAGGGAGCTGGGCCTGCTCGTGTGGCGTCTGGCGGTGCTGAGCCTGGAGGTTCTCCGGGTGCTTCGTCTCGGCGGGAGCCACTCTCTCCACAGGAGCTGCGCGAGTGGTTTGCCCGGCGCTGGAGGCGTGCTGCTGGAGCTGGAGGTTCTTCGGCTGCTGAGGGTGCTGGTGCCGCGGGTCCCGGAGGTGCTCGTACTGGGAGTACTGGAGCTGCTGGGCCTGCGGGTACGACTGGAGCTGGAGCTGCTGAGGGTGTTGGCGCTGAGGCTACTGCTGTCGGTCCTGGAGGCGGTCCTGCTGGGGGTGCTACTGGTGCTGCTGGAGGTACTGGAGCTGGAGGTGCTGCTGGCGCTGGTGCTGCCGCTGGGGGTACTGGTGCTGTCCCTGCTGTGTCTGGAGTCGCCGCGCGGCCTCGGCCGTACTTCGTTCCGCTCCTTCAGCAGGTTCTTGGTCTCCCGCCTTCTACTGGTCCTCCTCCTCCCTTAGCGTGTCCACAGCCTGTCCCGTCACAGTTACAGTTACAGCCGGCCTCCCCACTGCCCGCTCCTTCTCCCTACACTGGTCCTACTGGAGGTCTTGCTGAGCGTCGTGAGCCTGCGTCTCGCCCTGCGTCGCCTGTCCGTGCTGCTCGCACTAGTGCTCGTGGTTCGCGTCAGCGTCCTCCTCCTGTCCCTGGCACGCACCGGATGTCTCTGCGTCCGTCCACTGCTCCTCTGCGTGCCCCTTTGCCTTCTCCTCCTGAGTCCTCTCTTCCTGCTCTTCCTGACCCGGAGTCGGACTCTCTTCGTGCTGCCAGTCCTACTGTCACGCGTCTCCTTGCTACTGCTGTCACTGACCCTTCCTTTGAGTCCACTGCTGCGTCTGCCCTAGTTACTGAGCTCGTCGACTTTGCTGCTCGCTGTCGTCTAGACTACGCTGCTAGTCTTGTTGCTGAGTCTGAGTCTGTCTGTCCTCCGTCCGTCGGGGGTGAGTGTGCCCTTGGCACGGACGTCCTTGAGGACAGGCAGGAGGAGTTCCAGTGTTTGGCTGCTGCTTCACCTCATCTCGTGTCCGTACTGCTTACCCCTGAGGGAGACCCGGATGCACTTGACATCCCGACTCCGCGCTCTTACGCGGAGGCGATAGAGGGTCCCTACTCCTCTCAGTGGCAGGCAGCTATGGACGCAGAGATGGCTTCCTGGAAGTCCACAGGCACCTACGTTGACGAGGTTCCCCCGCCTGGGGCGAACATCGTCAGTGGCATGTGGATTTTCAGGGTGAAGCGGCCGCCGGGTTCTCCGCCTGTCTTCAAGGCGCGTTACGTGGCTCGTGGCTTCAGTCAGCGGCAGGGAGTTGACTACTTTCAGACCTTCTCTCCCACCCCGAAGATGACCACTCTTCGGGTACTGCTGCACATAGCTGCTCACCGCGACTACGAGCTGCACTCTCTTGACTTCAGCACTGCTTTCTTGCAGGGCAGCCTGCACGAGGAGATCTGGCTGCGTCGCCCACCTGGCTTCGCTGGGTCTTTTCCTCCTGGCACCCAGTGGAGCCTCCGGCGGCCATTCTACGGTCTCCGCCAGGCACCGCGTGAGTGGCACGACACACTGAGGACTACACTTGCGGCTCTTGGGTTTGCTCCCTCTACTGCCGACCCGTCGCTGTTTCTGCGCACCGACACTTCTTTGCAGCCGTTCTACATCCTCGTGTACGTCGACGACTTGGTCTTTGCCACAGCTGACACTGCTGGACTCGCCCACGTGAAGTCCGAGCTGCAGAAGAGACACACGTGCACAGAACTGGGTGAACTGCGCAGCTACCTTGGCTTGCAGATCACCCGGGATAGAGCACGCCGCACCATTACCCTGACTCAGTCACACATGGTGCAGCAGGTCCTTCAGCGCTTCGGCTTCACGTACTCCTCGCCTCAGGCCACTCCTCTGCCTACTCGCCACTCGCTCTCAGCTCTGCCTTCGGATGAGTCCGTAGAGTCGAGTGGCCCGTACCCAGAGCTTGTTGGCTGCCTCATGTACCTGATGACCTGCACACGACCTGACCTTGCATACTCTCTTAGCATTCTTGCACGCTATGTTGCTCCTGGGAGACACAGACCGGAGCACATGGCTGCAGCGAAGAGGGTGTTGCGCTACTTGTGCAGTACGTCGGGCATGGGGCTTGTGCTTGGAGGGCAGAGTCCAGTGGTCCTCACTGGACACGCAGACGCTTCTTGGGCTGACGACCAGGCTACGCAGCGGTCGTCACAGGGTTACACCTTCAGCCTTGGTTCCGGCTCTGTTTCGTGGCGGGCTACTCGCTCGTCTTCTGTTCTCGGCTCCAGTTGTGAGGCTGAGATCTACGCCGGGGCCATGGCTGCACAGGAGCTTCGCTGGCTCACCTACCTGCTGACTGACCTCGGAGAGCCGCCTCGTTCTCCTCCAGTGCTCTACGTAGACAACAAGGCCATGCTGGCCTTGTGTCGAGAGCAGAGACTGGAGCACAGAACGAAGCACATTGCTTTTCGCTACTTCCTTGCTCGTGAGCTACAGCAGCGTGGTCAGCTGCGACTTGCGTACGTGGCCTCTGAGGCCAACACTGCTGATATCTTCACCAAGGCACTTGCGCCTTGTGATCATCAGCGCTTCTGTACTCAGCTGGGTCTTGTACCTACCTTGCCTCACTTGCTCACCTCTTGACCTTGTTTGTACTGTTGCATATATATATACTCCTGCTCTTGCTTGTCTAGCCTTATATATATATGTAATCCTGCATGTGAACTGGCCTTGTGGCCTTGAACTTGTGCTCGGAATGTGTGGTGACTTTGTGATCCACCCTGAGCTTGCTTTGCTTTGCTTGACTGGTCTTGTGACCCCTTGTTCTCCCCCACTTTGCCTATGGGGGTGTGTCAGAGTTATATGACATAGCTAATGTAGGCTATAGTGGGGTAGCACATATGGGGTACAGTTGCCTAGGGTTTGCCTTTTGTACCCAACTTTCACTTAGTCATTTCATTCCTGTTTTCTTGATTCACAGATGGAGGGGAGAGCTGTGGAGCAGAGAAGACCCCTCCCGGGATTTTGGCGCTAGCGGAGCTGCAGCTAAAAGCCAAGGAGCAGTGGAATCGCCACTTCCCTTGGCTTATCATCGGTGACACCTCCGAAGGCCGACCTTGCATGAGGTGCAAAAACTGCATGGTGTACGCAAATCCGGAGTCACAGTACAGCGCTCGGGGCGAGGGAGGCATCGACATACAGAAGCAAACGATGAGGAAACATCAGTGGAGCATCCGGCACCGGGAGGCGAAGGGACGGTTGGAGCAGTGTGAAGGCCCGCAGAAGAGGCAGGCATCTATCTCCAACTTTAGAGATAAGAGTGCGGAAGCGCGGCGGTTGATCAAGCTGTTTCTGACCGTGCGTTTCATTTGCAAATCTGACACCCCCATTGTAATGTTCATGATACTCGTGCAATTCATGGCGGAGATGGGAACACCAGATATGCCAGCGAAGGGACTTACTGTACTACGTAAGTTTAACCTGTTCACCTCACCGTTGTATTTAAACACCCCTTACTTACTATTTCTTTCTTGTAAGCTTTAACGCAGGTATGGTTTCAAGCAGTTGGTCGAGACGCTGGTGTGCTACTTGAAGGCGAAGTAGATGCAGCACATCAGCCAAAGTCCCTTCGTTGGCCTTCAACTTGACGAAAGCACCGACAGAAGGCGTGGCAAACGCATGATTGTGTATGCCACGTTTCTCCGTGGCACGGTGGTGGTTACCGAGTTCTTCGCCAACTTGTCCGTTGAGAAGTGCGACGCCGGGTCGCTTGAGGTCGTCCTTCTGACACACCTTGCTGCTTGCGGCCTCAAACTGACAAAGATCAGTGGCATGACCACGGACGGCGCGAGCGTTATGACGGGCGGGCAGACAGGTCTGGTGGCGCGATTACGAACACGGGTGCCGCACATTGTGCCGTGCCATTGCGTTGCCCACAGGTAGTGTGTCGTTGTTTTTACTTTGTTGTTTTGTTGCGTTCACGTGCAACTCGCTTACTAATCCTACTCGTGTTATGACTGCAGGGAGGCTCTGGCTGCTAAGGATGCTGTTGAAGAGTTTCCCGAGTTCACCGTCGTCGACAAAGTCGTCCCGGCCTTCGCGGACATTTTCGGCCGCAGCATCATGCAGCATGCGCGATTCAAGAAGTTGCAGGAGATGATTACACGTACCAACCTAGAGATGCAAGGGATTAAGGACGTTCACTGGCTTTCACGCGTGGACGCCATCGAGCGCTTTGCTGACGTGCTGCGTGCTCCCGTTGTCTTGCTGTATGAATACGACAAGGCTTCATACACTCTTGTTACCGGTTGAAGTTTCAGTTTTTCCTCTTCCATCTGGTTGACGTGCTTCAGGAGCTGAACAACCTCAATCTCAAGTTCCAGCGACGACAGGTAAGGACGTGTTGTGAAAATTCCCCCATGGTTTTCCGTGCCGTGCCTAATTCTGTTTCTGTTTTATATGCACAGCTTGATGTGACGCAGGTTCTGCCGATGGTGCAGCACACCACCCTGATCTTGACAAGTCGCTACGTGGAGTACGGCTCCACCTTCGGCAACAATAGTGGTCGTCTAGCAACGTTCCTGAAGAACCATGGGAGCCATGAGCATCGCGAGGTGAAGGTCGAAAGCATCGACGGCGCGGGAACACCCGTGACTCACACCTACGTGTTGCACGAGGACTACATCGGGAAGGAGAAGTTTGGGGGCGACCTGGCGTCGTGCGTGGAGGCGGCATCGGCCTTCGCTCGGAGGACCGTGTTTTACATCGACGACCGCATGAAGAGTCTCAAGTCGTTGGACGGGAGCCGTCTGTTTCGGCAGGGACGGTACCCTCGTTCGCGCTCTAAGAGAGCGCGCCGTTTCCCAAATGGCTCGAGTCGGTACGCAACCTGTTCAAGAAGAAGCCGCAACATCCAGACACCCTTCCTGGTTAGCGCTTTGCTTTTGAAACAGCGTATCATCTTTGTAACTGTAATTTCTGCCGTGCCTTAATGTACTCTCTTTCTGCTGTGATACCTGATGTCCCTCACCCTACCCTCCCCATCAGGTGTCGACTGGGGCAAAGCTGCCAAGGAGCTCACCAGCTTCACCACAATCCTCTCCACTCACCACAAAGACCTCTCCTTCCACGACAGCCTCTCGCAGATGCTCTCAACGCCGGATTGGGAGTCAGCCTATCCAAACCTCGGCTGGCTTTGGATAGCTGTTGCCGTACTACCACTCAGCACTGCTGAGTGTGAGCGCGGCTTCAGCCGTCAGAACATCATTAAAAGCTGGGTGCGCGGCAGCTTGTGCGACACGACACTGGGCGACCTGATGACGGTGTCTCTTCTGGATTACGAGCTGAACACAGAGGAGCTAGTGGATAGGTGGTATGCCAGCAAGAAGAGGCGGCCGGCTCGTGAGGTGGTCATGGCTGAAGGATCACGCCCGGTGAAGAGACGGCGGTCCCATGACCAGAAGAAACGCGCTGCAGCATCAGCAGCAGCAGAAGCAGCTACACGCGCACGGAAAGAGGCGGAAGAGGCTGCAACAAGGGAGATAGAGAGGGCTGCAGAAGAAGCTGCATGGGAATTGCCAACCTGGAGGAAGGGCAAAGCCAGAGCTACAATAGTTGAAACCTCTGAGAGTGGCAGTGGTAGTGATGACAGTGGCAGTGGTAGTGATGACAACAGTGGCAGCAGTAATGCTAGTGATTCCTCTTAGAATAGAATAGGATGTTGGTAGTTTAATAATAGTTTATAAAATACGTAGGCTAGGAAATCTACTTGCTATAAGACTAAGTAAAAAATTCCGTCTGAAAGTCTAACAAGTACTTCAAATTCGTCTGAAACGTAAGACAAAGCTACAACTTTCGTCTGACCATCAGACAAGGAACCAGGACCCGGTCTTAACGCCAGACGGGCCATTTTACTAAAGTTAGCCCTGCTTGTGCGTCTCGGAAGTTATTATGCGTGTTTCATCGCAGTGTGACTCGAATTTGACAAAGGTTTTCCTGATAAGAGGCCATAGGAAGACGTCCTACATATACCGTATTACCCCGGATATAAGCGCACCTGCACTTATAATAAAATATGATTTTTCAGGGGGGATGCGCTTATAATTGAGTAAAAAATATAAGCGCATGCGCTTATAAACTAACAAATATACAATGTTAAATTAATAGTACGAAAATGTAGTTCGCGTGATTGCGCACCCAATCGAGTCCATTTTGTCAGAAGTCTAGGCAATAATGAATGAACTAGGAAAGAGTTGTGTACAAGTATGAAACCCTAAAAGGGCTGTACCCCATATTGGCTACCCCACTACAGCCTAAACATATATAGCATAAAAAATTTGACACACCCCCATAGGCAAAGTGGGGGAGAACAAGGGGTCACAAGACCAGTCAAGAGAAGCAAAGCAAGCTCAGTGTGGATCACAACGTCATGTCAGAATGAACAAGTGTGTGTGCACTAGAAAAGTGGTGGGTACAAGTACGAAAACCTAAACTTACTGTACCCCATAGTAACTACCCCACTACAGCCTAAACAAACTGTAGGGTATAAGTTTGACACACCCCCATAGGCAAAGTGGGGGAGAGCAAAGGGGGGTCACAAGACCAGTCAAGAAAAGCAAAGCAAGCTCCGGGTGGATCACAACGTCACCACGCATTCTGAGCGCAAGCAGACGGCCATAAGGCCAGTTCACATGCATAGTTATAAAGCATAGAACAAATAGGACAGTGATCAAAACCTAGCAAGTGAAAGCATGCAGGTATGGATATATAGATCACAGTACAAGCAAAGTCAAGAAGTGAGCAAGTGAGGCAAGGTACGCACAAGGCCTAGAATAGTACAAAAACGCTTATGATCACAAGGCGGAAGTACCTTGGTGAAGATATCAGCAGTGTTGGCCCAAGAGGCCACGTAAGCAAGACGAAGCTGACCGCGCTGCTGCAACTCTCGAGCAAGAAAGTAGCGAAGAGCAATGTGCTTTGTTCAGTGCTCCAGTCTGTGCTCCTGACACAAGGCCAGCATGGCCTTGTTGTCGACGTACAGAACTGGAGGAGAACGAGGCACCTCTCCCAAGTCGGTCAGCAGGTAGGTGAGCCAGCGTAACTCCTGTGCAGCCATGGCCCCTGCGTAGATCTCAGCCTCACAGCTGGAGCTGAGAACAGAAGACGAGCGGGTAGACCGCCACGAAACAGAACCGGAGCCAAGGCTGAAGGTGTAACCCTGTGACGACCGCTGCGTAGCCAAGTCGTCAACCCAAGAAGCGTCTGCGTGACCAGTGAGGACAACTCGAGCCCGTCCTCCAAGCACTAGCCCCATGCCCGACGTACTGCACAGGTCGCGCAACACCCTCTTCGCTGCAGCCATGTGCTCTGGTCGGTGTCTCCCAGGAGCAACATAGCGTGCCAAGATGCTAAGAGGGTATGCCAAGTCAGGTCGAGTGCAGGTCATCAGGTACATGAGGCAGCCAACAAGCTCTGGGTACGGGCCACTCGGCTCTACGGACTCATCCGAAGGCAGAGCTGAGAGTGAGTGGCTAGTAGACAGAGGAGTGGCCTGAGGCGAGGAGTACATGAAGTTGAAGTGCTGAAGGACCTGCTGCACCGTGTGTGACTGAGTCAAGGTAATGGTGCGCCGTGCTCTGTCCCGGGTGATTTGCAAGCCAAGATAGCTGCGCAGTTCACCCAGGTCTGTGCACGTGTGTCTCTTCTGCAGCTCCGACTTCACGTGGGCGAGTCCCTCAGTGTCAGCAGTGGCAAAGACCAAGTCTTCGACGTACACGAGGATGTAGAACGGCGGCAGCAAAGTGTCGGTTCGTAGAAACAGCGACGGGTCAGCAGTAGAAGGAGCAAACCCAAGAGCCGCAAGCGTAGTCCTCACTGTGTCGTGCCACTCACGGGGCGCCTGGCGGAGACCGTAGACTGGCCGCCGGAGGCTCCACTAGGTACCAGGAGGAAACGATCCAGTGAAGCCAGGTGGGCAGCGCAGCCAGATCTCCTCGTGCAGGCTGCCCTGTAGGAAGGCTGTGCTGAAGTCAAGAGAGTGAAGCTCGTAGTCACGCCGAGCAGCAAC
This sequence comes from Closterium sp. Naga37s-1, assembly GCA_947471745.1. Lineage (NCBI taxonomy): Eukaryota > Viridiplantae > Streptophyta > Zygnematophyceae > Desmidiales > Closteriaceae > Closterium > Closterium sp. Naga37s-1. The sequence goes on from CANJKZ010000030.1 coordinate 1,763,772, forward strand.
GTGCAGCAGTACCCGAAGAGTGGTCATCTTTGGGGTGGGAGAGAAGGTATGAAAGTAGTCAACTCCCTGCCGCTGACTGAAGCCTTGAGCCACGTAACGTGCCTTGAAGACAGGCGGAAAACCCGGCGGCCGCTTGACCCTGGAAATCCACATGCCATCACAATGTTCGCCCTAGGTGGGGGAACCTCGTCGACGTAGGTGCTTGTGGACTTCCAGGAAGCCATTTCTGTGTCCACGGCTGTCTGCCACTTAGAGGAGTAGGGAACCTCTATCGCCGCTGCGTAAGAGCGCGGGGTCGGGATGTCTGGTGCATCCGGGTCTCCCTCAGGGGCAAGCAGCATGGACACGAGATGGGGTAATGCAGCAGCAAAACACTGGAACTCCTCCTGTCTGTCCTCAAGAACGTCCGTGCTAAGAGCACACTCACCCCCGACGGACGGAGGACAGACAGACTCAGACTCAGCAACAAGACTAGCGGCGTAGTCTAGACGATAGTGAGCAGCAAAGTCGACAAGCTCAGCAACTAAGGCAGACGCAGCAGTGGACTCAAAGGAAGGGTCAGTGACTACAGTGGCCAGTAGACGCGTGACAGTAGGACTAGCAGCACGAAGGGAGTCAGACTCCGAGTCAGCAAGGGCAGGAAGAGAGGACGGAGGAGGAGACGGCAGAGGGACACGCTGCGGAGCAGTGGAAGGGCGCAGAGCCATCTGGTGCGTGCCAGGGACAGGAGGAGGACGCTGACGCGAACCACGATGACTAGTGCGAGCCGCACGAACAGGCGACGCAGGACGAGAATCAGGCGTACGACGCTCAGCAAGACCTCCGATCGGACCAGTGTAAGGAGAAGAAGCAGGCAGTGGGGAGGCTGTAACTGTGACTGCGACTGGACAGGCGGTGGACACTCTAAGGAAGGAGTAGGACCAGTAGAAGGCAGGAGACCAAGAACCTGCTGAAGGAGCGGAACGAAGTACGGCTGCGGTCGCGCAGCACCTCCAGAACCAGCAGAGACAGCACCAGCACCCCCAGCGGCGGCTCCAACTCCTGCAGCACCTCCAGCAGCTCCAGCAGCGCCAGCTCCAGTACCCCCAGGAGCACCCGCACCAGCAGCACCGTCAGCTCCAGCACCTCCAGTAGGACGAGCGTCAGCGCCTCCAGCGCCAGCCCCTGCAGCACCACTAGCTCCAGCACCTCCAGCAGCTCCAGCAACACCTTCAGTCCCAGCAGCTCCAGTACCGCCAGTACGAGCACCTCCAGGACCAGTGGCTCCAGCACCTCCAGCGCCAACCCCAGGGTCGGCAGCCACACCAGCACCAGTAGCTCCAGCGCCCTCAGCTCCAGCTCCAGTAGCACCCCCAACTCCCACAACACCACGTCGGCGGCGACACTGCTAAGAGTACCACTCACGCAGCTGCTGGGACGAGAGAGCGCCCCCAGGCGCAGTACCCCCAGGCACAGCACCTCCAGGCTCAGCACCCCTAAGCTCCGCACCCCCAGGCTCAGCACCCCCAGTCTCAGCACCCCCAGGCTCGGCACTCCAAGTCTCAACACCCCCAGTCTCAGCACCCCCAGTCTCAGCACCTCCAGGCTCAGCACGCCCAGGCTCAGTACCTCGCGCAGGACCAGAGTCGACAGCTACCTCGACAGGCTCGACCGGGTCTACCTGGGAAACACCTGAGGGAGCAGGACCCTGGGGAGGTAGGGGGTCTACCGAAGCAGCACCTGGCGTGAGGAAGAGCGGCGAAGGGGGGAGCGGGGCAGTGCGGTAGGGGAAGAGACGGTAAAAGGGGACCGACTCATCAAATGTGACGTCCTGAGAGGGGAAGACACGGCGCGAGGTGGGGTGGTAAAACTGCCAGCCAGGCGCGTCAGGGACAAAGCCAAGGAAGACACAAGGAACGGCGCGGGAGGAGAGCTTGTCCGCGGACGTATCGCGGACAAAGGCACGAGATCCCCAGACCCGGAATACGGACGCATCGCCAACCTCTCCCGTCCAACGCAGTGTCGGCGAGGTCTCTGGAACGGAGACACGGGGCCAGAGGTTGAGCTGATGCGCAGCGTACCGGACCGCAAACGGCCACAGAAAATGGGGGGCAGCCGCATGGATCAAGGAGGTACGAGCGACCTCCATGACCAAGCCAATGCGGCGCTCAGCAACCCCATTCTGCTGCAGAGAGGCCGGAAGCGTGAACGTCTGCTCAATGCCCTCCTCCTAACAGAAGGCTCTCAAGAGGCCGGAGGAAAACTCACCACCTCTGTCAGAGTGCAGTTGCAGGACGGGAAGGTCCGTGTGAAAGCGCCTCTCCAGCTGGAGACGGGTAGCGCGGATCCAAGGGATCAAGACATCAGGGACCTCTCCCTTGGTGCACAAGGGGAAGACCGTGGTGTAACGCGTGTAGTCGTCAAGTACCAGAAGAAAGTAGCGCTCTCCGCCCTGTCCATGGACGCGGGCTGGGCCCCACACGTCCATGTCCAGGGTCTACAGAGGAGCCTCCGTCGGAGGGAACTCATAGGAGTGGGGGGCGGCGTGCTGCCGCCCCTCGACACAGGGAAGGCAAGGAGGGGCAGGGGACGGTGGCAGGGGAGGCAGTGACCTGGGGAGACCAGAGACAAGGTACTGGGAGTGCATGCCACGAAGGCGCTGCATCGAAGGGTGACCAAGGCGGTGGTGCCAGAGGACCGTCCGGTGCGACAAGGTGCGACACGAGCAGGGGGCGGACAACTGACCTGACGCTGACGCAGACGCAGCTACCTGATGGGACTCAGTGGTCAGTGTGTACAGGTCCGACCCCGGCTGCCGAGTGAAGGTAGCCAGGTGACGACCCGTCTGAGCACACGTGCAGTGTGTCACACGCTCATAGGCAGGGGTGAACTGGTGAACACCCGCGTCCTGGAGCGCGGAACCCGCCACCAAGTTCGTAGAGAACGAGGGGAGGTAAAGACCCGACAGCGTGCCAGACGGGACAGCAGGACAAGGGAGGGCAGTGGTGGAGGTCGCAAGGACCGGACCCCCGGAGGGGTCAGCCAGGGAGACAGCAACAGGCCTAGGGAGCTGCGCTAGGGCAGTGCGGTTTCGAAAGAAACAACGGGAAGCACATGAGTCCAGTGTGAAGGTGTGCAGTGCCTCAGTAGTCGCAGTACCTGAAGGCGCAGACTCACGAGCACCTGAAGCAGCAGACTCATCAGCACCTAGAGCAGCAGCCTCACTAGGACCTGGGGCAGCAGACGCACTAGCACCTAGAGCGGCAGCCTCACTGGTCTCAATGCCCGGGTCGGGCGGGACACGCAGGTAACAGTCACCCTCAACACTAATAGTCAATGCATACATAGCACCAAGGATAACATCAAAGTCAAGAGCAAAGATATCAATGTTCTTTTTAAGCAGATCAGCCCAGCGGGGCAGCTCAGAGGCGTCAGGGAACTGTGCACGCCAGGCGTCGTCGAGACGGGAGAAGCAGCGCTGCTGCGTGTGGGGCCTCCCACACGTCTGACCAGCGCGGTCACCTGTGCGAATGACATACGGGCAGGTACCTCCACCCCCAGACCCCCCATGCTGAGAGTACCACTCACGAAGCTGCTGGGGCGACGGGGTCTCTCCGAGATGCTGCTGCTGGCGCTGGAAACCACCCGAACCTCCACGCTGCACTGGTCCACCCCGACCACCACCCCAGCCGCCGCCACCACGCCCACTGCCGCCACCACCACCGCCCCCACCCCTGCCTCCTCCACCACCACTGCCGCCACCACCCCCCCCGCTGCCACTGACCCCCCAGCCCCGCCACCATCCCCACCACCAACACCACCCCCACCGCCCCCACTGCCTCCACCTCCACCTCCGCCGCTGTCACCGCCACCACCCTTGCCCCCCTTGCCCCTGCCGCCCTTGCGCCTCCCACTAGGAGCAGACGCAGCCCCGACTTCCTCAGCACCAAGGTAGTCGACAGCGGCAGCAGAGGCGACCGAGGGGAGAAGGGGGGGAGGGGAACACCCGTCAAAGAAGGGCGTGCGGGGGTCGCCACGAGAGGCACCTACAGCGACTATGCTAGCCTCAGCTGCAAGCAAGTGCTTCTCGAGCAGGTCAACGGTGAGCTCGGTGGGGCAGAGGGCGAGAAAGTGGTCCCTGACTGCGCGAAGAGAGTCAGGGAGACGGGTGACTAGGTGGTAGAGAACGAGGTACATCGGGGGAGGATTCTTGGCGAGAAACTCAGCAGGAAGGGCGGCTCGGTAGCGAGTGTCACTAGAGCGAGCGAAGTAACGCAGAGCGATGTGCTTCGTTCTGTGCTCCAGTCTGTGCTCCTGACACAAGGCAATGGCGGCCTTGTTGTCTACGTACAGAACTGGAGGAGAACGAGGCCGCTCTCCCAGGTCGGTCAGCAGGTAGGTGAGCCAGCGTAACTCCTGTGCAGCCATGGCTGTGGCGTAGATCTCAGCCTCACAACTAGAGCTGAGAACAGAAGACGAGCGTGTAGACCGCCAAGAAACAGAGCCAGAGCCAAGACTGAAGGTGTAACCCTGTGACGACCGCTGCGTAGCCAGGTCGTCAACCCAAGAAGCGTCTGAGTGACCAGTGAGGACAACGTCGCCCCGTCCTCCAAGCACGAGCCCCATGCCCGATGTACTGCACAAGTAGCGTAGTACCCTCTTAGCAGCATCCATGTGCACCTTTGGGTGCCGGCCAGGAGCCACGTAGCGAGCCAGAAGGCCAAGAGGGTACGCAAGGTCAGGACGAGTGCAGGTCATCAGGTACATGAGGCAGCCCACTAGCTCTGGGTAAGGACCACTCGGCTCTACGGACTCGTCCGAAAGTGGAGCTGAGAGCGAGTGACTTGTAGCCAGAGGAGTGGCCTGTGCTGAGGACCAGGTGAAGCCGAAGCGCTGAAGGACCTGCTGCACCATGTGTGACTGAGTCAGTGTGATGGTGCGGCGTGCTCTATCCCGGGTGATCTGATAGCCAAGGTAGCTGCGCAACTCACCCAGGTCTGTGCACGTGTGTCTCTTCTGCAGCTCCGACTTCACCAGGGCGAGAGCCTCAGTGTCAGCAGTGGCAAAGACCAAGTTGTCGACGTACACGAGGATGTGGAACGGCGGCAGCGAAGTGTCGGTGCGCAGAAACAGCGACGGGTCAGCAGTCGACGGAGCAAACCCAAGAGCCGCAAGTGTCGTCATGAGTGTGTCGTGCCACTCACGCGGCGCGTGGCGGAGACCGTAGACTGGCCGCCGGAGGCTCCACTGGGTACCAGGAGGGAACGACCCAGTGAAGCCAGGTGGGCGGCGCAGCCAGATCTCCTCGTGCAGGCTGCCCTGTAGGAAGGCTGTGCTGAAGTCAAGAGAGTGAAGCTCGTAGTCACGCTAAGCGGCAACGTGCAACAGCACCCGAAGAGTGGTCATTTTCGGGGTGGGGGAGAAGGTCTGGACGAAGTCAACTCCCTCCCGCTGACTGAAGCCTCGAGCAACGTAACGAGCCTTGAAGACAAGCGGAGAACCCGACGGCCGCTTCACCCTGAAAATCCACATGCCATCAACGATGCTCGCCCCAGGAGGGGGAACCTCATCGACGTAGGTGCCTGTGGACTTCCAGGATGCCATCTCTGCGTCCATGGCTGTCTGCCACTGAGAGGAGTACTCACCCGCGATCGCCTCAGCGTAAGAGCGCGGGGTCGGGATGTCTGGAGCATCCGGGTCTCCCTCAGGGGCAAGTAGCATGGCCACGAGATGAGGCGCAGCGGCTGCAAGACACTCAAGGTCCTCCTGCCTTTCCTCAAGGACGTTCGTGCCAAGAGCACACTCACCCCCGACGGACGGAGGACAGACAGACTCAGACTCAGCGACAAGACTAGCGGCGTAGTCTAGACGACAGGCAGCAGCAAAGTCAACAAGCTCAGCGACGAAGGCAGACGCAGCAGCAGACTCAAACGACGGGTCAGTGACAACAGTGGCTAGCAGACGCGTGACAATAGGGTGCTCAGCATGAAACCGGTCAGACTCAGGGTCAGCAACGACAGGCAGAGAAGACGCAGGAGAAGACGGCAGATGAACACGCTGCGGAGTTGAGGAAGGACGTAGAGCCATGAGGTGTGTGCCAGGGATAGCCGGCGGACGCGGACGGGGAACACGACTAGCAGTACGACCAGTGCGGACAGTGCGAACAGGCGAGACAGGACGCGACGCAGGCTCACGACGCTCAGCAAGACCTCCTGGCTGCTCAGTGTAAGGAGAGGGAGCAGGCAGCGGTGAGCCAGATTGTAACGGAAGACCAGTAGACGACGGGAGGCTAAGAACCTGGCGAAGCACGGAGTCAGGCGGTGGCAGAGACGACGGAGACGGCGGAGCAAAGAGCAGTCGTGGCTGCGCAGTGCCACCAGCACCAGCAGCTCCAGCACCTCCAGCACCTCCAAAACCTCTAGCGCCAGCACCTCTAGTACCAGCGTCACCAGCAGCCCCAGAACCTCCAGCGCCAGCACCTCCAGTACCAGCGTCACTAGTAGCTCCAGAACCTCCAGCGCCAGCACCTCCCGTACCAGCGACACTAGCAGCAGCACCCCCAAAACCGGCACCTCCAGCCCCAGGGTCTCCAGCCTCAGCGTCTCCAGCAGCGGCACCCCCAGACTCAGTACCGCCAGCCCCAGCAGCTATAGTTCCTCCAGTACGAGCACCTCCGGAACCAGCGACTCCACCACCTCCTATAGACAAAGTACCAGCACCACTCCCAGCTGCAGAGCCCCGAGCTCCAGCAGTGCGACCCTGACGGCTAGCGTGCCACTCGTGCAGCTGCTGAGGGGAGAGAGGCGCACGCGGACGAAGGCGGCCTCTCCAAGGAGACCGCGCACCAGCAGTCTCAGTACCCTCAGGCGCAGCACCCCCAGACTCAGCACCCCCAGGCTCCTCACGCTCAGGCGCAGCACCCCAAGACGCAGCACCCCCAGGCGTAGTAACTCCAGCCTCCTCACGCTCAGGCGCAGCACCTCCAGGCTCCTCACGCTCAGGCTCAGCACCCCCAGGCTTCGTACCCCCAGGTTCAGCACCCCCAGGCTCCTCACACTCAGGCTCCGCACCCCCAGGCTCAGCACCCCCAGAGACAGCACCCCGAGCAGGACCACCCCCAGCAGGACCTGAGTCACCAGTGACCTCCACAGGCGCAGGCACGGGAGGGTCTACCTGAGAAACACCTGAAGGAGCAGGACCTGGCGCGGGGAGGGGGTCTACTTGGGGAGGACCTGGAGCGAGAAAGAGCGACGGGGGGGGGGGGGCGAGGGGCAGTGCGGTAGGGAAAGAGACGGTAAAAGGGGACTGATTCGTCAAAGGTGACGTCCTGAGACGCAAAGACACGGCGCGAGGCGGGGTCGTAAAACTGCCAGCCAGGCGCGTCAGGGACAAAGCCAAGGAAGACGCTGGGAATGGCGCGAGGGGAGAGCTTGTCCGCAGTGGTATCGCGGACAAAGGCATGGGCACCCCAGACTCGGAAACGCGACGCATCGCCAACCTCCCCCGTCCAACGCAGTGTGGGCGAAGTCTCCGGCACGGAGACACAGGGCCAGAGGTTGAGCTGATGCGCGGCGTACCGGACCGCAAACGGCCACAGAAAATGGGGGGCAGCCGCATGGATCATGGAGGTACGAGCGACCTCCATGACTAAGCCAATGCGGCGCTCAGCAACCCCATTCTGCTACGGAGAGGCCGGAAGCGTGAACGTCTGGCGGATGCCATGGTCCTCACAGTAGGCTCGCAAGAGGCCGGAGGAGAACTCACCACCTCTGTCAGAGTGCAGACGCAGGACAGGAAAGTCCGACTGGAACCGCTCGCGGAGCTGGAGACAAACAGCGCGGATCCAGGGGATCAAAATATCAGGGACCTCCCCCTTGCGCTGCAAGGGGAAGACCGTGGTGTAACGCGTGTAGTCGTCTACAACCAGCAGGAAGTACTGCTCGTGGCCCTGTCCCTGGACGCGGGCTGTGCCCCACACGTCCAGGTGGAGAGTCTGCAGTGGAGCCTTTGTGGGAGGAAACGAGGAGGAGTGAGGAGCGGCGCGCTGCCGTCCCTCGACGCAAGGAATGCAGGGGGGCGCAGGCGAGGGAGGGAGGGCGGGAAGAGACCTGGGAAGATTAGAGACCAGGGAGCGAGAGTGCATGCCACGAAGGCGAGGCAGGGAGGGGTGACCAAGGCGGTGGTGCCAAAGGAGAGTCTGGTGCGACAGGCGACGGCACTCACACTGGGTAGCTACCTGAGCAGACGCGTACAGCTGAGGAGACAAAGGGGTAGAGCGCGACACAGTGGTGAGGGTGTACAGACTGGACCCATGCTCACAGGTGAACGTGGCCAGGTGGCGGCCGGTCCGAGAGCACGTGCAGATCGCCACATGCTGCCCTCCAGGAGTAGAGGTGTCAACCCAATGATCCTGAAGGACGGCGTTGCTCACCAAGTTCGTAGAGAACGAGGGGAGGTGGAGACCAGACAGCTCACCAGACGGGACCGCCGGACACGGAAGCACAGTGGAAGACCGTGCAAGCACTGGGCCCCCAGAGGGGTCAGCCAGTGAGACAGGGATAGGTGCAGGGAGGGGAGTGACTGTGGTGCTGGCGCGAAAGAAACAGCGGGAAGCACCAGAGTCAAGTGTAAAGGCGTGCAAGGCATGTGCGGGCACAGTACCAGGGGGAGCAGACTCACGAGCACCTAGAGCTGCAGGCGCTATACCTGGGGCTATACCGGGGTCAGGCGGCACACACAAGTAGTAGTCACCCTCAGCACTAACAGTCAATGCATACATGGCAGCAAGAATAGCATCATAGTCAAGATCAAAGATAGGTACATCGCGCCTAAGCAGGTCTACCCAGTTGAGGAACTCAGTAGCATCAGGATACTTGACGCGCCAGGCGTCGCTAAGCCGAGCGAAGCAGCGGTACTCAGTGTGAAAGCCTGTGCACTGGCGACCAGTGCGGGGACCTGCGCGAATGATATAGGGGCAGCGACCAGGACCCCCAGACGCCCCACGCCCGGCATACCAGTCATGAAGCTACTGGGAAGTGGGAGTCTGGCGCTGACGCTGCTGCTGCTGCTGCTACCCCTGGCCACCACTGGTCTCACCCAAGCCCCCACCACTGCCGCCACCACCACTCCCCCCTCCGCCACCACCGCCGCCGCCACCGCCACTGCTCCCGGCAGCACCACCGCTCCCACCACCACCTCCACCCCCACGACCACCCCCACCACCTCCACCTCCCCCGCCGCCTCCACCACCGCCCCCTCCACCGCCACGTCCGCCACCCCTGTCACCCGTGCCTCCCCTGGAGCCGCTGCGCTTCCCACTAGGAGCGGAAGCAGCTGCGACCTTCTCAGCACCAAGGAGGTCGACAGCAGCAGCTGCGGAGGCGTAGGAGGGGGTAAGAGGGGAGGGGGAGCACCCCTCAAAGAGGGGAGTGCGAGGAGTACCACGAGCAGCACCTACAGCGAGGATGTTCTTCTCTGCTGCTAGGAGGTGCTTCTCGAGGTCGGCGACAGTGAGAGTGGTAGGGTCTAGGGCTAGGAAGTGGTCCCTGACGGAGCTAAGAGTGTCAGGGAGGCGGGTGATGAGGAAATAGAGAGTGAAGTACATCGGGGGGGGGGGGGGGGGGGGGGGTTCTCGGCGCAGATTTCGGCTGGAAGGGCGGCACGAAAGCGAGTGTCACTAGTGCGAAGGAGAGAAATGAGGTCCTCAGCAGTGGTAAACGAGGACAGGTCTGGGAACAGGTAGGGTAGCATGAGCCGACCTAGGGCTGTAGTGGCCGGGAGGAGTAGCGCGCAACTACAGCGTCATACAGTGCCTTAGTAGTTTTGTGCTGGCTGAAATGCGCGCGCTCAGTGATCGGCAGATGATTTCGAATAGGTAGGCGTGCAGCAGCATCGCGAGTCTGCCACTGTGAGCGTTCGAGAGCGGTAGCATCGTCAGCAGGAGCAACGGCAGTGCCAGACACGAATCAAACAGTGAAACGCCGTCTTTGGCATCAGTCAGAAGAAACAGTTGGAGATCGTCGAGCCACGTGGCGAACTCTATCGGGCGACCGTCAGGCTCAAACGCGAGAACATTAAGTGTCCCCATAATCGCAGTGCAGGCAAAGGCAGTAGGCAAAGGCAGTAGGCAGCAGGCAGCAGGCAAAGGGCGCGAGCAGCAAGGGCGGCGCTCAAAGCAGGCGCAGGCAGCTCAGGCAACGCGCGGGGCAGCAGCAGGCCGCGCGCAGGCTGCAGAGGCGCGGCTCGAGCAGGTAGGGCGGCGCGGGGGGCTGCGGAGGGCCGCGCGCGGGCTGTCAGAGCGCGGCGCGGGCTGTGCGGACGGTGTGCGGGGCAGCTGCGGGCCGCGTGCGCGCTGCGCGGGCTCGGCGCGGGCTGCGCGAGCGGTGCGCGGGGCAGCTGCGGGCCGCGCGCGCGCTGCGCGGGCTCGACGCGGGCTGCGCGGGCGGTGCGCGGGGCGCGACGCGGCTACCGAGGCGCGACGCGAGCAGGGAGGGCGACGCGCGGGGCAAAAGGGGGGAGCGCGCGGGAATTAGGTCTGCGCGCGCGAAGCAGCAGCAGACAGCTCAGACAGCAGACAGAAGGCAGACAGTGCGCGCAGCGCAGCACGTCCTAGGCACAGTTACAGTCACAGTCGTGGGGTAGCGGTAGGTGGGCCCGAAAAAAAAAAACTGCCCTACGGACCTACTGCTCTGAATACCATATCAGAAGTCTAGGCAGGAATGAATGAACTAGGAAAGAGTTGTGTACAAGTATGAAACCCTAAAGGGGCTGTACCCCATATTAGCTACCCCACTACAGCCTAAACATACCGTAAGCCCCCGGATAGAAGCGCAGGCCTCGGATAAGCGCCGGCGCTTATAAAAGGATGACGGCGCTTATATCCGGTCATCGATTATAAGCCCACCCCCTGAAAAAATATGATTTATTACAAGCGCATATTGGTTTTTCATTTGAAAACCTGTCGAAATACAGAAACGAATTTCACATTATCAGGGAAACGACCTACATTTTTTATTTCCCACACTATGATCTCACTTTTTGCACGTCTAGTCAGCATGTGCCGTCATTCTGTCAGTATGAGTTGGCAGGAAAACACTCACTGCCAAGCTGCGCGAGAATCAGATTCGCGACCCTATATGTTTTCGACTCGATTACAATCGACAGAACGGGATCTACAATTTGGTGTAAAACAAATAGAAATTCATATTTGCCATTTTATAAACGCCCGCGCTTATAAATTTCCTCAATTATAAGCGCACCCCCTAAAAAACACTGTTTTTTTATACCCCCAGGGGCGCTTCTATCAGGGGGCTGACGGTATATAGCGGATATAATTTGACAGATTTGAGACAGGGTTGTGGGTGGGTAAAAATCTCTCGCGTGCTGGCAGGGAAAGATTCCCTGCCAGCACATACACTCAAAAGGAGTCAATAGGCGCTTCTAACAGCACATGCTGACTGGACGCGCAGCCTGCAGAGTTTGATTGTGAAGGAAATTCGACTTTCAAGTAAAGCGAGCTTCGTTACAGAAAGATGATAGTTTTTCAAATTTAAAACTAACATGCTCTTATAGTAGATCACTTAAATTTAAGGGGGTGCGCTTATAATTGAGGATCGGCCATATGCGCATTGCTCCAAATAGAAGCGCATGCACTTTTAATAGGCCTGCGCTTATATCCGGGGTGATACGAAGTATTGTCTAGGTACCGTATTCTCCCGGACATAACACCCTAGGGTATAGCTAAAAATACAGGGAAAAAATGGGGGGGGTCTCCTCATAGGAAAAAAATACATAATACCCGGGTCTTTACATATGGCATATCTTAGTGTTAGTGTTTTTTTAATTAGTCAATGTGGGTGTTTTGGTCGTTTTAGCATCACTGCCTGAGGCGCGAATGTGAGTTTCGGCCTCGAACTTCATCGCCCCCACGAAAATGGCATGTGGCACCTCTCTTGCCACTTGCAACGGAAGATTCACCTGCACGTGGCGACAGAGAAATAGTGGGAGGGGGCAAATCTCGGCAGATTGCCTTTGAATGTACCGCGAAATTTCATTGAGGGAGAAATTCACACGACATTCTTCCGTATTGCAGCTACTCGTTAACGACTATAATAATGAATCCGTAAGAAAAGGGGGGGTGTTATAGAAAATCAGCCAAAAAGGGGGGTATAGTAGAAACGAGGTCTATCGTAACACCCACCCCGCACAAGCTACCCGGGGGTGTACAATTATGGGGGGGTGTTTTGTCCGGGAGTATACGGTACAATGATTTGCCGTGTTTCAGTTCAGCACAACAGCAGCAAACGATCTGCTTCATAAAATCTGCCAAGTTTTTAGGAAAAAAGGAGCACTTGAACACGATTTCCTACATACATTACAGATAATCCCTAACACTGTACTAATCGGCATCTCACACATGTTTTTTCAAGTTGGACGAAGAATCAGAAGAATAAACAACATATTGAGCACCAAATAAATAAGGGCAATAGATTCACTTAACCTAGTCACAACGAGCCTCAGGAAGATCAGACACCACGTCATCCGTGAGCGGGGCTTGCTCCTCTTGGTGGTGCAGTGCGGGACTGGACTGGCCCAGCTGCTGCTCGAGCTGGTCCAGGGCGTCTGAGAACTTGAGGTGCGAGTGAGCGGCCGATGCGCGTGGAGTGCCGTGCTGTGCCCCCAGTAAGGCCACTCGCCGCATCTCCCACGAGCAGTCACTAGTGGCTCGCGCCAACGGGGGAGGTCGCCCAAGCAGCCCTCCACCAGCCAGCCCACCAGCACTGCTGCTGCCGCCATCACTTGCCCTGCCACCCGCCCACCCCACGCCTGCCTCTGCCCCTCCTCCCCCCTTGCTGCCCCCCACCGACCCGTCCTCTGCTGCCGCGTGTGTGCGGGGGGGCACGTGCTGCTGCAGCCTCAGCACTGCCAGCCCATGCAGGCCCTTCTCCCCCTCCTCAAACCGCACACGCCGCCTTGCCTTGCCCGCTGCCAACCCTGCTGCTGCCACCTCCCCCCTCAACTCCGCCCCACTGCTCTCCGCACCACCCCCACATGCACCCTCTGCTTCCCCCCCAATCACCGGCATCGGTGCCACCACATCCCGCAACTCGCTCTCCTCCACCCCTTCCTCCTCCTCCTCCCCCGCTGCAACCACCCATTCCTTCTCCTCCTCCTCCCTTCTCCCCACCGTCTCCTCTGTGTCCCCACCCTTGCCTCCCTCTGCCCCCATTGCCGCCTTTCCCTCTGCTGGCGGCCCTTGGGAGCTCCATACCTGCTGAGGGGAGGGGAAGAGAGGCAAAGTTTTAAAAGCTGACAGTTTTTGACCTATTCTCACTCTTCATAAACATGGAGTAGGCCTGATCTACATTGGCAGATACGCCCTGGGCAGGGTTGCGTACCACGTATATACGCTTGCGTATATACGTGGTACGCTAATACGCTCGTATTTCTTGGAAATACGCCCGGGCAGCCCGCCGGAAAAGAAAATTCGAAATTGAAAAATTTCGCGAAGGTTTTGCGACTTCGCGATTTGTTACCGCGCAGTCGCATATCGCCCAACCCACTTCTGAAATTCAAATTTCGAGCTCCAAACCTCCCACCACCCCAACCACACACCACCCCACCAAACCTCTCATCTCCAACCATCCCTCTCAAATGTTGTTCACCAACTCGTCTGCTCATATACTGAATGACGAGTTCCTTTCTGTCATTCAGTTTCCGTAGTCGTTTTCATTCCCGTAGCTCTCTTCTCCCGTTTTTCCTCATGGCGTCTAACTCCACCCCTCCTACTGCGACGAGCAATGTTGCCTCTGTTCACGCGTCTAATAGCGAAATCAATACGGAGCCTGTTGAGGCTGGCCTTTCGAACCCCATTTTGAAACATTTCCTTATTCCGTACCATACCAAAGGCACTCCCAAGATGTGTAAGTTTTGTGACTTCACGTTTGAGGGCGGAACCACTCGCTGCGCGGTTCACCTGGCGAAATGGAAAGGGCAGGGTGGAGGCGCTGTCCGGCTTTGCAAGAAGGTGTCCCCGGCAGTCAGTGAAGAAGTGCGCGGCATGTACAAGGAGAAGGCGGAAAAGCTGGGCGTCAAACGAGGGGCGGCCGCTGCAGCAGTTGACTCCGCGCTGGGCGCGGTCACTGGTTCTTCAGACAAGAAGGGGAAGATTACGTCCTCCTTCGGCGATGAGGCAGCGTGCGCCAAGGAGGACGCGGATAACGCCCTCTGCCTTTTGATCGCGGTGTTGAGACTTCCCGAGCGCATCGCGGACGATCCGGTGTTTCGCTACGTGGTCCAGTGCATTGCGCGCGCTGGACTGGGGTACGTCCCCCCCAATAGGCGCTTCATTGGAGGGGCGGGCTTGAAGAAGGTGCGGCAGAAACTGGAGGAGGCGCTCGCCCCCGTTGCCGCGAGCTGGAAGCGTGACGGGGTCACCGTGTCGTCGGACATGATGACTGACCGTTGTGGCCGCCCGCAGGCCAACTTGAGTGGCATTGGTGCCATGATGGCCTGGTCGCCACTTGTCGTCGTGAACTCCACGTACTGACGGGCTTCACGAGGCTCCTGCGGGCTTAGCGCGACTCCGTTTCTCCCCATGCCCGGCATCGGTTGGGCGGCGCCATCACTGGCTGCGCCTGAGCGCTGTCCCACGCTGTCGTTCTGTGTTGGTGTGCCTGATGAAATGACGATCGGCTCCTCTGATTGTGCAGGTGCATGTGCTGGCGCCGGAATATTCACCGTAGATTGCTGACGTGCGGAGTCACGTTCCACCGTGAGCGTCGCAATTTCGAGCGCCGATTCTTCAACTTGGCGTACCAGACGGTCAAGTTGCTCCTGCGTCAATGTCGCGAGCGTGAATTCGGCCATGGCGGGGGTGTCGGGCAAGCTCAGCGAGAGCCTGTGTCGTGGCCGTGCGTGCTTACGAGAGAGCACTACGAGCGGCGGTGCTGTGTCGCTGAGAGACGTCTACCCCTCCAAAAATTGAGATAGTGGGGAAGCGAAGGTGTGGGTGCGGTCCGAGAAGAGATCGTAGGCTCTGAATACCAAGTGTTACGAGTACAATTGAGTGATCGAGCGAGAATTGCACTATCGAAGCAAGAATACAATGAGCGAAGACATGAGCGAAGAATATATAGCGAAACTACAGTGGTAACGGTAATGGACTGTGGTTGTCGCGCGACGGGCCTGGGACTGAGGTTTGGGGAAATGTCGAAGCGGAGGTCCGGAGCGCGGGTTACCCGCCGAGCCGTGAGGTCGGGGTGCGACATGCGAAGGTGGCGGGAGGATTGTCGATGAGAGGGTTGCGAGTGGTAACGGTGCTGACTGTGGTGCTAGAGTGGTGTACGCGCTGAACGGGGACGCAAAGTAAGGAAAAGGAATTTTCCTTACAGTGTACCCTGATGGACAGGCTGCCAGTTGAGAAGGCATCTACCCTTGATTTCACTGGGCCCACCGTTCCACCGCGCCGTCGAGCGCCCCTTCTCGCGCCGTCGAGCGCCCCTTCTTGCGCCGTCGAGCGCCCCTCCTAGCGCCGTCGAGCGCCCCTTCTAGCGCCGTCGAGCGCCCCTACTAGCGCCGTCGTGCGCCCTAGTGGCCGCCGCTCGTAGGCTGCCCATCGCCCGTAGGCTGCCCGTCGCCTGCCGTCGCCTGTAGGCCGCCCTTACGCTGCCCGTACGCAGCCCGTAGGCCGCGGCCGCCCGTAGGCCGCCAGTACGACGCCCGTAGGACGCTGCCGTCCGTAGGCAGCCCGTAGGCAGCCCGTAGGCAGCCCGTAGGCCGCTCACGCACAGGCCGTGACCCGCGCGCCGCGGCTACTTCACGCCGACGCCTGCAGCCCGCCGGAACCCGTGCGCGTCGCCCCCCCTGCCCCTTCGCGACGCCCTTACGGGACCCGCGAGTCGCCCCCGCCTCATCGCGACGCAGCTGCGGGACCCACGCGTCGCCCCCGCCTCGTCGCGACGCAGCTGCGGGACCCGCGCGTCGCCCCCGCCTCGTCGCGACGCAGCTGCGGGACCCGCGCGTCGCCCCCGCCCCGTCGCGACGCAGCTGCGGGACCCGCGCGTTGCCCCCGCCTCGTCGCGACGCAGCTGCGGGACCCGCACGCGTCGCCCCTGCCTCGTCGCGTCGCCCCCGCGCGCGACCCGCGCGTCGCCCCTGCTCACCGTGGCGCCCTGCTCTACCCCGCGCCCGCCCTTGGGACGGCCGCCCCTGGCCTCTGGAGCAGCTGCACCTACAGCCGCCCCTGGACCCTGGAGCAGCCGCCCCTGCAGCAGCCGCCCCTGGCCACCTGGAGCAGCCACCACAGCAGGAGCCGCCCCTGGACCCTGGAGCAGCCGCCCCTGCAGCAGCCGCCCCTGGCCCCTGGAGCAGCCGCCACTGCAAGAGCCGCCCCTGGCCCCTGGAGCAGCCGCCCCTGCAGCAGCCGTCCCTGGCCCTTGGACCAGCCGCCACTGCAAAAGCCGCCCCTGGCCACTGGAGCAGCCGTCCCTGCAGCAGCCGCCCCTGACCCCTGGAGCAGCTGCCGTCGCGGCCCGGCCCCGCCCTGCAGCAGCTGCCGCGGAGCTCCCTGCCGCGGCCCAGCCCCGCCCTGCAGTTGTAGCGGCCCCGCTGTCGCCACCGTCTTGCGCCTACCGCGCCGACCACTGGTGAGCATTACCCTGCCCGCACTGCTACCACTACTACTGCTGCTACTGCCTCTACTGCTCCTACTGTTACTGCTGTTACTGCCGCTACTGCTGCTACTGCTGCTCCTGGCGTGGCCAGATGCAGCTCCAGGGCCGTGCGCGTGAGTCCCTCACGCCCCAGCAGCTTCGTGAGTGGTACGCTAGTTGGGGCTGTCGGGGTGGCCGTAGTGGTAGTCGCTCTCGAGTGGGTCGTTCGGGAGCTCCTGGTAGTGGACAGGTGCAGCTGTCGTGTCCTCTTTCGCCCCAGCAGCTTCGTGAGTGGTACGCTAGTTGGGGCTGTCGGGGTGGCCGTAGTGGTAGTCGCTCTAGAGTGGGTCAGTCGGGAGCTTCTGGTAGTGGACAGGTGCAGCTACCGTGTCCTCTTTCGCCCCAGCAGCTTCGTGAGTGGTACGCCAGTTGGGGCTGTCGGGGTGGCCGTAGTGGTAGTCGCTCTGGAGTGCGTCGTTCGGGAGCTTCTGGTAGTGGACAGGTGCAGCTGCCGTGTCCTGTGAGTGAGGCTGCCGCTCTAGGTGCTAGTGCGTCTGTTGCCCTAGGTGCTGGTGAGGCTACCACTCCCGGTACTCGCGTGTCTGCTACCCCAGGTGCTGGTGAGGCTGCTGCTCTAGGTGCTAGTGAGTCTGCCCCCCCTGGTACTGAGTCGACTGAGGCACTGCACACCTTCACACTGGACTCAGGTGCTTCTCGCTGTTTCTTTCGTGACCGCACTACCCTTGAGCCGCTTGCTCGGCCAGTTGCTGTCTCTCTTGCTGACCCCTCTGGGGGTCCGGTCATTGCGACCTCCTCCACTGTCCTTCCTTGTCCTGCGGTCCCGTCGGGCACACTGTCAGGTCTCCACCTCCCCTCGTTCTCTACGAACTTGGTGGCAGGTTGTGCGCTCCAGGACGGGGGTGTCCACCAGTTCACCCCTGCCTACGAGCGCGTGACACACTGCACGTGTGCTCGGACGGGCCGTCACCTGGCTACCTTCACTCGGCAGCCGGGGTCGGACCTGTACACACTGACCACTGAGTCCCCTCAGGTAGCTGCGTCTGCGTCTGCGTCAGGTCAGCTGTCGGCCCCCTGCTCGTGTCGCTCTCTGGCGCACGAGACCGTCCTCTGGCACCACCGACTTGGTCACCCGTCCGTGCAGCGCCTTCGTGCCATGCACAAACGGTACCTTGTCTCTGGTCTTCCCAGGGTTCTCCCTCCCCTCCCACCCTCGCCTGCTCCTCCCTGTCTTCCCTGTGTCGAGGGGCGGCAGCGCGCCGCTCCTCACTCCTCCTCGTTTCCCCCGACGACTGCTCCCTTGCAGACGCTCTTCATGGACGTGTGGGGCCCAGCCCGCGTCCGTGGTCAGGGTCAGGAGAGGTACTTCCTGATAGTTGTTGACGACTACTCGCGCTACACCACGGTCTTCCCCTTGCGCACCAAGGGTGAGGTCCCTGATGTTTTGATCCCTTGGATCCGCGCTTCTCGTCTCCAGCTCAGCGAGCGTTTCCACTCGGACTTTCCTGTCCTGCGCTTGCACTCTGACAGAGGTGGTGAGTTCTCCTCCGACCTCTTGGCAGCCTACTGTGCGGAGCACGGCATTCGCCAGTCGTTCACGCTTCCGGCCTCTCCACAGCAGAATGGGGTTGCTGAGCGCCGCATTGGCTTGGTCATGGAGGTCGCTCGTACCTCCTTGATCCATGCGGCTGCCCCCCACTTTCTGTGGCCGTTTGCGGTCCGCTACGCTGCGCATCAGCTCAACCTTTGGCCCCGTGTCTCCGTTCCGGAGACTTCGCCGACACTGCGTTGGACGGGAGAGGTTGGCGATGCGTCACGCTTTTGGGTCTGGGGATCTCGAGCTTTTGTCCGCGATACGTCTGCGGACAAGCTCTCCTCCCGCGCTGTTCCTTGTGTCTTCCTTGGCTTTGTCCCGGACGCGTCTGGTTGGCAGTTTTACCACCCCACCTCGCGCAGTGTCCTGCCTTCTCAGGACGTCACGTTCGACGAGTCCGTCCCCTACTACCGCCTCTTCCCCTACCGCACTGCCCCGCTTCCCCCCCCGCCTCTCTTCCTCGCGCCAGGTGCTGCTGTGATAGACCCCCTCCCCCCTCAGGGTGCCGCTCCCTCAGGTGTGTCCCAGGTAGACCCGGTTGAGCCTGTCGAGGTAGCTGTCGACTCTCGTCCTGCTGAGGGTGCTGAGCCTGAGCGTGCGGAGCCTGGGGGTGCGGAGCCTGGGTGTGCGGAGCCTGGGGGTGCGGAGTCTGGGGGTGCGGAGCCTGCGGGTGCTGAGTCTGGGGGTGCTGAGTCTGGAGGTGCTGCGCCTGGGAGTGCTACACCTGGAGGAGCTCTCTCCTCACAGCAGCTGCGTGAGTGGTACTTACAGTACTGCAGCCTCAGGAGAGGTGCTTCTGGAGCTAGGAGTACTGCTGGAGCTGGGGCTAGTGCTTCCCCTCCTCGGCGGGAGCTACCCTCTCCCCAACGGCTCCGAGAGTGGTACGCACGGCGCTGCAGTCTCCGGAGTGGCGCTCCTAGTGTCGCGGACCCTGGAGCTGGAGGTGCTGCTGCTGCTGGCGGTGCTGCTGGTGCTAGTGGAGGTGCTGCTGGTGCTGGAGCTGCTGGAGGTGCTGCTGCTGGCGGTGCTGCTGGCGCTGCTGGAGGTACTGCTGGTGCTGGAGCTGCTGGAGCTGCTGGAGGTGCTGCTGCTACTGGTGGTGCTGCTGGTGCTGCTGGAGTTGCTGGAGGTGCTGCTGGTGCTGTTGCTGTTGGAGTTGCTGGAGGTACTGCTACTCCTGGAGGTGCTGCTGGTGCTGCGGACCCTGGAGTTGGAGCTGCGGCTGGTGCTGCGGACCCGGGCGTTGGAGCTGCTGCTGGTGCTGCGGACCCCGGAGTTGGAGCTGCTGCTGGTGCTGCGGACCCTGGAGTTGGAGCTGCTGCTGGTGCTGAGGACCCTGGAGTTGGTGCTGCTGCTGCTGCTGACGACCCTGGCGCTGGTGTCTCTGCTGGTTCTGGAGACGCTGCGCGGCCGCGGCCGTACTTCGTTCCGCTCCTTCAGCAGGTTCTTGGTCAGCCTCCTCCTCCTTGTCCTCCTCCCTCCTTAGAGTGTCCTCCGTCTGTCCAGTCGCAGTCACAGTTACCGTCTGCCTCCCCTCTCCCTGGTCCTTCTCCTTACACTGGTCCGACTGGAGGTCTTACGGAGCGTCGTGAGCCTGAGTCTCGTCCTGCGTCGCCTGAGTCTCGTCGAGCGTCGCCTGTTCGTGCTGCTCACACTGGTCGTCGTGTCCCGCGTCAGCGTCCTCCTGCTGTCCCAGGCACTCACCAGATGGCGCTTCGTCCTTCCACTGCTCCCCAGCGTGTCCCTCTCCCGTCTCCTCCTGCGTCCTCTCTTCCTGCTCTTGCTGACCCTGAGTCTGACTCCCTTCGTGCTGCCAGTCCTACTGTCACGCGTCTCCTGGCTACTGTTATCACTGACCCTTCCTTTGAGTCCACTGCTGCGTCTGCCTTAGTTGCCGAGCTTGTCGACTTTGCTGCCGCTTGTCGTCTAGACTACGCCGCTAGCCTAGTTGCTGAGTCTGAGTCTGTCTGTCCTCCGTTCGTCGGGGGTGAGTATGCTCTTGGCACGGACGTCCTTGAGGACAGGCAGGAGGAGTTTGAGTGCTTTGCCGCTGCTTTACCTCATCTCGTGTCCATGCTAGTTGCCCCTGAGGGAGACCCGGATGCACCAGACATCCCGACTCCGGGCTCTTACGCAGAGGCGATAGAGGGTCCCTACTCCTCTCAGTGGCAGACAGCCATGGACGCAGAGATGGCTTCCTGGAAGTCCACAGGCACCTACGTCGACGAGGTTCCCCCACCTGGGGCGAACATCGTCAGTGGCATGTGGATTTTCAGGGTGAAGCGGCCGTCGGGTTCTCCGCCTGTCTTCAAGGCGCGTTACGTTGCACGAGGCTTCAGTCAGCGAGAGGGAGTTGACTTCTTCCAGACCTTCTCCCCGACCCCGAAGATGACCACTCTTCGGGTTCTGCTGCACGTCGCCGCTCAGCGTGACTACGAGCTCCACTCTCTTGACTTCAGCACTGCTTTCCTACAGGGCAGCCTGCACGAGGAGATCTGGCTGCGCCGCCCACCTGGCTTCACTGGGTCGTTCCCTCCTGGTACCCAGTGGAGCCTCCGGCGGCCAGTCTACGGTCTCCGACAGGTGCCACGTGAGTGGCACGACACACTGAGGACTACACTTGCGGCTCTTGGGTTCGCTCCTTCTACTGCTGACCCGTCGCTGTTTCTACGCACCGACACCTCGCTGCCGCCGTTCTACATCCTCGTGTACGTCGACGACTTGGTCTTTGCCACTGCTGACACTGCGGCACTCGCCCACGTGAAGTCGGAGCTGCAGAAGAGACACACGTGCACAGACCTGGGTGAACTGACAAGCTATCTTGGCTTGCGGATCACCCGGGACAGAGCACGGCGCACCATCACCTTGACTCAGTCACACATGGTGCAGCAGGTCCTTCAGCGCTTCCGCTTCACGTACTCCTCGCCTCAGCCCACTCCTCTGCCTACCGGTCACTCGCTCTCAGCTCTGCCTTCGGATGAGTCCGTAGAGCCGAGTGGCCCGTATCCAGAGCTTGTGGGCTGCCTCATGTACCTGATGACCTGCACTCGACCTGACCTTGCATACCCTCTTAGCATCCTTGCACGCTATGTCGCTCCTGGCCGTCACCGGAAGGAGCACATGGATGCCGCTAAGAGGGTGTTGCGCTACTTGTGCAGTACGTCGGGCATGGGGCTAGTGCTTGGAGGACGAGACCGAGTTGTACTCACTGGGCACTCAGACGCGTCTTGGGCTGACGACCAGGCTACTCAGCGGTCGTCTCAGGGTTACACCTTCAGCCTTGGCTCTGGTTCAGTTTCTTGGCGTTCTACACGCTCGTCTTCTGTTCTCAGCTCCAGCTGTGAGGCTGAGATCTACGCCACAGCCATGGCTGCACAGGAGTTACGCTGGCTCACCTACCTGCTGACCGACTTGGGAGAGCGGCCTCGTTCTCCTCCAGTGCTGTACGTCGACAACAAGGCTGCCATTGCCTTGTGTGAGGAGCACAGACTGGAGCACAGAACGAAGCATATCGCTCTACGCTACTTCCTTGCTCGAGAGCTGCAGCAGCGCGGTCAGCTTCGTCTGCGTTACGTGGCCACTCGGGCCAACACTGCTGATGTGTTCACCAAGGCGCTTCAGCCTTGTAACCATCAGCGCTTCTGTACTGTTCTAGGCCTTGTGCCTACTGGGCCTCACTTGCTTACTTCTTGACTCTGCTTGTACTGTGATCTCTATATATATATACCTGCATGTTTACTCTTGCTAGGTTGTGATCGCTGTATCTCTTGTTATACTATCAACCTGCATGTGAACTGGTCTTGTGACCACTTGCTTGTGCTCAGAATTTGTGTGGTTTCCTTGAGATCCACCCTGAGCTTGCTTTGCTTTGCTTTGACTGGTCTTGTGACCATCTGGTTGTCTCCCACTTAGCCTATGGGGGTGTGTCAAACATTATATGTTTAAATTGTGTAGGCTATAGTGGGTTTAGCCTTAGGGGGTACAACTTTGTTAGGGTTTCCTACTTGTATCCCCCTCCTACCTAGTTTCATCCATTCTCGTTCACCTCTACTTTACAACAAAGACTACACGAGCGGTTTTCTCGCATTATGCGAGCAAGTCGGCTACATGCACGAGGCGGAGCGGGTGGACCGTTACGTCGGAGGGCTGAAGCCGGACATCTCGCACGAGATCATGCTACGCGGGCTCTCGAATTTCAACGAGATTCTCGCGCTCGCCGAGAAAATCGACATTTTGCGCCGTCCGAGACCGGGGTCCTACTACGGACATCGCCCTCGGGGACCGATCGAGCACGCCACCGTACATGCCATTGCGACGAATGCAGCTGCCGCGCCATTTAAGGGGCGCTGCTTTGCTTGCAACAGGCCGGGCCATCGCAAGAGTGAATGCCCAGAGGAGCTGGGGCGCCGCGGAGCAGAGCAGGGGAGGGAGTCTCCAAGGCAGGGAAACGCCAGCAGTCAGTAGGAATCGGGCTAACTACTGACGAGACTGCCTGCTCGCCCAACCCCACCGACCCTCACCGATTCACAGTACCGATTCATGCTATCGATCGGGCTCGGACGAATAAGGAGGGTACAGCGACGGACTGCTCAGTACTGATCCATGGGAAAATACAGGGAGCAGCAGTGAAGATTTTTATCGGCGGAGGAGAAAGTCACTGTTTAGTTAATACCGCAACCGCACGAAAACTGCAACTGACACTTAGCCGTTGTTTACCTGAGATAGACGCATGCTTAGTTGACGGCACGCCACTGGCCATACGGGAAAGGGTGGAGAGAGTTAAAGTCCGCTGCGGAGGAAATTTCGGATTTACACAGGAAATGCTCGCGACGACACTGGATGGGCACGACATTTTACTGGGACGTGATTGGCTGCGACGGTATAACCCGCGAATTGATTGGACGACGGGTAACTGCAGTGTGCGAAGTATCGGTAACTGGGTTGAGCTACCTCGCTGGCAGTCGCCCGAGTCTTCAACGGTACACGTCAATGCCGTCACCATGAAACGGGCTGTCGCTGCTGGAGCTGACGTGTACGCAGTAGACATTGCAGTAGTAGAGGGAACAGAGCAGCCGAGTGATTACAAGAAACTGCTGGCAGCTGTACCGCCCGAACTACAGGAACTGTTGAAACGATACCCCGGGATTTTTCCCGACGACTTACCGGAAGGACTGCCACCTCAGCGAGCACATGACCACCGAATAGAATTAGAACCGGGGGCACAGCCAACTGTACAGCGCCAGTTCAGACTGTTAAGAATAGCGAGTATAAGCAGGCGCCATGGCTAGGAAAGCCCTAGCTAGGCAAGAAACAGTTTAGGCAAAGAAGGAGGTTCACTAGAAAGCAGCAGGATACATATAGGAAACCCTAAGGGGTTATACTCGCTATAGAGTACCCCACTGCAGGCTAGAGAACAATAACATTCTGACACACCCCCATAGCCAAAGTGGGGTGTAATCAGTACAATCAGCAAGCAGGTATAGAGCAGGAGTTCACAAAGGTAAGTAAAGCTAGAGCTAATCACAGCAGACAAGTGAGGAGGAGGAGGAGCTGTGGAGGGAGAGAAGATGGGAGGCAACGACTGAAGCTGCAGAGGCACGGGCACAGGAGCGGCTGACTCAGAGGCTACTGAAGCAAGGGCGACGGACTACTGGAGTAACTGGCTCCGCGGCTATAGACGAGCGGCAGGAGCAACGGACCCACTGGCGACTGGTGTAGCAGGCTCACTGGCTACCGAAGCAAGGGCGACGGACTACAGGCGCTGCAAGCGACACGACAGCTACCGTCACACAACCTCCTCCAACTGCCCCACACCCTCGACACACGCCCACTGCTCAAACCCTAGCTCCACTCCCACGCACCCCCCTTAAACCCTAAACCCCAGTCTCCCACTCATCCACCCCCCTCAGCGACAGCTGCAGCAGTGGGAGACGAAGGAGGAGGAGGAGAAGGGTACGGCGCGTACAACTGACACCCCCACAACCACCACCCCCACACTCCTCACCCCCAAACCCTAAAACGGGTGGGATAGGGGCAGGAGCGCGGGGGACGGAGAGGGGGGGGAAGGTGCGCGCCCCTGGGGCGCCAGAACGGACAGGAGGGGCGGGGGAAGGGGCGTGGCGCACGCTGCCCCCCAGGGCGCCGCGACGGACGGGCAGGGGGGACGCGCGCGCGGCTCCCCAGGGCGCCGCGACGGCCTGGTGGGGCGCGCGCGGGCTCCCGAGGGCGCCGCGACGAGCTGACGGGGCGCGCGCGGGCTCCCCAGGACGTCGCGACGACCAGGCGGGGCGCCCGCGGGCTCCCCAGTGCGTCGCGACGGACGGGTGGGGCGCTCGCGGGCTCCCCAGGGCGTCGCGACGGACGGACGGGGCGCTCGCGGGCTCCCCAGGGCGTCGCGACGGGCAGGGTGGGGGGCCGCGCGTGCTCCCCAGGGCACCGCGACGGACGGGCGGGGCGCGCGCGGGCTCCCCCACAGCAGTAAACCGCCGCGCGCCTCGGGGCGCACGGCGGGCAGAAAACCGCCGCGCGCCCCGAGCGCGCGGCGGGATGAAAAATAAGAGGTCACGCGCCACGGGGCGCGCGACACAGCGTAGGGCAGCGGAAGCAGTAGTAGGGCCCACAGGCCAGGAGCATATGTGCTCTAATACCATGTTAAGAATAGCGAGTATAAGCAGGCGCCATGGCTAGGAAAGCCCTAGCTAGGCAAGAAACAGTTTAGGCAAAGAAGGAGGTTCACTAGAAAGCAGCAGGATACATATAGGAAACCCTAAGGGGTTATACTCGCTATAGAGTACCCCACTGCAGGCTAGAGAACAATAACATTCTGACACACCCCCATAGCCAAAGTGGGGTGTAATCAGTACAATCAGCAAGCAGGTATAGAGCAGGAGTTCACAAAGGTAAGTAAAGCTAGAGCTAATCACAGCAGACAAGTGAGAAGGAGGAGGAGCTGTGGAGGGAGAGAAGATGGGAGGCAACGACTGAAGCTGCAGAGGCACGGGCACAGGAGCGGCTGACTCAGAGGCTACCGAAGCAAGGGCGACGGACTACTGGAGTAACTGGCTCCGCGGCTATAGACGAGCGGCAGGAGCAACGGACCCACTGGCGACTGGTGCAGCAGGCTCACTGGCTACCGAAGCAAGGGCGACGGACTACAGGCGCTGCAGGCGACACGACAGCTACCGTCACACAACCTCCTCCAACTGCCCCACACCCTCGACACACGCCCACTGCTCAAACCCTAGCTCCACTCCCACGCACCCCCCTTAAACCCTAAACCCCAGTCTCCCACTCATCCACCCCCCTCAGCGACAGCTGCAGCAGTGGGAGACGAAGGAGGAGGAGGAGAAGGGTACGGCGCGTACAACTGACACCCCCACAACCACCACCCCCACACTCCTCACCCCCAAACCCTAAAACGGGTGGGATAGGGGCAGGAGCGCGGGGGACGGAGAGGGGGGGGAAGGTGCGCGCCCCTGGGGCGCCAGAACGGACAGGAGGGGCGGGGGAAGGGGCGTGGCGCACGCTGCCCCCCAGGGCGCCGCGACGGACGGGCAGGGGGGACGCGCGCGCGGCTCCCCAGGGCGCCGCGACGGCCTGGTGGGGCGCGCGCGGGCTCCCGAGGGCGCCGCGACGAGCTGACGGGGCGCGCGCGGGCTCCCCAGGACGTCGCGACGACCAGGCGGGGCGCCCGCGGGCTCCCCAGTGCGTCGCGACGGACGGGTGGGGCGCTCGCGGGCTCCCCAGGGCGTCGCGACGGACGGACGGGGCGCTCGCGGGCTCCCCAGGGCGTCGCGACGGGCAGGGTGGGGGGCCGCGCGTGCTCCCCAGGGCACCGCGACGGACGGGCGGGGCGCGCGCGGGCTCCCCCACAGCAGTAAACCGCCGCGCGCCTCGGGGCGCACGGCGGGCAGAAAACCGCCGCGCGCCCCGAGCGCGCGGCGGGATGAAAAATAAGAGGTCACGCGCCACGGGGCGCGCGACACAGCGTAGGGCAGCGGAAGCAGTAGTAGGGCCCACAGGCCAGGAGCATATGTGCTCTAATACCATGTTAAGAATAGCGAGTATAAGCAGGCGCCATGGCTAGGAAAGCCCTAGCTAGGCAAGAAACAGTTTAGGCAAAGAAGGAGGTTCACTAGAAAGCAGCAGGATACATATAGGAAACCCTAAGGGGTTATACTCGCTATAGAGTACCCCACTGCAGGCTAGAGAACAATAACATTCTGACACAGACTGACACAACCCGAGCTCGACGAACTGAGGAAGCAGTTAGATTACTTGTTAGAGAAGAAATTCATCCGACCGAGCTCGTCACCGTTCGCCGCACCGATACTGTTCACGCCAAAAAAGACGGAGGGTTTCGCATGTGCATCGATTATCGAGCGCTCAACAGGGTAACAGTCAAGTCGCGGTACCCCATTCCCCGCGCCGACGAACTGATCGACCAACTGCGAACAGAACGGGTTTTTTCGAATATAGATCTACGGGGAGGTTACCATCAGATTAGGGTCGAACCATCGGACTGCGCCAAAACAGCTTTCCGGACTAGATACGGGTCATTCGAGTACACCGTGATGCCCTTCGGGCTGACCAACGCACCAGCGACATTTCAGATGACCATGAACGAGGTGTTTAGGCCACTTTTAGATAAATGCGTGATAGTTTACCTCGACGACATCCTCGTCTAAAGTCGCGACAAGCAGCATCACTTAGCAGATCTGGAAGCAGTGTTTAAGATTTTAGACGAACATAGGCTACTGACCAAGGGTTCCAAGTGCGAGTTTTTTCAGGACAGGCTAGAGTTTTTGGGGCACGTTATTTTGGAGGCTGGGGTCGAAATTGACCCGAAGAAGTTAGACACGGTGAAAGCCTGGCACCCCCCAACGAATATCACGGAACTACAGAGCTTTTTGGGGTTCGTCAATTACGTGCGTCGGTTCGTCCCCGACATGGCACGGTTAACAGCGCCGCTGACGGACTTGTTACGGAAAGGGGTCGCTTTTACGTGGGGGGAGAAAGAGCATGCTGCCTTCTCTGCCCTGAAAAATGTTCTCTGTTCACCGCCCGTCCTGCGCATCGCCGACCCACACCGCCCATTCGAAGTTGTTACCGACGCAAGCGACATCGCCATTGGAGCCATACTGCTACAGGACTTCGGCAACAGCCTACAGCCCATCGCATACGAGTCACGAAAACTGCATCCGCCCGAGAAAAACTACACGATATACGACCGCGAAATGCTTGCGATCGTGCATGCATTCAAAGTGTGGCGCTGTTACTTGACCGGCGCAAACGTGACAGTACGGACAGACCATAAATCACTAAAGTACCTCCGCGCACAGCCCCACCTCAACCCACGACAGATTCGATGGCTCGATTTTCTCGAGTCCAATTTTCACTACACGGTCACCTACAAAAAGGGAGCCTCGAACATCGCCGACGCACTGACCCGCCCCACTGCCCAGATCCATGCAATACTACTCGCCCAAACCAGCCCCCTACTGACAGGCCGATTTACCCACGGGTACCAAACGGATCCATTCTTCACAGGAGGAAATTCGCAGCAGTTCGCAGCAGCAAAGGGAGTCTATTACGTAAAAGCCGGGACCGACCGCATCTGGGTGCCCGGGTATACACTGCTACGGGAATTACTGTTACAGGAGGCACACGACGGAGTTACCTCGGGGCATTTCGGGGTAGAGAAAACACGGCAGCAGCTACAGCGGTACTATTACTTGCCCGAGATGTTGACCGACGTACAGCGACACGTGGCATCGTGTCCCACTTGCCAGCTCATGAAATCATCACGGAAGCGGCCGGCAGGACAGTTGCAGCCGATACCACCCCCAGAGCGTGCTTGGCAGCAGGTGACGATGGACTTCGTCACGGGGTTACTGGCCGGGGCGAGTGGGAACGACGCGATCCTGGTCGTCGTCGATCGACTGACGAAAATGGCACATTTTGCAGCCTGCAAAAAATCGATCACAGCCGAAGACACAGCTCGACTCTTCATCTCCACCGTCGTTCGACTGCACGGGATACCATCAGCGATCATCAGCGACCGCGACACGAAATTCACCAGCAACTTCTGGCGGAACCTGTGGCAGCAGTTCGGCACGCGACTACAGTTCAGTTCTTCGTACCACCCCGAAACCGACGGACAGACAGAACGGACAAATCAGACCATGGAGCAACTCATCCGAGCCACGTGCGACGACCCTACCACTTGGGAACAACAGCTGCCACTCATTGAGTTTGCATACAACAACTCACCATCCACCACGACCCAACAGTCACCGTTTTACCTGATCTACGGACAAGACCCGACAGTACCCATTGTCAGAAACAAGAAGTGTTGAACTAGAAAGATTTTGGAGTACAAGTAGGAAACCGTAGAGAAGTGTACCCCCTAAAGGCTAACCCACTGTAGCCTACACAACAGAAACATATATAATGTTTGACACACCCCCATAGGCTAAGTGGGGGAGAGCAAGAGGTCACAGGACCGGCAAGAAAGACAAACCAAGCTCAGGGTGAATCACAACGTCACCACACACTCTGAGCACAAGCAAAGGGCCACAAGGCCAATTCACATGCAGAGGCATATATGTAGCACAAGCAACACAGTGATCTATATCTAGCAAGCATGCAGGTATAGATATATAGATCACAGTACATGCAAAGTCTACAACAAGTGAGGAAAAGTGGGCACAAGCCCTAACAAAGTGCAGAAACGCTGATGATCACCAGACTGAAGTTCCTTGGTGAATATATCAGCAGTGTTGGCCTAAGTGGCCACGTAACGCAGACGAAGCTGACCACGCTGCTGCAGCTCTCGAGCCAGGAAGTAACGCAGAGCGATGTGCTTCGTTCTGTGCTCCAGTCTGTGCTCCTCACACAAGGCAATGGCAGCCTTGTTGTCGACGTACAGCACTGGAGGAGAACGAGGCCGCTCTCCCAGGTCGGTCAGCAGGTAGGTGAGCCAGCGTAACTCCTGTGCAGCCATGGCTGTGGCGTAGATCTCAGCATCACAACTGGAGCTGAGAACTGAAGACGAACGCGTAGAACGCCACGAAACTAAGCCAGAGCCAAGGTTGAAGGTGTAACCCTGTGACGACCGCTGAGTAGCCTGGTCGTCAACCCAAGAAGCGTCTGAGTGCCCAGTGAGAACAACTGAGCTCCCCCCTCCAAGCACGAGCCCCATGCCCGATGTACTGCACAAGTAGCGCAATACCCTCTTCGCAGCATCCCAGTGCACCTTTCGGTGCCTACCAGGAGCCACGTAGCGGGCCAGAAGGCCAAGAGGGTACGCTAGGTCAGGACGAGTGCAAGTCATCAGGTACATGAGGCAGCCAACTAGCTCTGGGTAAGGACCACTCGGCTCTACGGACTCATCCGAAGGCAGAGCTGAGAGCGAGTGACCTATAGTCAGAGGAGTGGCCTGTGCGGAGGACCAGGTGAAGCCGAAGCGCTGAAGGACCTGCTGCACCATGAGTCAGTGTGATGGTGCGGCGTGCTCTGTCCCGGGTGATCTGCAAGCCAAGGTAGCTGTGCAGTTCACCCAGGTCTGTGCACGTGTGTCTCTTCTGCAGCTCCGACTTCACGTGGGCGAGAGCCTCAGTGTTAGCAGTGGCAAAGACCAAGTCGTCGACGTACACAAGGATGTAGAACGGCGGCAGCGAAGTGTCGGTGTGCAGAAACAGCGACGGGTCAGCAGTAGAAGGCGCGAACCCAAGTGCCGCAAGAGTAGTCCTCAGTGTGTCGTGCCACTCACGTGGCGCCTGGCGGAGACCGTAGACCGGCCGCCGGAGGCTCCACTGGGTACCAGGAGGAAACGACCCAGTGAAGCCAGGAGGGCGGCGCAGCCAGATCTCCTCGTGCAGGCTGCCCTGCAAGAAAGCTGTGCTGAAGTCAAGAGAGTGAAGCTCGTAGTCACGCTGAGCAGCAACGTGCAGTAGCACCCGAAGAGTGGTCATCTTCGGGGTGGGGGAGAAGGTCTGAAAGAAGTCTACTCCCTCTCGCTGACTGAAGCCTCGAGCAACGAAACGAGCCTTGAAGATAGGCGGAGAACCTGGCGGCCGCTTCACCCTGAAAATCCACATGCCACTGACGATGTTCGCCCCAGGAGGGGGAACCTCGTCGACGTAAGTGCCAGTGGACTTCCAGGATGCCATCTCTGCGTCCGTGGCTGACTGCCACTGAGAGGAGTACTCACCCGCGATCGCCTCAGCGTAAGAGCGCGGGGTCGAGATGTCTGGAGCATCCGGGTCTCCCTCGGGGGCAAGCAGCATGGACACGAGATGAGGCGCAGCGGCTGCAAGACACTCAAGGTCCTCCTGTCTGTCCTCAAGGACGTCCGTGCCTAGAGCACACTCACCCCCGACGGACGGAGGACAGACAGACTCAGACTCAGCAACGAGACTAGCGGCGTAGTCTAGACGACAGCGAGGAGCAAAGTCGACAAGCTCAGCAACTAGGGCAGACGCAGCAGCAGACTCAAAGGAAGGGTCAGTGACAGCAGTGGCCAGGAGACGCGTGATAGTAGGACTGGCCGCACGAAGAGAGTCGGACTCCGGGTCAGAAAGAACAAGAAGAGAGGACGCAGGAGGAGATGGCAGAGGGACACGCTGTGGAGCAGTGGAAGGACGCAGAGTCATATAGTGTGTGCCAGGGACAGGTGGAGGACGCTCACGCGGAACACGGCGACCAGTGCGAGCAGCACGAACAAGTGACACAGGACGAGACACAGGCGACACAGGACGAGACTCAGGCTCACGACGCTCTGTAAGACCTCCTGTCGGACCAGTGTAGGGAGAAGGACGAGGAAGAGGCGAGGCAGGCTGTAGCTGTGACTGCGACTGGACAGGTGGAGGACACTCTAAGGAGGGAGGAGGACTAGGAGGAGGCTGCGGACCAAGAACCTGCTGAAGGAGCGGAACAAAGTACGGCCGTGGCCGTGAAGTGCCCCCAGAAGCAGTAGAGACAGCACCAGAACCTCCTGTCGAACCAGCACCAGTAGCACCTCCAGCAGCTCCAGTACCTCGAGCAGCACCAGTACCTCCAGCATCACCAGCAGCACCTCCAGTAGCTCCAGCAGCTCCAGCACCTCCAACAGCACCAGCAGCACCTCCAGCAGCACCAGCACCAGCAGCACCTCCAGCAGCTCCAGCACCTCCAGCAGCACCAGCAGCACCTCCAGTAGCACCAGCACCAGCAGCACCTCCAGCAGCTCCAGGACCTCCAGTAGCAGCAGGGCCTCCAGCGAGCGGTACCTCAACACCAGGAGCTCCACTACGGAGGCTGCAGCGCCGAGCGTACCACTCACGTAGCCACTGAGGGGAGGGAGGCTCCGGCTGCGACAGTGCACCCGCAGGGCCACCAGCCCCAACTCCAACAGATCCCCCAGCTCCAGTAGCCCCACGACGGAGGCTGTAACGCTGGAAGTACCACTCACGCCGCTGCTGTGAAGAGGGAGCGCCAACAGGCGCAGTACGGTCAGTCTCAGAACCCCCAGCCTCAGCTCCTCTAGGCTCAGCACCCCCAGTCGCAGCACCCCCAGGCTCAGCACCCCCAGTCTCCGCACCCCCAGGCTCAGCACCCCCAGGCTCAGCACCCCCAGTCTCAGCACCCCCAGGCTCAGCACCACCAGGCTCAGCACGCTCAGCACCTCGCGCAGGACCAGAGTCAACAGCTACCTCGACAGGCTCGACCGGGTCTACTTGGGACACACCTGAGGGAGCACCACCCTGGGGAGGGAGGGGGTCTACCGACGGGACACCTGGGGTGAGGAAGAGCGGCGGGGGGGGGAGCGGGGCAGTGCGGTAGGGGAAGAGACGGTAAAAGGGTACCGACTCGTCAAAGGTGACGTCCTGAGAGGCGAAGACACGGCGCGAGGTGGGGTGGTAAAACTGCCAGCCAGGTGCGTCCGGGACAAAGCCAAGGAAGACACAGGGAACGGCACGGGAGGAGAGCTTGTCCGCGAACGTATCACGGACAAAGGCTCGACATCCCCAGACTCGGAACACCGACGCATCGCCAACCTTCCCCGTCCAACGCAGGGTAGGCGAGGTCTCCGGAACAGAGACACGGGGCCAGAGGTTGAGCTGATGCGCGGCGTACTGCACTGCAAACGGCCACAGGAAATGGGGGGCAGCCGCATGGATCATGGAGGTACGAGCGACCTCCATGACTAGACCAATGCGGCGCTCAGCAACCCCATTCTGCTGCGGAGAGGCCGGGAGAGTGAACGTCTGGCGGATGCCGTGCTCCGCACAGTAGGCTGCCAAGAGGTCAGAGGAAAACTCGCCACCTCTGTCAGAGTGCAGACGTAGGACAGGAAAGTCCGACTGGAACCGCTCGCGGAGCTGGAGACGAGCAGCGCGGATCCAGGGGATCAAGACATCAGGGACCTCACCCTTGGTACGCAAGGGGAAGACCGTGGTGTAGCGCGTGTAGTCGTCGACGACCAGCAGAAAGTACCGCTCGTGGCCAAGTCCCCGGACGCGGGCGGGGCCCCACACGTCCAGGTGGAGAGTCTGCAGGGGAGCCTCTGTGGGAGGGAACGAGGAGGAGTGAGGAGCGGCGCGCTGCCGCTCCTCGACACAGGGAAGATAGGGAGGAGCAGGCGAGGGTGGGAGGGGAGGGAGAACCCTGGGAAGACCAGAGACAAGGTACCTGGAGTGCATGCCGCGAAGGCGCTGCACTGACAGGTGACCAAGGCGGTGGTGCCAGAGGACAGTCCGGTGCGACAGGGAGCGACACGAGCAGGGGGCCGACAGCTGACCTGACGCAGACGCAGACGCAGCTACCTGACGGGACTCAGTGGTCAGTGTGTACAAGTCCGACCCCGGCTGCCGAGTGAAGGTAGCCAGGTGACGACCCGTCTGGGCACACGTGCAGTGTGTCACACGCTCGTAGGCAGGGGTGAACTGGTGAACACCCGCATCCTGGAGCGCGGAACCCGCCACCAAGTTCGTAGAGAACGAGGGGAGGTAGAGGCCCGACAGCGTGCCAGACGGGACAGTAGGACAAGGAAGGGCAGTGGTGGAGGTCGCAAGGACCGGACCCCCAGAGGGGTCAGCCAGAGAGACAGCAACCGGTCTAGGAAGCTGCTCTAGGGCAGTGCGGTCGCGAAAGAAACAGCGAGAAGCACCTGAGTCCAGTGTGAAGGTGTGCAGTGCCTCAGTACGTGCGGTACCAGCAGACGCAGACGCACTAGCACCTAGGGCAGCAGCCTCACCAGGACCTAGAGCAGCAGACGCACTAGCACCTAGAGCTGCAGCCTCACTGGTCTCAATACCCGGGTCGGGCGGTACACTCAGGTAACAGTCACCCTCAACACTAATATTCAATGCATACATATCAGCAAGGATAGCATCATAATCAAGAGCAAAGATGTCAATCCCTTTCTTAAGCAGATCAGCCCAGCGGGGCAGCTCAGAGGCGTCAGGAAACTGCTCGCGCCAGGCGTCGTCTAGGCGAAAGAAACAGCGCTGTGCCGTGTGAAACCTCCCACAGGTCTGGCCAGTGCGGTCACCTGTGCGGATGACGTACGGGCAGGTACCTCCACCCCCAGAACCCCCACGCTAAGAGTACCACTCACGGAGCTGCTGGGGCGACGGGGTCTCACTGGGACGCTGCTGCTGCTGCTTGTGGCCGCCGCCGAGCCCGCCACGCTGCACCGCTCCACCGCGCCCTCCACCAGCTCCACCGCCGCCACCACCGCCACCACCACCCCCGCCACCTCCACCACCGCCGCCTCCACCACCCCCGGCTCCGCCACCGCCCCCCCCACCACCAGCACCACTCCCACCACCGCCGCCACCGCCGCCGCCCCCTCCACCCCCTCCACCACTACCTCCCCCGCCGCCACCTCCGCCACCCCGCCCCCCCTTTCCCCTGCCGCCCTTGCGCCGCCCACTGGGAGCGTACGCAGCTCCGACCCCCTCAGCACCTAGGAAGTCGACAGCAGCAGCAGATGCAATGGAGGGGAGAAGGGGGGAGGGGGAACATCCCTCAAAGAAGGGAGTGCGAGGGTCGCCACGAGAGGCACCTACAGTTACAATACTCTTCTCAGCTGCAAGGAGTTCCTTCTCGAGTAGGTCGACAGTGAGGTCTGTGGGGGAGAGAGCGAGAAAGTGGTCCCTGACAGCGCGAAGAGAGTGAGGGAGGCGAGTGACTAGGTGGTAGAGGGTGAGGTACATCGGGGGGGGGTTCTTGGCTAGGAAATCGGGGGGGAGCGCGGCACGGTAGCGGAGATCACTAGTACGGAGGTGAGTGATGAGGTCTGCTACAGTGGCAAAGGCAGACAGATCTGGGAAGAGATAGGGCAGTGAGAGACGGCCTATCGCAGCAGTAGCAGGGGAGGAGTAGCGTGCAACTACAGCATCGTACAGCTCCTTAGCGGTCTTATGCTGGCCGAAGTGCTCGCGCTCATCTAACGGCAGGTGACTGCAAACGGCTAGGCGAGCATGGGCGTCACGAGTCTGCCACAGTGAGCGAGCAGTACTGTCAGCAGTAGCAGCAGGTGCAGGGCCAGCGCCGGACGTGTGGTCATATAGGGAAACGTCGTCCTTGGCAGTGATCTGGAGGAACAGGTGTAGGTCATCTAGCCAGGCATCAAACTTAATCGGTCGGCCCTCAGTGTCAAAAGTGAGAACAGTAGGACTGGCCATAGTGGCAGTAGCAGTAGCAGCAGTAGCAGTAGCAGTAGCAGCAGTAGCAGTAGCAGTAGCAGCGGTAGCAGTAGGAACAGGAACAGTAGTTGCGGCAGGTGGGGCGGCGCGGCTCGGTCAGGGCGGCGCGATTCGGGCGGCGCGACTCGGGCGGCGCGGCTCGGGCATGTAGGGCGGCGCGACGGCGGGCCTATGCCCTGTGCTAGGCGGCGGCCTACGAGGGGGCGGCGGCCTACGCGGTGGCAGCAGCTGACGCGCGGGCGGCGACCTACTCGTGGGCGGCGGCCTTCGTGGGCTGGGCGGCGGCCTACGCGGCAGTCGACGGGCAGCGCGCACGCTGCTCTAGGGGTCGCGCGAGGCCAGGGCGGGCTACGCGTGGGCGGCGTCGACGGCGTGGGCGGCTACCTGGTCGCGCGCACGTGAAACGGGCCGCGCGCGGGCGGCTAGCGGGCTGCGCGGGCAAAAAACGGGCCGCGCGCGGGCGACTAGCGGGCGACGCGGCCGAAAAAGCGGGGCGCTCGAGGGCGCACTAGGAGTGAGGCGCACGAGGGCGCGATTAGGAGAAGGCGCACGAGGGCGCAACTAGCAGAACGATGGGCCCTTAGGTAAGTGGTCCTAGGTCTAGGACCTACGCTCTTAATACCATGTCAGAAACAAGAAGTGTTGAACTAGAAAGATTTTGGAGTACAAGTAGGAAACCCTAGAGAAGTGTACCCCCTAAAGGCTAACCCACTGTAGCCTACACAACAGAAACATATATAATGTTTGACACCCATGACCCCGAATCCCGACAACCCGGTGCCACGAGCACAAAAGTTCGCCGAAATTTTACAAGCAGCACGGACCCGGGCAGTAGACGCAATAAAAAAATCGAACATCATCGCTAAACGTAACGCCGACCGCCACCGCCGACCTGTCACTTACCAACCTGACGACCTAGTTTTACTCGACACTCAGAACCTCCGCCTGCCCATCACCCCAAAACTCCGCCCCCGATATTGCGGGCCATTTCGCATAAGCCACATGATTACACCGTCACCGCCCATCTCCTCCTCCCCGCTGACTGGTACGTCAGCCCGTCCTTCCACGTCAGCCTACTTCGCCCCTACATACCGTCCACAAGCCAACTACCACGTAATCGCCCAGCCAGTATGACACGACCGCCGACTGAACCAATCATCACACCCGAGAAAATTCAGAGCCACAGAGTTCGTGACCCTCGAGGAGCCCGAAGGATCGAGTTCCTGATCCGCTGGAAAGACCGTACACCCACCGAAGACAACTGGGTTCCCCTGGACAGAGTCGAAAACCACCCCGTCCTCACAGAGTATCTGCGCAGCCGAAACTTCAGGGACGTACACGCGCTTTCGTAAGGAGGACCTCCTTAGGGGGGGGGGGTAGTGTAAGGAAAATTCATTTTCCTACTTCGCGTCCCCGTTCAGCGCGTACACCACACTAGCACCACAGTCAGCACCGTTACCACTCGCAGCCCTCGCATCGACAATCCTCCCGCCACCTTCGCACGTCGCACCCCGACCTCACGGCTTGGCGGGTAACCCGCGCACCGGACCTCCGCTTCGACATTTCCCCAAACCTTAGTCCCAGGCCCGTCGCGCGACAACCATAGTCCATTACCGTTACCACTGTAGTTTCGCTATATATTCTTCGCTCATGTCTTCGCTCATTGTATTCTTGCTTCGATAGTGCAATTCTCGCTCGATCACTCAATTGTACTCGTAACATACACCCTTCCTTTCTCCTTTCATATAAATAATTAGGACTCTTTTAGTACACCACACCCATCATTTAGACCATTGTTGAAAAGTAGTCATGATTCTTTTCTGACTTGTCCAATACATACCACAATTGATTTTACCAAATACTACAATCGTGTCTATACATCAGATAACTTAATAAATAGTATGATTTTGATATATGTGGCTTTGAAGCGAAACAAAGCTGCATGCGGAATCATGTAGAAAAGGGCTTGAAGGTGAGTGCGAAAGTGCGGATCTCCAATGGCCCCAATTCCACCACCAGCTGCTGCGGATCCACCTTCCCCCCATACACCGGCCTCTCAGATGACACCTCCCCTGGTGCACCCTGTGTTGATGCTGTCGTCTCCTCCCGCCATACCATTGGCGGGCGCATGTCTGCCTTCTTCTGATTGGCCGTCAAGCTGAGCTCTGTGAGAGAGATGATCTGTGGGGATGGAACCAGGGCAATGGTGGAAAGACAGAGGGATGGAACAGAGTGATTTGGGCGCTGGGTGGGAGGAAGGGGGGTGTATAAGATGGAGAGAATGCAGTGGTTGCTGATCGTTGGTAGGAAGACAAGTGTGAGTGCAGCACGGCATTGTGCATGGATGGAAGGATGGAGGAGCACATGCTTGTGGCTGCACCGCTTCTAGTGGGCGGGGGCACATGCACGCAAGCACACACATGGTCAAGGTGCATGCTGAGACATGCCGAGACATGCTGAGACATGCCGAGACATGCTGAGACATGCTGAGACATGCTGAGACATGCTGAGACATGCTGAGACATGCTGAGACATGCTGAGACATGCTGAGACATGCTGAGACATGCTGAGACATGCCGAGACATGCCGAGACATGCCGAGACATGCCGAGACATGCTGAGACATGCTGAGACATGCTGAGACATGCTGAGACATGCTGAGACATGCTGAGACATGCTGAGACATGCTGAGACATGCTAAGACATGCCGAGACATGCTGAGACATGCTGAGACATGCTGAGACATGCTGAGACATGCTGAGACATGCTGAGACATGCTGAGACATGCTGAGACATGCTGAGACATGCTGAGACATGCTGAGACATGCACACCTGTCTGGAAGCAAAGAGCTGTCGCAGGGGCACAGAGGCCATGGTGGATAGAGAGGGATGCTCCTTGGCCTGATGGCAGCCCATGGGGTGGGTGGGGGGATGAGAGAAGGGGGAGAAGGGACGAAGGAGGGACGCAGAAGGAAATGGAAGGAACACGTGACGTGAAAGCAAAGCACAGATGCATGAGCGAGGTAAGAAACTGTGCCCAGCAACAGGTGCAGGAATGTCTTAGGAATTAGACACAGTGGATGCTGTGGGTGGGACACTGAGATTCCGCACAAGCCAAGGAGATTGGAGTGGAGAGAGTGAAGGAGAGAGCGAGTGTGTCTGAGTAAGACAGAGAGTGGGGGATGGGGTTGCCGAGGGAAAGTGGGCGGGAGGGTGCGGAGGAGGTAAAGGCAGCAGGTGAAGGCAGCAGGTTTGGAGAGCAGGTGCGGGGCAGCAGGTGCGGTGCAGGGCAGCAGGTGCGGGGCAGCAGGTGCGGGGCAGCAGGTGCGGTGGAGGAGCAGAGACCTCATAGAGATGAGCGAGGCGCAGCAGCAGGTGGTTGCGGGAGAGCTCCTGCATGGAGATGACCGCCACGTTGGGCGGCAGCGAGTACAGGCCCCCCGCCTGCATGTCGCCCTCCCCGCCCTCGCCACTCAGGGAGTACCGCCACCTCAGCCGCCCTGCTGCTGCTGCCAGTGCCTCCGGGTTCTGCACGGGGGCGTGCGGAGGTGGGTGGGGGGATGTGGGGTTGGGCGCCAGTGTGTGGCGGCGAGTGCATGGGGATGTGGTGAGTGTGTGGGTGGGTGTAACGTGGTGTGTAGTGTGGGTGAGGTGGCAGTTGCAAGGGAGGAAAAGGGAGTGGGGGAAGCAGGCGAGGCAAACGAAACAACTCGCATGGTAAGGAGACAGAGAACATGGTCGTGACGGGAAATATCAGGCGGGAAGTTGAGAGTGCAGATCATGAATGGAGTCTCAACAGATACTGCTTCCACCGAGCTGGTGCCATCAATGGTCTTTGATTTGATACGGAGGGCCACGGTGCGTCGGGGGGACCTTATCTTCATAAGTCTCAAAGACGGCCTTTTCTTATTTGTTGCGCAAGCAGCACATGCAAGTCGCAACTACCTCGACTGCAAAGGTCAGCTGTAGAGGTGTCAGCAGGCGCTGCGCGTGCTCTCTTCTCCACTGTGCCGCCTCCTCCCCTCCCTGCCACTCCTCCTTCCCCCCCCCACCCGACGGGGCAGCAATTGTAGGGGAGCCGTCAGTGTTAGGGACAGCATCGGCAGCAGCCGCAGCACCACCACCACCACCACCAGCATCAGCGCCGGCAGCAGCAGCAGAAGCAGCAGCAGCAGCAGCAGCAGCGTCAGCAACAGCAGCCGCAGCAATGGGAACTTTCCTCCTCCCCGGGTGCAGCGCAAAGCGGATGGAACCAACAACCTGGGAGACATACACATGCAGGGTAGAGAATGGGTGGGTGCATGGCAGCGTGGGTGCATGGCAGCGTGGTTGCATGGCAGCGTGGGTGCATGGCAGCGTGGTTGCATGGCAGCTTGGAAAAGGCAAAACACAGAAGCTGTGTTCGTTGGAGTTGTGAAGGCGGATGTGTTACGAGCTCTACTGGCCGTAGCAGGCGTAGGGTAGAAAGAAAGAGCAGAGGTGAAACGAGGGGGAGCAAGGGGCCTAGGTAAGGAAAGGACGGATGCAAAGAGGTTTGTGTTCCTGATTGCGTGTGCATGCTTGCTATTGCATGTCTGTATTTGCACATGCGCTTGTGCATGTGCATGTGCATGTGCATGTGCATGCGTTTGCATGTGGGCGTTTGTGTGTGTGTGTGTGCGCGCATGCGACATACAGCGAGGGGTTCGCACTGGCCGTTATTGATGCAGACGGTCTCCTTGAGCACCTCCGCCACGCCCTTGCCGTCGTCCATCTGCAGGCGCCTGCCATGCCATGCACCGTGCGTGGGCGTGGGGGTGATGCGCATGGAACGTGGGGGAAGGGACGTGGAAAGTGGGGCGAGGCACATGGAAAGTGGAAAGTGGGGATGGGAGAGTGGGGAGGGGGGAGTGGGGAGGGGGGAGTGGGGAGGGGGGAGTGGGGAGGGGGGATTGGGGAGGGGGGAGTGGGGAGGGGGGGGTGGGGAGGGGGACGTGAGGAGTGGGGAATGGGCAAGGGGGTTGAGGAGTGGGGAGGGGTGAATGGGGAGGGGGGAGTGGGGAGTCGAGAGTGGGGAGTGGAGAGTGGGGTGTGGGGAGTGGGGTGTGGGGAGTGTGGAGGCAGAGTGGTGTATAAGGTGAGGCATGGGGCGGTGGGATGGGATCGAGATGGTGCTGTACTGAGGTTGACTGTGGACAAGAGCCCATGTGATCCACACCGTGATGAGTCCATTTCTGAGTCGACTCTAAAAAAATACAATAGCCCATCTGATCCACACCATTGCACTGCACCGCCTATCCCCTCCTGCCTCCCCTCCTCCCCCTGCCTACCTCCTTTCCGCGCTAGCCTCTTTCTGCAGCCACGCTTTCACAAAACCATGCAGCATCACCATCCCCACATGTGCATCACCATCCCCACATGTGCAGCACCACCCCCACTTCTGCATCACCACCCCCACCTGTGCAGCATGACCTCCAGCTGTCCATCGGCCAGGCTGCTGGCCCCCAGAGCACGGTCCACCAGCACTGACAGCTGCACGCTGGGGTCCCCCATGTGCGCACCGCTAGTCAGCTGAGGGGGGCAGCAGGGGGAGGTTATCGGTGGGTCACGTTTGACGATTGAAATACATGATCTCCAGCTGCCCGTCAGCCAGGCTGCTTGCCCCCAGCCCCAGGGCACCTCCCACCAGCACTGACAGCTGCGCGCTGGGGTCCCCCATGTGCGCACCGCACGTCAGCTGGGGGGACAGGGGAGGGGATATGGGTGGGTCCGCCTGACTGACTTTAGAGAATTCTCAAGCATCTAGCTGCGCGTCCGCCATTCTACTGCCCCCCCCCAGCCCCAAGGCACGGCCCACCAGCACTGACAGCTGCGCGCTGGGGGGAGGGAGCTGGGGGGAGCAGCGGGGGGAGGGAGGTTATGGGTGTTGGACGAGGGGAATAGAAGGAAGTGGCGGTCGAGAGCTTTGGGTTTGGGAGTTGGGAGT
Organism: Closterium sp. Naga37s-1; assembly: GCA_947471745.1. NCBI lineage: Eukaryota > Viridiplantae > Streptophyta > Zygnematophyceae > Desmidiales > Closteriaceae > Closterium > Closterium sp. Naga37s-1. The sequence goes on from CANJKZ010000030.1 coordinate 1,804,673, forward strand.
TGGAGGGTAGGGCTGTTGAAAAGAGGATAGTGGGGATGAGAGGGCAAAGTGCGAAGTGCGTCCTTCACCTGCAATTGCAAGCCCATAAATGTGCTGCACATGTGGATGTGCAAATGCATGTGCAGTCGCATGTGCATTTGCATGTCCATGTGCATGTGTATGCGCAGGTGCATTTGCATATGCAGGTGCAGGTGCATTTGCATGTGCAGGTGCAGGTGCAGGTGCCATACCGGGTAGTAATTGCCTGCGATGGGATGTGAGACTGGTTCCGTTGCGTCATATGGGTAGTTGCGGACCTGAGGCACCAGCAGCAGCAGCAGCAGCAGCACACCACAATCAGCGAAGCAAGAAAACAGGGAGAAAGGTGAGAAAATTGCAGGAGAGAGAAGAAAGGCGTAGGGATGCAGCAGGAGAGCGCAAGCAGGCGTGCTGTGTGAGGTTGCATGCGCGCACGCGCGTGCGTGCGTGCGTGCGTGCATGTGATGATGGTACGCACACGAGTCATGTAGTCTCGGCCGTTAGAATCGGTGTAGAAGGTGGAGTTGGAGCGGATTGTGGAGTCAAAGCGAGTGATGTACTCCCTGCCCACCGCATCCCTCTCATCCATGCCCACCTGCTCTCCACACCACCGCCCCCACCCACCCACCCACCCACCAACTCGCACACCCGCCCACCCGCGCACCCCCCCCCACCCACCCACCCACCCATCCGCCCGCCCACCCACGCGCCCACACATCCGCACACCCACCACAGCACCACGCTCATCCCACGGCCACCCACGGAAGCCCACAGCAAGGCACAACGTTTTAAAACACAAGACATGGCAAGGCAAGGTACACAGAACAGCGGCCAGAGACACATGCACCCAGGAGAAGAGAACAGAGAGGGGAAAGAGTTCAAGAGACAACGGTGGACGAGCAAGAATCTGCCTGAGTGCTTCTTGGCGTGCAAAAGCCTGAGGAGGCGGCAGGAGAAGGGATTTCGTTTAAGGATGTTGGAAACGATCGTCACTCGCTGTAGGTGCTGCAAGTCTGTTGAGAAGGACCGTGCTAGGTCGCAAAGGGTTTTAACTTGGTTGGATGAGAGGTAAAACGACAAACAACAAAGGATGGGTTTTTCAGGAGGAGAAAAGCCCGTGTACTCATGAAAAGCCCAGGAAGGGAGCCTTCCCTTCCACAAACCCACAAAACAGCCCACCCACCCACCCACCCACCCACCCACCCACCCACCCACCCACCCACCGACCCACCCACGCATCCACCCACTCCCCCACGCACCAAACCACTCCCCCACCCACGCCACCAACCATGTAATGCAGTTCGGCATAGTCCTTCCCCGGATACACTCTGAACACCTGGATTGCGGAGAGAGGCGAGGGGGGGAGGGAGAGGGGGGGGGGGGGGGGGGGGGGGGGGGGGGGAACAACGACCATGTGTCGTGTGAGTCAGCAAGTGAGTGCAATGCGACATGCACGCGGTGCAACAACGACCATTTGTGTTTGAGGCGTGCCAACCATCAGACCCTATGCTGCTGCTGCTCCCATGAGCAGCAGCGGGGTCAGTACGCACCTCATTGACAGAAGGCGCCACCTTGCGATGGAACTCGTGAACCAGCGGCCCCTTCACCACCCGCACTGGCACCTGCCCTCCCATCATTGGGGCAGGAAGGGGTAAATGGGAGAGCGGAAAGGTGAGAGGGGGTGGTTGCGGCGAGGATAATGTGGAAGGATGAGTGTGACAGAGGAGGGAAGGTGTGTCCTGGTATGCTAGTGAAAACAAAGATAACAAGGGATGGTAGTGACGCAGGCGCACCCCATTGCCAACAGCATCAGCATTGGCAGCAGCATCGGCAGCAGCAGCAGCAGCAGCAGAATCATCACCCACCTGCCCATCAGCGTTGTTGGCATCGACTCTCAGTGCTGGCTTCAATGGGCGGAAGAGATACGCACCACTCTGTGGGATGTGCCCATGTGATGTGAGAGAGTGGGAGGGCGTGTGTGTGTTTATGTGCATGCGCACACACGTATGAGAGAGTGAGTGTGCGTGTCAATGAAAGTGAGTGCACATGTGTGTGAGAGCAAGGGGAGGCGGGGGGGTGGGGGGGAGAAGGAGGGAGAGAGGGAGGGGGGGGGGGGGGGGGGGGGAGGGGGAGAGGCGGGGGGACGAAAAGGGAGAACGGCGCAGGACAACCAATCAGTTGCATGTGACGAAGTCAAGAACCAATCAGCAACTGCGGCTCGGCCCAGTTGTCCCCCCATCATCTCCTGCTAAAAAAGACACGGATGGACATCAAGGTGTGAGCCATGCTCTTCAAGTGCAAGCCTCTTCAAACACCGTGCCCAACCTCCCTGAGGCTTTATCAGTACGAAAATACGGCGATGTCCACTAATGAGGCGTCAGAACTGCTGCGTTAAAGCGACGGTGCACATTTGCCACCCGAAACCCTAAACCCTGGCGAACTGTTACTGCAGGGGAAAAGTGTCTGCACGAAATCCAGGTTTTCGCCAGCCAACACTTTCGCGCTGGCAAGCCTGGTTCAAAACAAAAACTTCTGAACCCCCGCCAGGCGAGTCTAGACCCTCGTTTTAATGCCGAACCTGGCAGATCCCGCAATTCCTTCCTCTGATGCCATCTGCTGCACCCAGCCTGCGTGATGGCTGAGATACGAAGGAATGGTTTCGATCCACTGCCATGCATGCATGCACACGTGCGTGCGTGCGTGTGTGCACGCGCGATGTTGCATGGACACTCACCAAGGTTTTACTATAGGCCATGAGACTGCTTGTCAGCTCCACCTCTGCTTGCTGTGATCCGAACGTAGGGGGAAGGGGTAAGGAAGGAAAGAAGGGAGAGGACGGGTGGGAGGGGTTGAGGGGAGGAACAAAGGAGGGCTGGAAGACAGGGCACTGTGAGAGGGGGCCGTAGTACAGTCCTGCATGGGGCAGGAGAGATGTGTGTGGGGGGAAACACAAGCAGAAGACTGACGACAAGCACAACCATAAGCACAGCAAAGCAAAGCACAGCACAGCACAGCACAGAAAACCACCGCACAGCACAGCACAGCACAGCACCGCATGTGCATGCACGCTACCGTTCCCTGCGCGCGGCTCACTGGCTCACCACAGCAGAGCTCCCAGCAGCAGCAGCATCGCCGCCTCGCATGAGCTCCATCTTCGCCAACCCATAGCCGCTTCTAGAGAAGCTCACTCGCGCCCACGCCTCCCCTCCCCCTCCCCCTCCTCCTCCTGCTGCCCCACCAGAAGCAGCAGGAAGCGATGGGACCGGGCCTCCAAGAACGATGCTGTCTTCTCCCTCCTGTGCCTCTGCACCGCTGCCCTGTGCTGCTGTGGTGCCCTCTTCCTCTGCACTGCCCTGTGCTGCTGCGCTGCCGTCTGGTGTGGCGGTATCGGCAGCAGAAGCGCCCTGCAGCGGCACGTTGTCGTTCCACTCACTGCTGTTGCTCGCCATGCCTGCTGCACCTGGACTTGCTCGCACACGGGGTGGTGAGAGAGGTGTAACAGAAGGGGCGACATAGCTTGAGACAGAGGGGGCAAGAGAGGTGGGGAGAGAGGGGAGGGGAGACAGAGAGGGGAACAGAGGGTTCAGCGAGAGAGAAGGGGTGGATCCAGCTGGAATGAATGGATAAAGCGCAGCACAGCACAGCACAGCGCCAACTCAACTTTCACCTACCAGCAAACCCAATATCCTACCTACCGCCATTCATTCACCCAGCATCTCAGCATTACTCTTGGCATATCCTGAGGCGGTCAGTCACCTCGCCGCCAACACCACCATTCGCCCCTCCAAGTTGCACCTGCAGACCCCCACCCGCCAAACTCCACATCACCCTCACCCTCCCACACTCCCCTCCACATCACCCTCACCCTCCGACACTCCTTCCCCACCCAAAACTCTACCACCTCCACCTTTCCCCTCCCCCACTCCCTCCCCCATTCCCCCTCCCCCTCTGGTCCTGTGCGCACCTGGCTGGGCTCAAACACCACGCTCAGCAGCGGGCCCCGCGGGGTGGGCTGCAGGCGCACGCCGGCCACTACCTGAGCTCCCCTCCCCATCACCCTCACCCTCAGACACTCCTTCCCCACCCTAAAACCTACCACCTCCACTTCCCCCTTCCCCACCCTCCTCCCCCACTCCCTCCCCCATCCCCCCTCCCCCTCTCCCTCCCCCTCCTCCCCCCCCTTCTGGTCCTGCGCGCACCTGGCTGGGCGGGGGAGAGGAAGAAGGTGGCATAGCCCAGTGGCGGCACCTGCGCCTCAAACACCACGCTCAGCAGCGGCGCTGCGGCAGAGCCGTCCGACAAGGGCCCCACCGTGGGCTGCAGGCGCGCGCCGGTGTTTGCCTGCACGTGCACGGAGCGCAGGCGCGGCGGCACCAGCCCCTCGGGTACTATCTGTGACGCCACCACTCGCCCCGCCGCATCCCGCACCTCCACCCCTGCGGAGGACACCTGGGGGTGGGGAGGGAGGGGGAAGGAGGGGGGAAGGAGGGGCGGAGATGGATGTAAGAGAAGGGGTGTGGAGTTGAAAGGATGAGCAAGTGGGAGAAGGGGTGTGATATGACACGGAGCGCAGGCGTGGCGGCACCAGCCCCTCGGGTACTATCTGAACCGCCACCACTCGCCCCGCCGCATCCCGCACCTGCACCCCTGCGGAGGACACCTGGGGGTGGGGAGGGGGAGGAAGGAGGGGGGAAGGAGGGGGAAGGAGGGGGGAAGAGAGGGGGGAGAAGGGGTTTGGAGGTGAAAGAATGAGCGAGTGGGAAATGGGGTGTGATATGACACGGAGCGCAGCGCAGTCACAGCGGCAGCACCAACCCTTGTGGCAGCACCTGTGCTGCCACCACTCGCCCTGCCGCACCCCGCACCTCCACCCTGCGGACGCCACCTGGAAGGGGGTGGGGCAGGACAGGGGGGAAGGGGGCGTGAGGCGGTGAGAGAACGAGCGCTTGGGGGGTGCGGGGTGGGGTGGGGTGGGGTGTGGCGCGTGCAGAAAGGTAGTAGCTGGGTGGATTTAGCTGGGTGTGATAGGGATTCAGCTGGATTAAGCTGGGATGTGTGAGGTGGCTTACCGGGAAGCGGATGATCTCAGAGCGAACCCATGCGAGTGGGTTGTATGCCACAACGACCTGAAGACGGGGGATAGAGAGAAGGGGGGAAGGGAAACAGGTGAGAGACAGATAGGCGAGAGAGAGACAGGAGAGAGGTGAGAGACAGATTGGCGAGAGACAGATAGGCGAGAGACAGATAGGTGAGAGACAGATAGGCGAGAGACAGATAGGCGAGAGACAGATAGGCGAGAGACAGATAGGCGAGAGACAGATTGGCGAGAGACAGAGAGGTGAGAGACAGATAGGCGAGAGACAGAGAGGTGAGAGACAGATAGGCGAGAGACAGAGAGGTGAGAGACAGGAGCAGGAGTGGGATGCATTTCCTTTTTTTTGTGTGCGTGACCAACACGCTTCTTCTCTTAAAAAGCGTGTGTGCGCTATAGGCACAAGTCTACTCTCAAACGCGTATGTGCGCAAAGCATGCGTGCTGAACTGACAGCATATTCGTTCAAAGCCCCACGTAAATGTTTGCAAAACAAACGTGTGTGCTCTTTCCGCCCTAGCCAGTCCGCCCTCTGGTCCCACTACCCACCCTCATCCCCATTCATGCTCCCTCCCTTCCTCCTCCCTCCCTCCTCATTCCCTCCTCCCTTCCCCTCCCCTTCCCCCCTGCTCCCTTAGGGCGCACCAGAGTGGAGGTGGGCGACAGCGGCTGCTGAGAGGGCGGGCAGAAGGAAATGTTTAGCAGGGGGCACTGGGACGGGGAAGGGGTGGATGGGGCAGGTGGCGGAGAGGGGGGGTACGGAGCACAGGGAAGCGGAGAAGTGGATGAGACGGGGAGATAGGCGTGAGCAGGGGAGAAGGGGAGAAGGGGAGAAGGGGGGAGCAGGGGAGAAGGGACTGAGCAGGAGAGAAGGGGCCAGGGAAGGAACGATTGTGCAGCAACAAGGGAAGAGAAGCAAGGAGATCATGTCGAAAGCAGGTGGGGAAGGGGGAGGGGCATGAAAGGGCACAAACGGCGATTGCGGCGAGCCCGTTAGGGCGTGCAGGCAGTGCAACAATATAACCCCAGGCGCAACCATGCGCGGCAAGGGAGGGGCGCAGGCAAAGTACGCAGAGAAGAAGAAGCAGCAGCAGCAGCAGCAGCAGCAGCAGCAGCAGCAGCAGCAGCAGCAGCAGCAGCAGCAGCAGCAGCAGCAGCAGCAGCAGCAGCAGCAGCAGCAGCAGCAGCAGCAGCAGCAGCAGCAGCAGCAGCAGCAGCAGGCAGGGCAACACTGAAGATGAGGGGCAACCTAGGTTAGCATAGGGAGGAGCAAAGGCAGGGCACAGTACCAGGGCAAAGTCAAGTGCAGGCATGGCAGCACTCGGGTCACTGGAGTTATTCAAGTCGCCTGAGCCGCCTGATAGCCCTCTGCCAGGCCGCCTCCTCCTTCCTTCATCCCTCCACTGCTCACCCATCCCCTCCCCCTCCGCCTTCCAGGTACGTCCCTGCCGCCCCTCTCCTCCCTCACCCATCTCAACTCCTGCATCTCCCCGCCACCCCACCCCCAGCAGCCGCCTTCCCAGCTTGCCCAAACTACCTTCCCCTCCTCCCCCGTCCCCTTCCCCTCCCCCGTCCCTTACCCCACCCTCTTCCCCTTCCTGCACCACCTCCATAGGCACCCTCTTCCTCCACGCCTCCCCTGCCCCTGCTGCGCCTTCTCCCCCCGCCCCTCCTCCCTGCTCCCCTTCCGCCCGTGCTGCTGCTAGTGCTGCTTCCCACGCCTGGTGCCTCTGGAACCACTGCGGGTCCACTCTTATACCCGCCTCCCCGCTCTGCGGGCGCTCTGGGTAGGAAATCTGGGGAGGACCCTCCGCCGCAGGCTCGGTAAATTGTTCTGGCAAGGGTCTACGGTAGGGGAAGGGCATCTCAGGCCTGGGCATGGGGTTTGAGGTTTGGCCGGTTGCTACTGCTTCGGCAGCTGCAGCTATCATTTCTGGAGTTATAGCACGAGTGCCCGCTTGTTGCTGCTGCTGCTGCTGCTGCTGCTGCTGCTGCTGCTGCTGCTGCTGTTGCCATTGCTGCTGCCGTATCATCTCTTGCTGCTGCTGCTCCTGCTGCTGTTGCTGTTGCTGTTCTTGCTGCTGTTGCTGCTGCTGCTGCTGCTGCTCCAACTCCTGCTGCTGCTGCTGCTTCCCGGCTGCGGCTGAGACGAAGGCAGTGTGCGCGCCTTTGGTGATGAGATACGCGAGAGCTGATGTGAGCACTTGAGAGGCCTGCCACGGATGGTGCGAGGGTGTAAGAGAGGCGCGGAAAACGAAGGGGGACAGCAGGAACAAGACGGATGGAGAAGGAGAGGGATATGCAGAGGGAGCGGTGGAGGAGGGAGGGATGTGGGCGGGTGTGCTGTATGCAAGGGAAAGGCTGGCTACTGTGTCCTGCCTGGACTTTGCCCTGGTACACTGGTACTGGGCACAGTCAAGTGCAGGCCATGCAAGGCCAAGTCAGGTCAAGAGTGGTGGGCGGGTGTGCTGCATGCAAGGGAAGGGCTGGTTACAGTGAATTACTTTCAGGAGGCAAGCCATTCACTGGTAGTCTGGTAAGACTCATGAATCATGTTAAGACAGAGTCCTGTTAAGACAGAATCCTGTTAAGTCAGAATCTTGTTAAGACAGAATCCTGTTAAGACAGAATCCTGTTAAGACAGAATCCTGTTAAGACAGAATCATGTTAAGTCAGAATCATGTTAAGACAGAATCATGTCACTCTGCAGAATCCCCTTTCCTGTCCCTTTCGTCATCTCATCCCCCATACCTCTCCTCTTCCACAGCCTATGCCCCCACCCCTCCTCTCATCCTCTCCTCACCTTCACCCCTCCCTCATCCTCTCCTCTCATCCTCTCCTCCCCTCCTCCCCTCATCCCCTCATCCCCTCCCCTCCGCACCTCCACAGCACTGGCATGCAGGCACAGCGAGTGGTGGTCATTCAATACATGCTTCTTAGCCATGCCAGTAATAGCATCATGGTGCAGCGTGCCGGCCAATCGCCACTGCGTCCGACGCAGTGCGTCCTCTAAGTTACTCCTTAGTCGACTAACACGCACCTCCACAGCGCCGGCATGCAGGTGCAGCAAGTAGTCATTCGACACATGCTGCTTAGCTGTGCCTGCCGGTGATGGCATCATGGTGCTGAGCAATCGCAATCGCAATAGCAATAGCAAAGCAATAGCCACGGCATCATTAAAGTGACTTCAGAGTCGACCAACACACGCACCTCCACAGCGCCAGCATGCAGGCGCAGCGCGTAGTCATTCGACACATGCTGCTTCGCCGTGCCAGTGATAGCATCATGGTGCTGAGCAATCGCCACAGCATCTTCCAGCGGTGCGGTTGACGCCACGCCCCGCACCACGCGCCGCCACCCCTCCGTCCCCGGGCACTCCTCCTCGCGGGACTCGCACTCCTCCACTCGCTGCGTTTCCAAGCGCTCCTCCTGCTCATCCCACTGCTCCAGCACCCCGCGCCCCACCAACGTCTCCGCTGCTGTGGTTGCCTGGTGGTGGGGAGGAAGAGGGGGGAAGAGGAGAGAAGCGGAGAGAGGAAGGAAGGGGGGCGCTTGGAGTTGGAAGCAAGGCATAGAGAGCGCCCCTCCTGCTCATTCCACTGCTCCCGCGCCCCACCAGCGCCTCCGCTGCTGTGGTTGCCTGGTGGTGGGTGGCGCCCCCACAGGCCGCGGGGGAAAGAGAGGGGGAGAGCAGAGGAGTAGAGGAGAGGAGTGGAGGAGAGAGGAAGGAGGGGAAGAGGGGGGGGAAGAGGTGACAGGTTGAAGCAGAGAAGGGGCGAAAGAGGAGAGGGTGGGGGAGGGAGTGGAGGAGAGGGTGGGGAGGGGTAGAGAAGAGCGGGGCCGGCTTTGGAAAGTTAGAGCAAGGCATAGAGGAGGCAGAGTCGATGCAGGCACACAGCAGACAGGCAGCAAGCAGTCAGGGGGCTCCCCTCCCCTGCGAGCAGTGAAGGGCGAGGAAGGGGTACTGAGTGAGTGAAGCAGCTGATTCAGGCCCCACCAAGTCACATACATGGCCAAGCAAGGGGGAAGAGGGATAGATGGGGAGCAGGGGAGGGGTATGAAGTGATGGGCTCAGGGCAATGGGAAGGCGGAGAGGTGGAGGGTAGGGCGAGGGGAGGGAGAGCTTACGAGGAGGAGGGAGCTGCAGACGCGAGCCATGTACTTGAAGGAAGGGCGGCTGGAGAAGTAACCCGACCAGTAGGCCCCCTCGTGCTCATCGTAGCTGCATGTGTGTGGTGCGTGCATGGGACGGGAGAGGTAAGGGGAGGGAGGGTGGAGACAGGTAGGAGGAGTTATGAGACGTCTCGAAAGTAGGGCGCATGCATGGGAGAGGTGGGGGAAAGGAGGGTGGAGACGGGTAGGAGGAGATTACGTGATGCTCGGTGCTAGGGGACACAATACAGGCAGGGGAGGGCAGGTGGAGTGGACTGAAACGAGGCAAAGCGGTTGTGGCAGTTAGTTGACTGATGATTGAGTGGGTTAGTGAGTGAGTGAGTGAGTGAGTGAGTGAGGGACGCTGGGTGTGTGCTGTGTTGTCTACGACTGCGGGGAGGTCTGAGCAGGGTAGCACAGAAAGGGCAAGTGAGCGAGGGGGCGAGAATGAGCTGTGCGCTACGTAATGGAAAGCGGGACGAAGGACGTACATGTACATGCACGTGTATGTGTACGCCTTGGAATCATTTTGAAAGGCACATTTTGAGGCGCCTCAAAAAGCAGGCCGAAGGACATACATGCACTGCACATGATGATGATGATGATCCCACCATGTGAATGTGCCTTTCAAGGCGTATGTATACGTCCAAGGCGTATCATATGTACGTCTAAAAAACACATTCACATGATAGGATCATCATCAGCATCATGTGCATCATCAGCATCATGTGCATCATCAGCATCATGTGCATCATCAGCATCATGTGCATCATCAGCATCATGTGCATCATCAGCATCATGTGCATCATCAGCATCATGTGCATCATCAGCATCATGTGCATCATCAGCATCATGTGCATCATCAGCATCATGTGCATCATCAGCATCATGTGCATCATCAGCATCATGTGCATCATCAGCATCATGTGCATCATCAGCATCATGTGCATCATCAGCATCATGTGCATCATCAGCATCATGTGCATCATCAGCATCATGTGCATCATCAGCATCATGTGCATCATCAGCATCATGTGCATCATCAGCATCATGTGCATCATCAGCAT